>PVJD01001380.1:0-165624 GCA_004026545.1 Mormoops blainvillei | reverse complement strand
GCCCCCAACTGGAGTCTGGCCTGCAACCCAGGCATGTGCCCTGACCAGGTATCGAACCAGTGACACCTCAGTTTGCAGGACAGTGCCCAACCCAGTGATCCACACCGGTCAGGGCTGCAGACGCTTTCTAAAGGATGTCACTACCATGGTAAAACACTCCACGATCCAAACCAGGTGGCAGTTTCCAGAGCAGGGTGGCACCTGCTGCAAACAGCTGGCATGGTTACAGTGCCCAGTATCTCCATCCCACGCCATCCTGCCCTTCTGCCACAGTGGAAATAGCACCCCGATAAGAGCACTGGTTTCTGATTCAGGCAGTTTGGGGACTGGAATCTCAACTCCAACACTTGCTGGCTGTGAGAATTTCAGCAAGTTACTTAGCCTCTCTGAACCACAGCTTCCTCATCTGTCAAATGATATGAACAATAACTCCCTTGTAGAATTGTTGGGTTGGTTTAAATCAGAGCCACGGTATATTGCTGCTCAGGCTGTGCGTTGCACAATTCCAGAAGGCCCCCGCTGATAGGGGCTACCACGTCAACGATGGCCCTTGGACTGTGCAGGGCACGAACCGGGTGATGCAGGTATGAAATGATGTACTAAAGCGCCTGGCACAGGCCTGACGCCTAGTAACTGCTGAATAAATGGTGGCCAGAAAACAGGTTTATTAATTATATCTTTAATTCACAGAAGCACACCCAAGTAGCCTTCAGCTGACACAGTAGTTTCAGAGCAGGAGGTTGTAGTCCTGGTAACATATGAGGCAGCTTCAGTGGTGTTGGGGATAAGAGGTCCTCTGGGAACCTGTTTTCATTGTTCTGTAGAGCCCAGGGTTCAAGAAGTTGGTCGTGGCTCTCAGCTCACTAGACACTTTCTTGGTGAGCAGTCAAATATTTTGCAGAGCTAGGACGTGTGTGCTCTTGGAATCATTTGGTCTTAATGAGGTGAGGTATGATTTAAGTGGAGTGTAACTGCCCTTCATTAAATTAATGTGTTTTTTTCTTAAAACATAATTCACAATGTCCAGTTAAATATGGTTGATCTTTAAAAAGGAGCCTTTGGATGCCCAGGTCTCTAACCTCAGCTCTCAGCGTCTATCAGTGACCCCTTCTCTACCTTGGCAGAAATGGGAGACTTACTTTCCTGTGAGGTCAGCTTGTAGACATGGTAGAGCTCAGGGTAAAACACAGGATTTACCTGCTGAAAAGATGCCCCCACCTAGACCCCATAAGGCTGACGCCCGGACTTGACCCACGCTACCCCAGGCAGGAGTCTTAAGGGCTCTCATCAGCCCAGAGAAGTGGCTTCAAAATATGAACGACGAGGAGTCCCCAAGGACACAGCCAAGTCCTACCCCGTTTGCCGCCAGGGAAGCCAAACAAGTCCCCCAGACTAGCAGAGGACCACAGTCAGCAGCTCAGAACCTGCCTCCTAAGGTCCATCAGATATTGAGGGGTGGGTTTCTGGGAGGCAGAGGCTAAACCAACAACCCAAAAGAAACAAAGCATGCGAGGGACGAAGCAGGAGAATGGGAGACGGGGAGGGAGGAGAGGGAGGAGGAAGGTAAGTTCGCTCCGAGACAATTAATTCAAAGCAAGAGGCAAAATAGGAGTTCCCTCAAATTTATAAACAGTAGCCATCATAAGAGAAGATACTGCAACTATCAAATAAGAAGGCGAGCTCGTAAAGAGACAACAGGAAACAAGACCTGCAAATTAAAAATGTGAGAACAGAAATAAAAATTCAGTGGACAGATGAGAAGATACAGTTGATCTGGAAGCTACAGAAACTCGAACATAAGAACAGAGATGGAAACTGAGAGAAATTATATGATCTCTCTGGAGACCCAAAGTCTGATATTCAAGGCTGAAAATGGAGGGGAGGAAGCATCAAAGAAGTAAGAGAAGAATATTTTCTAGAACTGGAGGAAGGATAAGTTTCCAAATTGAAGGGGCCTTTGAGGAGCCTGGCATAATGAAGGAATTCTCACATCAAAGCCTGTCATCCCACAACCTCAGACCACCAGAAATAAAGATCATAAATTTGTCAAGGAGAAATAGTTGGCATTCAACTAGAAGACTACAGAACAATGCTTTTCAAATTCAGAAGGAAAATTATTTCCAACTTGAATTCTATAGCCCACCAAGCTATCAGCCAGGAATGAGTATAGAACAGAGACATTTCAAAAATGCAGGGTCTTAAATTTATCTCCTACGTACCTTCTTAAAGAAGTTACTAAAGGATGTATTCCAACAAAATGAAGGCATAATTTGAGAAAAAGGAAGGGAATCAACAGGTCATCGAGAATAGAACAGGGGAGAAAGAATTTCAGGAGGAATGAAAAGAGAAGAGCAGGAAAACATGCATTTTTTCCCCTAAAAGTAACTGTGAGGAATTTTTCCATATAAATATTATATCATTTTAATGGCTGTATATTTCCCATCATATGGATATACTATATTTAATTCAACCTAACATTAACCATTAATTATTTAATCAGGTTAATCCTCCAGCAAATAAATGCATCTTTAGTTTCCTTTGGAAAAAAAAAATAACAGAAAAAAGTTTTCTCTACCCGGGTTCAATTGTTAACATTAATAGTTTCTAATTTGCTTTACTAGCCAAAGAATGAGATAGTTCCTTTGCCCTGAGATTTTCTTCTGACAATCCACATGATTTCTCTTTAAAATTCTCTCTCCTGTTTAAATTGTAAATGGGATTCATATGTGGTAGGCTGTTCTTGCCTGCCAGTGCCCATCTTCTCATCCTTAGGTAACACCTCAGCTATTCTTGGTAGAATCCCTCCTACCTCCTGCCTCCTCCCTTCTCCCTCTTCCCACAGTGCTCGGCCCATGTGGTTTGGGGGAAACTGACCCCACCTTCTGGTCCAGAATGTGATCTTACTCTAGTTCCCATCTTACTGCCTGGTGTTCCTGGCCGTAACAGTTGTATGAATTAACAAATTTCCCTTCTAAATAATGTCTCTGGAGTAGGGGTTCTGTCATCTGCAAGTGAGTACATATATTAATAACATATACTCAAAGTCAAATAATTCAGATAGCACAGAAGTGAAAATTAAAAATATTCCTGCTCAATTCTCAGTCTAAACTCCCCAGAGTCAGTCAGTCACTCTTCACAGTTTCTTGCATATACTTCCCAAATGTGCCTGACTTGTAGTCACAATTTTGTGTAGTTAAAAAGGCCCTCTAAAGTTGTATGAGCATCAGGCCCCACCGAATTTGGATGTACACCTGCGTGGTGGCTGAACACGCAGTCTGGAGCCAGGCTGCACAGGTCAATTCAAATCTCAGCTGCGACATTGCTATAGTCTGGCTGTGTCCCCCGCCCAACCCAACACACACACAAACGCAACCTTCCCGTTGAAACCTAACCTCCGATGTGATCGTTGTGGGAGGTGGGGCCTTTGGGAGGTGATTAGGTCATGCGCTTATAAAAGGGGCTCCAGAGAGCTCCTCTGCCCCTGTCACCATGTGAGGACATGGTGAGAACACGGCCCACTCTGAGCCGGGAAGAGCACCCTCACCGGTCCCAACCACGCAGGCATCTCGGAACTGGACTTGCAGCCTCCAGACGGTGAGAAATCAATGTCTGTTGTTTCTAAGCCACTCGGCCTGTGGGATTCTGTTACAGCAGCCCAACCGGACTAAGCCTCCTACCAGCTCCATGACCCTGGGCAGGTTACTTTTCTCCTCTGTGCCTCAGCTTTCTCATCTGCGAAATACAGATAATCTTAGAGGGCTGTCGTGATGATTAAATGAATTAATACATATAAAGAATCTAGAGCCCGAAGACCAGCAATAGTCAAAAACAACTATTTTTATTTCTTGTACATTTATGCAGGCATTTCAGCAAGGTAGACACCTAGAATTGATTTTAATAAAGAATGCCAAACTGCCCTTCAGAAAACTATGCCAGCTTACCCTCCCACCAGACACATAGTGGCCATGGCAGAACCGTGGAGTCAGGAAGCCCATTCGAGGGGAACCTCAGGCTGCGGCTCTTACCACATTCCAGACGAGCCCAGTTCCCTGAACCTGTCCGAGTCCAGTTGGATGGTGGCTGCTGGGCATTGCAGGCCTTGTTCACAACTAAGATGTCCTGCAAGTCCTATAGGCAGCTCCCATTTCCGAAGCACTTCTCCTTCACTGTGCCCAGTGGCCCCTTCGGCTAGACAGTGAGGGGCAGTGGTCAGTATTTTAGGGAAGAAATCGTGACTTGGAAAGATAAGGGCCTTACGCAAAGTCACACCAGTGGATAAGTATCAGGGAGACAAGCAAGAATTCATGTCTTCTGAATACCTCATGCATTTTCCCACTGTACCTCATTGCCTCTCAAAAATCTTTATACTAAAATGAAATATACTCTATAAAATGAAATAGACTCACAATGAAATATACTCTTTTCTCCAAGTTAGTTGTGAAGAGCAGGCTATATTATGTACTAGGAGTACATTTCTTAGAAAAATAAATTTAATCACAGCCTCTTGATTCAAATCAAATCCACTCTGTTTTAAACTTCAAATTATGGTAAGATAAAGCTGTAGAGAATGTGCTTTCCATCCTAATTTGAGAACTCAGATGGCAGCTTCTTTTGTACTTCTATCTTTAAAAATCCTGCCTCTCCCGCCCCCCCAGTCTTGTTATCTTCCTTTTGACTTGCCAAACAAATCTAGACCCAAAAAATAGAACTGAATAAATGCCTAAGGGAAGGAAGTGAAGAGCTCAAAATCGGTAAAGTCTGTTCCCACATGTTCGGGCTAATTTAACTTTTCTCACATGACAGATGAGAAGGGAAAGGAAAAATTTGCATAGAAGGACAATGAAGAATAAACTAGAGGTGTCATCTGCCCCAAATTAGGACAGGATTCCATAATTTGATTTTACAAGGATGGAGTAAGTTTCGGGCAAGCAGGGACTAATGGGTGGGCGCTTTCGTTATCCCGTGTCACCCAGAAAATGGGAGCTTAATCACAAAGTGAGGATCAGCCCGTGGTGAACGGTGCCTCGGGCCTTCTCTTCCACACGCTGCACCGGCTGCTGTGCTAGTGCATCGAGCTACATGCTGTCTAGCTTATGGAAAATGGGAAAATGCCGATGACCTATGAAAGTGAGTTTAAGTCTAATGATGGTAGATAGATAGATAGACAGACAGACAGACAGACAGACAGACAGACAGACAGACAGACAAATGAACGAGAGGTTCCTCTGCAGGGGGATTTATTTGGATATGCAATATGATGGCTCTCAGGCCACCTTCTAGCTCACCAAACCTAGTAATTTCTACTGATTGTCTCCTTCCCCAAAGCTCTAAGAAGACTCAAAAGACCTGCTCTGCAAGTATAATTATGGGGGTAAATTTCTAACATGCAGGACTTGGTACACAGTAGTCATTTGTTATTACAGCTGCCACAGGAAGTATCTTTCCTTCCTTGGCAAAGAAAAGATGCAGACATATAAAGATTCCCAGCTGCTGACAGCCTTAAATTATCCAGAGATTTGCCTCTCGAAATGAGCTTTATGAGAGCTCAAAGACTAGTTAACCCTAAAAAGAGCCGGCCTCTTCCTGGTGGACCAGAACAAGAGAGAGTTACAGAATAGGGTCTGTTGTTGAACATCTAGTTGGAGCATCAGCTATATGCTTCTAATAAAAACAAAAGCAGTTATTGAAAAGATTTATCATAACATAAAGAATCCTAGGAAAAGCTAAACGTAGAACTTCATCAAGAGTAAGAACCCCAGTAGCTCTGGCAACCCAGGTAACAGACACTGATAGTGAGCGGTCACAGCAAAGAACTGCCTTTGAGAAAAGTCTGCTCAAGTTATTTTCCCATCAGGTTACTCCGTCTGATTCAAATTGCTGGGCGAGAACATCTGATGAGCTCACCCTTGGCCCGGGAAGGAGACACAGGACACAGGACACAAGCCTACATACAGTGCCACTGGAGTTATTTCCCAAAGGCCAGCTGTTATTATTGAGAAAGGCCAAAGGGACGTGGGTGAGCAAAAGCAATAAATGTTTATTGTGCTTCAGTTTCTGTCTGTAACCTGAAGAAAGGTGTATGTTTTCCCACTCAGAATTGTGCCCTCCCAAAGGTTTCAGGTCCAACACGTGAGACAGCCAGTACTCTATTTCCAGAAAATGGAGATTGTCCACAGGACTAGCTCTCCCCATCCCTACCTCACACATCAAGGACAAGATCACCAAAACCTTCAAAGGAGATAAGGGGCAGGGGATACAGATAAGTGAGTAACCAAGCACATTGCAGTGGGAGCCATGATAGGGGACCGCAGGGCACTATGCAAGTACCTAGCAGGGGCACCTGGCCTAACCTTGACTCAGGGTCGCTCAAGGAGTCGTCGGGGTGGGGGATGAAAAGTTGGCAGTCTATAAAGAAGGAGTGGGGTGTCTGAAGGTAAAAGAGGAGCATGTGATGCTTTGGGGGGCTACTGAACGTGCTATAGTTCACCAGGAGCATGGGCATTTGGAACAGATCAAATTATTAACCCCAATTCTTCACTACTTTCTGCAGGCCTTGCCGTGGGCAGGGTGAAAGGTCCTTCTCTCTGTGTTGACTTTGATTTGGCCTTAAAACTTGGTAACACATGTCAGTGTTCCAGTCTTAAGAGGCATCTTAAGAGCCTAGGTCTTAGGCAACGGATGTTCCATTCACCTCCATGAGCTTCTACCACGGCCGTAAGAAGAACATACCCCATCTTGTCTGCTGGTACAAGGAGGATGAAAGACACACAGAGCAGAGGCTCAGGACAATCTACAAAACTGCGTCTGGAGGGAGAGCTGCTCAGCCAAGCCTAGTCTAGACCATCCAACCGCTAGCTGCCATAGCCAGACGCAGGATTGGTACAGCTGACCTTCAGATCCATGAGAGTAAATGATTGCTGGCTTAAGCTGCTGCGTTTGGGGGTGGTTTGTTCTGCAGCATTACCGGGGCAAGGACTGAGGGACAGAGGGGCAAACAGTGAAGAAATCTGAGAAGGGACCGAAATGGGAAGCAGGGGCCGAATCATGAATAGCCCTCTAAGCCAATTAGGTTGAACTTTACCTTAAGGGCAATGGAGTCTACTGCAATGGTGCATGTAGGCAAGTTCCACAGTCAGATTTTCTTTTAAAAAGCTCACTTTTGGGGGGTCTGTAAGGTTGGTGGAGGTGGGGGACTAGGAGAGACCAAGGGAGATTTATTTCCTAGAGTTCCACAGCGTTTGCACCGTTTTACACACTTTCCAGGAATGTATGAGAGTCCCACCTGTTCTGTAATTTCACCAACACTTGGTACCATCAGACCTTTTAGTTTCAGTCATTCCAGTGGCTATGTACTGTTATCCCATTATGGTTCTAATTTTTCTTGATGACTAATGACGAGAGCTTTTTTCATGTGTTTATGGGCCATTTCTGTATCTTTGTTTAAGATGTTGCTGTTCAAGCCTTCAGCCTTTATTTACAATTGATGGCCTCCTTTTGTTGAGTTGTAGGAGTTCTTTACATATTTGGTATCCTTTGTCAGTTTGTATAAGTAGATATTTTCTTCCAGTGAATTGCCTATTGATTTTTTTTTGATGCTATCTATAGTGAGCAAATGTTTTCATTTTTGTAAGACCTAATTTATAATTTCTTTTTATGGCTAGTGCTTTGTATGTCTTTTTAAATAAATTTTTGCCCATATCAAATTAGGGATGATATTCTTCAATGTGTCTTCTAGAAGCTTTATAGTTTTAGCTTTTAAATTTAGGTCTATAATCTGTGGCCAGAGACGCAACCACGGGGCTGCGTACTGGTACTGGCCCGTGGCCTGTTAGGAACCGGGCCACGCAGCAGGATGTGAGCAGTGGGCAAGCCAGCAAACAGCAGGATGTGAGCAGTGGGCAAGCCAGCAAAGCGTCACTCACTTCGCCGCCTGAGCTCTACCTCCTGTGTGGACCCCCACCATCCGTGGAAAAATTGTCTTCCATGAAACCGGTCCCTGGTGCCAAAAAGGTTGGCGACTGCTGATCTACAGTACTGAAACTGGAAAAGTTGGCATTCGTGCTGCCTGTCACTGCCAGGACCAATAAGTAGAGATAAAGGTTGAATCTTTATGGGTGCTTTATTCAGATGCCGGTGATCTGAGAAGATGGCAGGTTATGTACCCTCAAAAACCATCTTAACATCTCATCTAGGCTGATCTTTTCATAAGGAGAAGAAAGGGTAGGTAAGGGGTTTGGGGAAAAGGCTAATTGGATGAGAGTTGCAGTCCTGGCAGCTATTTTCCTAGCACTTCTTTTTCTGTTGATCAATAATTATTTATCCACCTCAGGTATGTTCCTCCCTAAAGCACAAAGGCTTAGATACCTTCTCAATTTGCAGACCCCCTGGGCACAAAGGTCAAATTACCTCCTGGGGTCAGTTAGTTCATGCATTCCAGTTCCTGGACTAACAGCTTTCCACATGCACTAATCACTTGAGCCTATGAACTAAGGCTAAAATATTCAACTCTCAAGTTCCCCCATCAGTACTATGTAACATGCCGTCACAATTTGTTTTTCCCCCATTTGGATACTCAGTTATTCTGGTATCTTGATTTTTTTTTTCTTTTCCCCATTGAATTACCTTAGTTCTGTTGTAAAAACTTAATTGAGCATATATGTGTGAACCTATTTCTGGATTCTCTAATCTGTTCCATTGAACCGTTTATCTGTTCTTACACCAGTACCACATTGTCTTGATTATTACAGCTTTATAGTAAGCTTTGAAGTCAGATGGTAAAAGTCATCCAACTGTGCTTTTTTGAGATTATTTGACTACTCTAGGACCTTTGTATTTCCATATAAATTTGAGAATCAGCTTGTCAATTTCTAATCCCCTCTCCCCAAAAAAAGATGGGGGATGGTAATTGCGATGTTTCTTTAGGTTAATTTGACATTTTAACAATGTTGAATCTTTCCATCCTTGAACATGAATTTAGCTCTTTAATATTTCTTAGCAGTGTTTTGTAGATTTCAACATAGAGGTCTTAAATTTTTTTTCCATTATCTTTGTTCCTAAGTACTTCTTTTCTTGGATGCAATGGTAAGTGATACCGAATTTTTCATTTTTCCAAATCTTTGTTGCTCTTTTATATAAATGCAATTGATTTTTGTATATTCACCTAGCACCTTGAAATCCTTCTAATATTAAACAAATCTTACATAACTGGGAAACTCTATTTGGTAATGATATATTACAGTGTTTTGAAATATTCAATTTCTTAATATTCTGTTTAAAATCTTTGCATAGAGGCACAGGAGGAATATTGGTCTATAATTCTTTCTTTGTAACGTCCTTAATGTTTATAACTCTTTGTTGCAGTTATGTAGGACTCATAAAATGAGTTGGAAAGTATTCCCTCCTCCACTATTTTCTGAAAAATTTTGTGTAATTTGGTATTATTTCTTCCCTAAATATTTGATAGATTTCACCAGTGAAGTCATGTGAGGCTGGAGTTTCTTGTGGCAAGTCTTTTAGTGACAAATTTAATTTCTTTAACAGATAGAGTTATTTGTATCTTATACTTCTTATTTTGTGACATGAAGTGTTCGTGTCTTCTACTTGTCTTTTAATGACTGTAGAGTCTATATTGGTGCCCTGTATTTCATTCCTGGTATCGGTAATTTGTGTTGTCTCTCTTTTTCTTGATTAGTCTAGCTAGAGGTCTATCCATTTTATTACTCTTCTCAATGAAATTATGTTCATTTTTCTCTATTGTTTGTCTACTTTTTATTTCACTGATTTGCACTCTATTATTTCTTTTATATTTACTATGGGTATAATTTTCTTTTTAAATTTCTTAAGGTAAAGGCTTAGATGATTGATTTTAATCCTCCTTCTGATCTGATATAAACAGCGAATACCCTCAATTTTACCCTAAACACTTCAATAGCTGAATCTCACAGATTTTTATATGTTGTGATTTTATTATTGGTTCAAAATATTTTCTTATTTTCTTCTGATGTGTTCTTTGATTTCATGGTTATTTAGGAGTGCGTCGTTTAATTTCAAAATGTTTGGATTTGCCAGAGATTTTTTTTGTTCTCAATCTTTATTTAATTCTGTTTTTGTCAAAGAATATACACTTTATGATTTTAATCCTTTGAAATTTATTGGGATGTGTTTTATAGCCCAGTTTATGGTCTATTTTGGTGAATGTTCCATCTGTATTTGAAAATAATACATTCTGCAGTTGTTGAGTTGTGTTTGATAAAATGCCAGTTAGGTTAAGTTTGTTAATAATCCGCTATATCTTTTTTGACTTTTTCATGTATATGTTCTGTCAATTCTTGAAAGATGAGGATAAACGTCTCCAACTCTTGTTGTGGGTTTGTCTGTTTCTCTGTTCAATTCTATCAGTTTTGTGCTCATGTATTTTGAATGTTGTTATTAGGTATATACACATTCAAGAATTGTGTATCTTCATAATTAATTGATTATTTTGTCATTATGTAATGTCTCTCTTTACCCCTGGTAATTATCCTTGATTTTGTCTGATACTAATATAGCTACTCCAGTGTTTTTACAATAATCATTACATGATTATCTTTTTCTATTTTTTTTCCTTTTAAATTTTATGTATATTTAAAATGTGCCTCTTATAAACATCACATAACTGGGTCTCATTTTTAAAATCCAGTCTGACAGTATTGTTCTTTTCATTAGACTGTCTAGTCTATTTAGATATAATTAGTGATTTGGTTGATTTTTATTCTACCATCTTGGTATTTATTTTCTCTTGGTCCCATTTATGCTGTTTTTTCCCTCTTTTCCTTCCTTCTTTGGATTCAGTAAGTGTTTTCTAGCATTGCATTCTATCTTCTCTATTGACTTTTTAGCTATGCTTCTTTTAATTGTTAATGGATGCTCTGAGGATTTACAATAAACATAATTTAGTTACCACAATCTACCTTGGATTAACTTTATACCACTTCACATATAACGTGAGAACCCTACGTAAGATACTTTTATTTACCCCATGTCATCTTTTACACGATGTTGCCATGCCTTTTGCTTCTATGTAGATTTATACCCCTTGTAATGCTTTGCTACTGTTTTTAGTTTAAGCAGTCAATGCCTTCTAAGAAACTAAAAATGAAAAGAAATGTCTTTATACTTATGCCACACATATTTTTCATTTCTAATGCTCTTCTTCAAATAGAGCTGATATCATATGGAATTATTTTATTTCTGTCTATAGAACTTCCTTCAATGCTTCTTATATAAATGCATGTATGCTGATGATGAATCCAGTTTTTGCTTATCTGAAAATGTCATTATTTTACTTTTGTTTTTTATAGCTATTATTTTCTGGATATAGAATTCTAGATTGACTAAGGGTATTTTGTTGTTTTTGTCTGTTTTTTACTTCAGCACTTCAAAGGTGTTGTCCCCTTATCTTCTGACCGGTTTTATGTCTGATGGGAAATCAGCTGTATTTCTTACCATTATTCCTTTGTATGTAACCTGCCTTTTTTCTCTGGGTGCCTTCAAAATGTTTCTATATTTTGCTTTCCAGCAATTTGATTATGATATGCCTAGGTATGGTTTTCTTTGTGCTTGTCTTATTTATTGGATCTGTATGTTCCACCTAATTTGGGGAATATTTGTTAGTATTCCTTCTTTTCTTTTTCTGGCCTCATTTTCCCTTCTCTTCCCCTGTGGGGACTCCACTTACACATATATTATACTCCTTGATGTCTTCTTACAGGTTACCAAGTCTTTGTTCATTTTATTTAAATCATTTTTTTCTTTCTCCTTCAGCTTAGATAATTTCTGCTTACCAGTTTTCAAGTTCACTGATCTTTTCTTCTGTGTTGTCCAGTCTAATAAACTTTCATTTCATAAATTGGGTTTTTAGTTTGTGATTTCCATTTGTCTCTTTTCAAATTTAATCTTTCTTCATTGATATTTCTATGTTGAGTTGTCCATCTTTCCCTTTAAATTCTTGAACTTATTTGCAATGGCTATTTTATAATCTCTGCTGCTGCGTGTATCTGTGTCATCTCTGAGCCTGTTTCTGTTGACGTTATTCTCCTGGTTATGGGTCACGTTTTGTTGCTACTTTGTACACCGAGTTTTTTTATTTGTTTTGTTTTTTACTGAATGCAGGATATTATGAATGCTATATTGTTTCCTTTCAAAGAGTGTTGAGTATTGAGTAATTTATTTGTGTCTCAGTTGGATCTTCCTAACGCTTGTTTTTAAGCATTGTTAAGGTGTGTCAAGAGTAGCTCATGATCTAGGGCTGCTGGAGTCATATTCTTAAGATTGGCCTTTCTGGGGGTCTCAGTGGAATGCCCATAGTATTCAGTAATATATCTATACTGCAATTGGCCAGAAACCCAATGTCTTCCATCACTGTGTAATCTCAGGAATCTCTGTGCAGTTCATAGTCCGTCAGTAGCTGGCCAGTCTCTGCACAGCCACACAGGATCTTGCCTTGTACACGCACAGCTTTGTATTTGGCTAAACACTGAAAGAGACCTGAAAGCAAATTTCTGAGGCACCTTCTCTGTTCAGTTACATCTTCTTTGGTATCCTATCCAATGAATCCCAGCCACCTCAGCAGCCAGAACCTGGAACCCTGCGACTCCACCCAGTGAGACCACTGCCGTCTTTTGGGATCTACTCTCTCACGCTGTCTTGCGGGCAGTGTCCCCTCGCAGAAAGGAGACTGAATGTGGAGCTTATCTCATGTGTTTCCTTCCCTCGAGTTTCACTGGCCGTGTGTTTTGGTAAACTTTTACAAGTGTTTTTTACTTTTATTTTTTATTTTAAGAGAGAGGAAGGGAGGGAGGGGAGAGAGAAACATCAATGTGAGAAAGAAACATTGATCAGTTGCCTCTACATGCCCCGAACCTGCAACCTAGGCATGTGCCCTGGCTGAGTCCCAGCCGCAACCTTTCAGTTTACTGGACAGCGCTCCAGCCAACTGAGCCGCGCCAGCCGGGGCAAATCTTCACAAGCATGGAGTAAAGCTGTTGGCACATATTAGGTGCTTAGTGCGATTTTTTAAAGGAGGAGGGCATGGTTAATTTGGCTCATTTAAGTCCTACTTCTGGAAATACCCGAAAGGCTGTTCGAATGATCTGTCCAGAAAATTAATCTTCATCTCTCCACCCACTTCAGTTACCCTTCAGGACTAATCAACTTTCCCTTCAGAAGCTCACAGTTTTTTTTCACCTTTGGGTTACTCTGTTTGTAAAAGCTTTGAGTATTCAGAGAATGATCAGAAATTAGTTTCATCCATTGTTAAGAAACACACTGTCCTCTAGGAGATTTGATATACTTTTTGCAAATCAGCTAACTGCTCTCTGAAAGAATTTTTAGTGGGGACGGGTAACTGAATAACTCAGTACAAGTCGTCATGCAGAATGCATCCTTGGCCTGCATGTAGTTTCTCATGTTATCAGTGAAAGAGCTTCTGAGGTGGTTCAAAGAGGGATGCTGACGGGAGGAAGAGGGCAGCTCCGGTGGGTTTCCTGGGAGGAGAAAGCTGCAGGTTGAGCAGACTCTTGGCCAAAAGGAACTCCCATCAAGTGGCTCCACCCCCAGCTCCTTCTATTCACCTCGGACACCCTGCTCCACCTCATCTTCCCAGGCCCATTTTCTGGACCAGCGAACCAAATGAAAGACAGCCATTTCCTTTTGTTTCCATCTTGACTAGGAAGATCATGTCTCCAAAGGGAGAATTATTTCAAGCCCACTTTGGAGATTACGTTTGGATTTTTCACACTTAGTCATGATCCATCGTTCTGTACCATCCCCCACTGTCCCCAGCATCACACACATACACCCAATGCCATCCTCCTTTTGGTGAAAGATGTGCCATTTTGTTCTGTGCCCTAATGACCCCGTTCTTGCCTTAGAGACTGTGAATGGGCGATTTCAGTTTGGCACTGCTATAGGCTGGCCAGTGGGACTAGTCCCCCAAATAAGATTCCCTGCTTACCATCAAGCACCGCTCTCTCCATGCCTGCATTTTGGTCCAGAAACACAAGAAAAACAAGGGATCGAAAGGACCAAATGTGCGAGAGCTTTAATTCTCCTCTGGGGGGAAAGAAAACAACTAGTTATGATTTTCCTCTAAGCAAACAAACTGTTTTCCATATGTCTCCAAGAGAAAACTGCTTTTCTGTTACACTGCACTTTCCATGGATGATTCCAGTGGGGGAATCTAAGAAGCAGTACATTTTCTCATGTTGCAAGGAAAATGTGCTTTCCCACCCGTAGTCTCTATGCTCTAGTAATTGGGTTTGGGGAACCCACTCCAACTCTGCTTCTGAAAGGGAGCCAGAGAGCAAGGAGGAGCAGGGTTTGGTTTCTAGAAGCTCTGAGGGCCACTGTGTGGGGGCCCAGCAGGGCCTGGCCTCATGGGCTGGAGGCAGCTTGTGCCTCTGCCCCCAGGGTAGGTGGGTAGGGGACCGTGTACTCTGCCAAAAGAGCGTCCAGAAATAACTTCTGCAATGTAGCATTCTGGATTCTGGCTCCCGAAGCGCCTGTAGCCCCCACTGGCAAACCTTGGAGGGGAGACTAGGGTGGCCCTTCACTTCCTTGCTAGAACATCAAAGACTTTGGCACCTGACCCCTACTTCAAAACTTCTCCATTGCTTTTAGGATAAAGTCCATAGTCCTCAGTTGTGTTTTCTTTTTTCTTCCCAAGTTGAGTTCTCAATAACCTGGTTTTGTGGTATCTTTACTCTCGTCTCTCATGACTCCTCTGTCATCTTCTCTCTACTCCCTTCCCCGTCCCCTCCACTTTCTCACCTCCAGCACACAGAAGTGTTTGCGGTCCCTTGAATACAAGGAGTTCTCTGTCAGCTTGGGATGTCGTTCCTGGGGACAGGAACGACTCACACACGTTTCATCTTGCTCTTGTTCATACTTCAAATCTCAATGCAGGATTACTTCCTCTGGGGAGCCCTCTTTCAAGGCTGGGGTGGGCGTCCTCCTCCTCGTTTTCCATAGTTCACTGCGCCTAACCCCTCACAGTTACCCACTGGTAGTATTTACTGAGCATGTCTGCCCAGCAACCATGTGCTAGGCCCTGAGGATACAGTAGAAAGAAAATAGTAATAAACAAGTAAAACAAGCAAATAAATGAGGAAATACCTTTTGTGATTTAAAAAAAAGAAACTGGAGAAGAAGAGGATATAGAAATGGAAAATACAGGGTGAGGTAAAGATGACTGCATCTTGTTTTATTCTAACTTCCCCTTTCCTCTCTGTGTCTCCATTAGACAGCGAGTTCCTGAGAGCAGACATTTGTATTAATCACCCATTTATTTCTCATGCCTGACATAAGACACCACTGAAGGAGGCATTTGATAAGAGTTTGTGGGGAGAATTGTAACCATTTCCTGGGCCTGTTTTTTCACTCTCCTGGAAACAGGAAATTTCAAATCTTTTCCCAGGAGGAGCGAACTGGATACTTAAAAGAACAAAGAATAAAGATACTGCCTCATTTGGGAAACAGCCTCCTTCCCCAATCTTCCATGCACCTGCCACGACTGGCGTGAGGGCAATAGTGATTTTAAAGCATTTTCTCAGATTCCTTGACAGCACTCCCTCAAAAGCTGCAGCCTCATCCTTTTCCCCTTGAGTGTGGGCTGGTCTTAGCGACTGGCCCCTAATGAACTCGATACTGCAGAAATGATTTGTTTGCTTTGAGGCTGGGTCATGAAAGACGAGTAACCGCAGCTTCCATGTCTCCCCACCTTGCTCTGTGGGAAGCCAGCGCCGTGTTCCAAGGATACTCCAGCAGCCTGTGGAGAGACCCAGATGGTGAGGAACTGAGGCCTCCTGCCAAAGCCACATGAGTGACCATCTTGGGAATAGATCCATTTGTCCCAGTCAAGCCTTCAGGTGACTGCAGCCCTGGCCAGAACCCTGGCTGCAACCTTATGAGAGACCCTAAGCCACAACCACTTAATGAAGCTGCTTCCAGATTCCTGACCCTCAGAAACCTACAGATAATAAATGTTTGTTAATAACCACTAAGTTTGGGCATCATTTACTATGCAGCAGTAGATAATTAATATAATTTGTCTGCACACTTGGATTTATGTAGACAGACATAGGGAGTTAGCCGTGCCTCCTCTGCCAGGAGGGGCTCTTCCACTCCCGAGGAGAAAGGGGGTTTGTCCGCAAACTCAGGAGGACAGTTACTTTGTTATCGGCAGGGAGACTGGGCCTGTCTTGGGATCCCGGGTTCCCAGCCTTCACCACAGCATCTCCTTATGACCGTGCATGAGTTATGAACACAATGTAGGCATATAGTATATCATTCATGCTTCTTGAAAACTTTGTTTCTATGAACAGTGTTTTGCACTGTTCTACAGAGCTTTGCGTATGTTAATTCATTTGAGTCTCACGACAGCCCTGTGAAATACTATTAATGTCCTTGCTTTACAAATGGGAAAACTGAGGCAGTGAACAGTTTGCCAAGTGGGTTTTTAATATTGGAAGAAAGGCGTTAACATAAATGAAAGTCTACAACATCACAAGCATTTTAACAGGCAATTTAATATTATTTCATCTAATCCACAAAACACATGTGCAAGGAATAGATAAAAGCCCATCTTTTAACTATATCAAGGAGGCCCAGGGAGGTTGAATGACTTGCCCGTGGTCACACAGGAAATGGCAGGCATGGGTTCAAAGGCCAGACCTGGCTGCCTCCAAAGCCTTCTTTCCACAACACCCGGCTGCCGTCCTGTCCCCACCACACTCTCCCTGCTTTCAGCTTCAGATGTGTGTTTGGCAAATCTGGAAAAATCACCCAGGTGCTGGCCAGCTGCCTAAATGGGGGATGAGGTGACAGCCCTGAATTCACACATCCCCAGGCACCTCCAGGCAGCTGTTACCTGCGCCCACGGCTGTGCCGATGTGCTTTACTGCAGGCCTCGTGCAAGGGATGCGCGAGCCAAGCAGGCAGGGGGGAAGCAAGACAAACGGGATGCAATAAAAACACAGCTGGTCTGTTTTCGAGGCAGAAGTTCCATAAATCCAGAGGCACCTGTGCTTGTGACATTCCTGAGGCCGAAGCTGCCACTGGGCTTGGCTCTGCTTCCTGGGATGTGGCAGGAAATCAGAGGAGATGGAGAGAAGTCTGTGTTCCGACCATCAGGAGAGGGAAGAAGCCCACCTATGAAACCAGAGAGGCCAGCCTCAGGACAAATCGTGACATGAGGGAAATTTGTATTGCCCATCTCCGTCTGTGTAGGCGGGGAGCTGCCTCCCTGTGCAAGCGTGCGCTCTTCCCTTGCCCCTCCCTCCCCAACTGAAAGCCTCATCCCCAGGGTTTGAGATGCCCCCTCCACTGAACAGGGGGATCAAGATGGCTTTCTCATGAGCTCAAAACATTAGTCCTTGCATTTCTCTAAGGTAATGGTTTGGATCCCCTCTTGATACTTGGGATGATTGAGTTTTGACATAATCACACGTGATTAACCGTGAAGATGTAAAGTTCACCTGGAGAACTGGGAATACAGACCCAAGTTTCCCACCAACAATTCTAATTCATTTGGTGCCCCTGTGAATCTGCATCTGTAATCTGCAATTTAAATCGGGCAGTTTCAGCTGTCCACTGACCAAAGAAGAGAAGCCGAAAGAAGATTAGCACTTAGAGTGGATCCATCAGCCTTGGATTAACAAGAGCACCAGGCAGAGGCAAGAAACACATCCCAGTGAGAGGGCTCAATTCATACTCATCCCTCTGTGAAAAACTGCTAGACCCTGATTACATCTAGCCAGTCAAACATAAAATTTGTATTCCATTGAGAAGGTGACAAAGTTCCTAAAAGAGAGGTGAGGGTAGGGCTTGTCTACAAAAATCAAAAGGAAACTTGCTTTTTAATCCTTAGGGAGGCTGGGCCTTTCTTTGGGGCCCTTCAGTCCTTTCTAAGAGATACTTTTGTCCATTTCTTGTTTATATCTGTGATAGACAATTTTGGCCGCCAGGACCCTTGCTCCTGGCATTACATCCATGAATGTGGTATGTTACATGGGAAAAGGGACTTTGCCGTTGTATTTAAGGTTATTAATCAGTTGAATACTTACTAAATAGGAAAATTATCCTGGATTAACTGGGTGGGCCTAGTGTACTTATATGAGCCCTTTGAAACAGAGAAGAAAGGCAGGCAGGAAAGTCAGAGAGATTTGAAGAGCAAAAATCACTTAACCTGCTGTTTCTTGCTCGAAGATGGGAGGAATCTGTGAGACAATAGGAATGGCCTTAAGAAATAAGAGAGCAACCCTCGGCTGACAGCCAGCCACCAACAGGGGTCTCAGTCTGGCACCTCAAGGGCTGAACACCCTGAATGAGTTTGAAAGCGAAGTCGTCCCCCGAGCTTTCAGATAAGGGTGCAGCTGGCTGACACCTTGAGTGCAGCCTTGGCGTACACGAAACAGAGCTCAGAAGAGCTTGCCTGGATCCTTGAACTACAGAACATGGAACATTAACCAAAACTGACAGTATGCCTGACCAAAGCAAAGCTCCGTGAATTTAAAAGGATTTCAGACACACAGAACATGTTCTTGGCCTACACTGCAATTAAACTAGAAATCAATAACAAAAAGATAACTAGAAAATTCCCACTATTGGGAAAAATTATGGAAAACTTAAACGAATGGAGGGATATACCATCTTCATGAACTGAAAAGCACAATATTGTAAAGATGGCAATGTCCCCAAATTGATGTATGTTTTCAATGCAAGCAAAAGCAAAATCCCAGTAGTTTTCTGTATGTGTGTTGGGTGGGTATTGACAAGCTGATTCTAAAACGCTTATGGAAATGCAAAGTGCTTAGCATAGCCAAAACAACCCTGAAGGGGAGTAGGGCTGTAGGTCTTACAGTATCAGGTACCAAGACTTATTATAATACTTTATTTATACACTGTGGAATTATTTTTATTTTTTAATAGTTTATTTTTATTGTATTTTTTTCATTACCATTTATCCCCCTTATACCGTCTTCCACCTCCATCCCCCCGCCCAGCAATCACCACACTGTTGTCAGTGTCCATGAGTCCTTTTTCATTTTTTGCTCAGTCCCTCCACCTTCCCATCTCCCCACCAGAGCTGCCAGCCTGCCCTCTATCTATCAGTCTGTCTCTGTTTTTGTTTGTTAGTTTAGTTTGTTCATTAGAATTCTTTTTAAAAATATATAAATAGACCAGAACAATATAATTTAGACATCAGAAAATGATACACACATATATGGTAACATAATTTATGAAAAAGTAGAAAAACAATTTGTTTAAAATAAATTGTCCTGGAGAAATTAGAAATCTTTTAGGAAAAAAAAAATGAATCTTGATCCCTACTTTACATTATACATAAAAAAATTCCAGAGGAATGCAACCTAAATTGAAAGGTACAACAAAAAGGTTCTAGAAGTTAAAAATCAGAGAAAATCGTTGCGACCTCAA
Source organism: Mormoops blainvillei (assembly GCA_004026545.1). Lineage (NCBI taxonomy): Eukaryota > Metazoa > Chordata > Mammalia > Chiroptera > Mormoopidae > Mormoops > Mormoops blainvillei. The sequence continues at coordinate 146,151 of PVJD01001380.1, read as the reverse complement.
TGTAGTTAATATTTCTTAAATAGGACATAAAAAGTGCTAAACCCAAGGGAAATTTTGATATTGCACTATATTAAAATTAATTTTTATTTACCTGAAGACATGATTAAAAGAATGCCAAGGAAGTCCACAGAATGGGATATCTACAACACATGCTTAAAAAAAAAATGACTCATTCAGAACATATAAAGTACTATCAATGAGAAAATGAACAAACATACAATCAGCCAATAGAAAAATGGGCAAAAGACTTAGTGTCTCCCTATGGAATACTTATTATTTATAACGGGAAAAACAGTAAGTTCACTATGGAGAATTATGGTACATACCACCTTAATCAAGTAATCAAAGTCAACCTGACCAGTAATAAGCTATATTGATACCATGTGCCTTCTGATGCACTGAGAAGACAGTGTCGTATCAGTGTCATTCTCGCCCCTCAAATTGCATAATCTCGATCTAATCATGCATAAAAACGTCTGGTCTCCCATGCTGATGAACAACCAGAATTCTCGCGTATTGCCGGTTGGAATGCGAACTGACGCAGCCATTTTGAAAAACTGGGGATTAGGTAACATACAGTTAAACATATACTTATTCAATGTCATGTCAACTTTTAAATATTTGAATGTAAATAACACAAAAGCCATATACTTATCATATGATCCAGCAATTCCATGCCTCAGTTCATCCAAGGGAAATGAAAGTTTGTGCCCACGCGAAGACCGCACACAAAATTTTAGCACCTTTATTAGTAACAGCCAAACACTGGAAATGACTTAAATGTCCATCAGCTGGCGAATGGATAAACAAATGCAATGGAATACTAAGCAATAATGAAGAGAACAAACTACTGATACAACGACACGAGTGTGTCCCAGATGCAGAATGCCGAGTGGAGGAAGCAAGCTCACAAAGCTCTTCACTCTGTGATTCTATTTACATGGCATTCTGCAAGAAACAAAGTTATAGTGACTTAAAAGAGATAGGTGGTTGCCAGGGTTTGGAGAGCGAGAAGAGGTTGACCAAAAGAGTCACGGCGGGGATTTCAGGAGGTTAATGGAACTGTTCTACATGTTGATTTGGAAGTGGTTACGTGACTATAAATATTTGTCAAAATCCAGAACTGAGCACTAAGGTGAATTGTACTGTATGTGAATGATCAAGTATACCTCAAAATCTTGACTTAAAAAAGAACAAAACCAAAATTTCTTATATATACTTTATGTTACTAGCTGAGAAAAGTGTTGATAATCATGAGAAAATACCAGACAAACCAAAATTGAGAGGTATTATACAAAATAGCTTTTGAAAGTGTCAAGGTCATAAAAAACAAAGAAAGACTGAGGAACTGTCATAGATTGGAAGAGACTAAGGAGACATGACAGTGTAAGGCAACGTGGGAATCCTAAATTGGATCCTTAACTATGAAGAGACATTAGGCAAAATGAAACTAGTTCATGGTATTGTGACAATGTTAATTTTCTGGCTTTAATATTGCACTATGGTTGTGTAACGTGTTACTGTTAGGGAAAGCGGGGTGAGGGGTACATAGGAACTCTATTATTGTTTTTGCAAGTCTAAAGTTTTTATAGGTCTAAAGTTATTTCAAACTAAAAATTTTTAAAAATATTAACAATTCCTCTTTCTTAAAAGTAGCTGTAAGACTAGAAAAAGGCAATCCATAGAATAGGAGAATGTATTTATAATATATAATAAATCCAGCAAAAAACCCATTTCTATAAAATGTAAAGAAGTATTACAAATTATTGGGAAATATATAGAATACTCAATAGACAAAGGTCAAAATTGTTTAGGGCACTTTACCAAAGAGAATATCTGGATGGCCCATACACATAAAAAGGTGTGTGATTTTGTTAGTCTTCATGAATATGCAAAACAAAGCCACAGTGAGATGCCAGTGCACATTCCATAGAATCGCTATAATTAAAAGGCCAATAACACCAAGCACTGGTGAGGATTTGAGTCGATGCTAGACTTTCATAGCCTTGTGGCAGGAGTATAATTTGGACAATCCACCGAAGGTGAACGAACATATGCATACCCTGTCCCCAGCAATTCTGCCCCTGGGGATAGATAAGTCACCTATAACTGGAACCTAATCAACAAAATAAACAGGCGAAATATAACCAGTAACATTGAAATAAAAAACAAACTGACAGTAACCAGAGGGAGGGAGGAGGGGGATGACAAGGGAAAGGGAGGGGAAGGGTCATCAAGGACCCATGGATAAAGCCAAATGGGGGGAAGATTAAGGGTGGGAGGTGGTGGTGGGTGGGGCTGGGGAAAGTGGTGGAGGGAAAATGTTGACCAAAAAACAAAAATAGGGGGAGGTTAAGAATAGGAAATTAAGAAGCCAAAGAACTGATATGCACAGCCCATGGATATGAGCTAAGAAGTGTGGGGATGATGGGATGGGTTGCAGGGCAGAGGGGATAAAGGGGGGAGGAAGTGGGACAATTGTAATAGCATACTCAATAAAATATACAAAAAAATATTTTTTTTTCACCAAAAGACATGCCAAAAAATTGATAGCAGTACTGTTTATAATAGCCCCAAATGGATACAAATCAAATGTCCATCCGCGTAAATTGTGATATATTTACACAATGGAATAGCAGCAATAAAAATGAAGAAATTACCTCTATGCATGAACACACAATTGAAGGATACAGATGTAATACTGAGCGAAAAGAGGCAAAATTCATCTGTGATGATACAAGTCAGAATAGTGATGACCTTTGGGGAGAGGCAGGTAATGACAGAGTGGGGGACGGACGGGGGATGAGGGGACAAGGCTCACACAGATGTGTTCACGTTGCGAAAATGCTTTGAGTTGTATGCTTATCTGCATATATGTTATATTTTAAGACTTTTTTAATTTTTAAAATCTTTTGGAAGGAAAATAATAGAGAAAAATAGAAATGTTTTCATGAAAGTTTTGACAAATCCCTTTGTTTCACAGGGATCATAATTACTGTGTTGTAAACACTTCTCTTTATGGGTCAAAAGTAGCACCAGGGTAGGCCTTTTACACACAGATATGATGTGAAATTCGAGACTTCGGTAGCAGCAACATAAATAGCAACAACAAGCAGACAGAAAATTAGAGAAGAAACTAACTCTACACATCTGGAGAATCAAAACTAAACAAAAAAAAATGAGCTTCTAAGGAATCAAATTGGAGAAGTGAAAATATGTTTGTAAGATAATCAAACCATCACAGCCATGGTGATTCCGGGAATCTGCCTCCTCAGACAGAAAGCCCCAAGGTTAACTTGGGGGGCCAGAATACCGAAAGAAAAAGATACACTGCATAATGAAAGGGCATCGGCATGAATAGAAGATAATTCCCTTGGACATAAAATGCAATCAAGTCAAGACCCATATTTTATCTCTGCTGGAGGCAGTCTTATTTGTTAGTAAAGTGCTGGGATAATCAACCATTGTTCTCCCTGCCAAGACTGTCAAAACAAATGCAGGCTTCTTTGCTCAGTGCTAAAGATGTCTGAGCCTTTGGAGAACAGCTGGGCAGAAAGCAATCTTGTTCAATTTCTGCACATTTTTCCCCGAGTATTAGGCTGTCCGAATGCAACCCACATCAAAGCCTCCTGGACACCCACTGCAGGGACAGGCCTGTCAGGAGAACACAGGCTATCAAACTCAAGCAAGCAGAACGCACAATGAAACCACTTTAAATGTGGCCAGCTCCCTGTCTAGAGGAGCAAGGACTTCGAAGCATAAAAAAAGCTACTCTAAACAAATAACTTCTTTAAGTTGCTCTTTATAAATATAAAAACATAATATTGGTCTGCTTGCAAAATGCTGTGTCTTGATACGCTCTGGGGGCATTAGAACTGATTTAATGATCTCTTAGCTCTCTGTATCAATGTTGCCTAAGGGACATTTCTGCTATGCGTTTGCAGGATTATTCTCCATGCTATTATGTCAGCTTTTATTAAAGCATGTCATATTTGTGGCTTTGTGACTTGTATTGATTAGGAGGCAGATCAGTTAGGATGTTTGGGGATGCAAGTAACATAAAATTTAAAATCAACTCAACTGGCTTAAACAATAAGAACATTTCTTTTATCAAATAACAAGAATCCCAGAGATAAAGCAATTTCAGCTGGGTTAACCCAGTAGCTCAAATGGTGTCATCAAAGATTCAAGTTCTTTTCATCTTTCTGCTCTTCCATCCTCATGTGAAGTCAACCTCGTGGTCCTAAGATAGCTGCCACAGCTCCTGGCATCATCCCCAGATACTCAAATATTATAAGGATAGGGAGCATTCCTGTGAGTTTCTTTCTATCGGTGAGATAAAAATCTTTGCAGAAGACCTCTCAGATGATTCCTCATCATTTTGTTTTAGTCAGAATTGGTTTATGCCTAAGCCAATCACTAAGAAGACAGATGGGATCCCAACACACCATTAGACAAATTTATTTCTAAATTCAGGGCTAGGGTCATCTTTCTATGACTGACATGAGGGAGGAGTGAACACCCAAATAAATTTCCCGCCAGCTAAAAAGAAAGGGGAACAAGCTGTTAAGCAGGCCACTGTCTATCTCTCTTTGGTTCAACGGGATGCAGGTGTGGGGAAGGGAAACCTTCCCTCTTTCCCCTCTTAGATCTCCTGGCCAGTCAGTTAATTAAAAATGACATAATATAGATTAATGGAGAAAATAATCAAACTTAATTATATATGTGCACACAGGGATTCCATAAGAATATGGGGCCCCAAGGGCAAATCGGGCATATATGCCACCTTTCCCTCTCCCACCCCGCCCCCCACCCCGTGCTATCGTGAACTAAGGAGAAAAGGGGGCAAGTGGCTTCGGACCTCAGAGGGGAGGAAAGCATCACATGGGGATGGAAAGCAATGTGAGGTAAACAAATGTTTGCTGGGCCACCTTTAACAGTGAGACACAGGAAGGGCTTTAATCAAAGGGGCCTTGCTTGGTTCCTCCCTGTCTGTCACATCTAGTTCAGGTTAAACTATAGTTAGCCTGTGACGATAGCTCCCTTCCTAGAGCAGGTTCTCTATCTAAAAAATATTTAAAATGCTCGACATCACTAATCAGAGAGATGCAAATTAAAACCACAATGAGGTGTCATCCCACACCTGTCAATGGCTACCATCAATAAATCAACGAACAACAAGTGCTGGCGAGGATGTAGAGAAGAGGGAACCCTAGTGCACTGTTTGTGGGAATGCGGATTGGTGCAGCCACTGTGGAAAATAGTATGGAGTATCTTCAAAAAAATTAAAAATGAAGCTCTCTTTTGATCCAGCAATTCCACCTCTAGATCCAGCAATTCCACCTCTAGGAATATATCCTAAGAACACTGAAACACCAATACAAAAAATGTATGCACTCCTATGTTCATAGAAGCGTCATTTACAATAGCCGAGATCTAGAAACAGCCTAAGTGCCCAGCAGCAGATCACTGGATAAAAAAGCAATGGCACATTTACACAATGGAATACTATGTGGACATAGAAAAGAAGGAAATCTTACCTTTTGTGACAGCGTGAATGGACCCGGAGATTATTGTACTAAGTGAAATGAACCAGTCAGCGAAAGAAAAATACCACATGATCTCATTTATATGCGGAATCTAATGAAACTAATGAACAAAATAGAACTAGAAGAAGAGATACATGGAACAGACTAACAGCTGTCAGAGGGGAGGGGTGGGGGGACTGGTGAAAGAAGGTGAAGGGAGGGGAGTGGGGCTGGGTGGAGTTGGGCAAAAGGAGAAAAAGCAGGGACAATTGTAATAAACAATAAAATACAATTTAAAAAACAAAGTGAAGTTTGTGGGGAAAAAATAACCAGCTTAAAATAATATTCCACAGAGGCATATGTCAGGATGTCAAACTCTGCCCCTCTTCATAGGATAAAGTAAGTTTGGGTGAATTGAATTTTTGTCTTAACTGTGGGATAGCAGAATACCTTCTAGAGTGTGACCCTGGCTATTGAAAATTATTCTGCAATGTATTAATTTACTTTTTTTTTCCCTATTGAATAAAGCAGAATGACACCGCTGCTGACATTTTTGTTGTGTCTACATCCGATGACCCTGCCCTTCCCCCACTCTTTGAGAATTCCACCTTTCTCCCCATCCTCAGGACCACAGGAGTAAGCCTTGCCAGCCACGTCTGCATGACGGGCTCCTGCCTCCCTGGTCACAGATAAGGTGTACAGTGCACCCTAGGCGGGCCAATCAGCTGCTTTACCGTGGGAATTTGAAATGGGGCACCATTTAGTTGCACTGGTATCTTCATGTGATTGGGCATGTGACTAACACAAAACCTCTAGAATTGTGGGACGGCTCTTTTTCTGCCACTTGGGATGTGAAGATAAAGCTGATATTTGGAAAGGTAAAAATGAAATAGACATACACAGAAATCAGGCATTTAAGGCCTATATGCCAAAATGAAATAGACATACACACATGAGATCCACATCCAAGGCAGTTTGAGGTGCCTTACCTACGCGCGACCAACGAGTCCTGACCAATACAGGGAAGCACAGCATCTTTTATCCGGAGTGACTGAGGGTTCTGCGGACCTTTAAAGTCATCACTGAAAACCTCCTATTCTCATTAGAACTCTACGTGGAGGAAACAGAAGACAATGAGTCATACGTCTCCTAAGTTCACCAAGAACTTGCTACAAAAATGGCCTTTGTTTGATATAATTCTTCGCTATTGGTTCAGTTTCTAATGCTTTAACTCTTTTCCAAAAAGAAAAAAAAAAAGTATTTAAACAAAACACTCAACAGTAACAACAACAAATAACTGTGAGTGATTTATGTTGGGTTGCATGTTTGAGGATCAGGGAATGGGATGAGTGTGTATTGAGTTCCGGCTACTTGCTTTTCACATGTTGACTGTAATCCTCACCACATACTGTGCAGCAATCACTCTAAAACCATTTGACCAAGGAGGAAGCGCCAAGTTGAAGAGAAGCACATTGATTTTGTTGTGGTCCTGTGGCTAGGAAGCCAGGGAAGAAAGTTTAAAACCCAGTCTGAGGAGAACCCAAGTGGATAATGTTTCCCCTATTCCACATTATTACCCAAAAAACAATGCATCGTGACTGGGAGGGCCTGTTACGTAGATTTTTTTGAATTCTGGACATGTGGCTCTGGCTGTCAGTATTGGCACAATATAGGGTGTTCCGTATATTCCGGAAAAGAGACAGAGACGGGGAGAATGACCTGCGAGCACCAGACCTGTTAAGGATACACCTGCATTTTCGAAATGAAGCATTGCTTCTTCAGGGAGGACTAGACGATAGCAATTTTTAACACCATATTTACGGAAGTGGAACAACCAAGCAGCAGGGAGGGTAAGGGCGGGCTTCAGGGTCCTCCACTGCACCTAGAGATGCTTTATAGCCACCTGGTTCCCACTAGCTCGGTAGGTGTACATTCTTAAGCTGTTGATTTTTCTGGATTAATTAAAGCCGAAGGGAGCCTTCGAGTTCGCCTTTGCTGCTGTTTTCCCCCATATGCCACATACTCAAACTCACGTGCTCTCTGTTGCTGCCAATGAGCAATAACGTTGGAGACGAGTTAGTAGACGAGTTAGTCCCGGCTGTTCCCAGCGGGTATAGGAACCTGTCCGAATGAGATGAGGCTGACTCAGGCAAAAAATGTTTACTTCACTGTGGTTTGTTCCTAGTGAGACAATCATGCAAATCAGACTTTAAATCAAACTCTCCAGCCTCCTCACCGCCGACACAGACACAGAAAGCTACCCATCTGGAATATGTTGCAAGCTGGAACCCAGGTTTCTACCCTCTCCTGCTGCTGTACTGCAGGCCAGTTGACGTCTCTACCTATTGAGGTTTTCTTTGTTTTTGTTTAGACAAAAACAGTACAAAACCCGAAGCAGCTGACTTGTTTCTCTTGATTACAGAGAAATGTTACATGCTTATTTTGATGCATTTCAACATTACAGACATACAAATATAGAAAGGGAACTTTTGAACTGGAGTTTTTAATACTGTCAGTAGCCTTTCCTATAATACTCACCGTTGTCAAGAACATCTTAGGGAATGTAAACTACAGGAAAACTCCAATTAGTCAAAATGCCCAAGGAATGGGAGATTCCAAGTGATCTCAGAATTAACCAGAAAATCCTTTTAACATCAAAACCTGGTGCTGGAAATATCATTGAATGGTATGAGTGGTGTTTCCTGCCTAAAACACAGTTCATGCCAAGTAAGATTTAATGCTTCTCTGATAGTTGAGGGTCAAGCTGGACCTCAGGCTAAACATTCTGGACCCCAATTCCCATTGTCCAGAAAACAAAACAGGAGATTGAGTAGAAATTGTAACTGACCTCAGGATATGTTTTTGACGTTCCTTAAGTAAGTTCCATGAATTTTGCTCCTTTATCCTTGCATGGGAAAGAAAATAGTCTGCTAAACTGCGAGTCAACTCCAGTTAAATCAAGATTTTACCGTTTTTTTGTTGGTTGTTTTTTTCACTGAGTCCTAAGGAAACATGCAACTGAGGCCTCAGCCTGCAGGAGTCGGGGCCATTCCGCACCTGGCCTCCGGCCCAGCATGGGAGGACAGGGAGGGGAAATGAGGCCCTCCCTCAGCCATCTCCTCTACCTTCACACCCCATCCCCAAACAGAAAGCAGAATGGCAGGGGTCTTTCTTGCATTTGGTGATCTCTTTCTAGATCATCTGTCATTGTCTAGACCAGGGTTTCTAAACCTTGGTGCTACTGGTATCCTGGGCCAGACAATGCTTTGTCGTAGGGGTCCGTTTTGTGCTTTGCAGGATGTTTAGCTATATTTCTGGCCTTTACCCATTAGACACCAGCAGCACTCCGCTCCCTCTGCCCAGTTGTGACAACCAAAAATGTCTCCAGACATTGCCAAACGTTCCCTAAAGGGCAAAATTGCCCTTAGTTAAGAACTACTGGTCTAGACGGAAGCACAATTATTCTTTCTTCCCCCTTGAGTCAAGATTATGAGTTTTCTTGACCTTGGCAAGTAATGTCATGACGTATTTTCTGTGCTATTTCGTGGAAGAACAAAAATAATTCTTCGATGAAATTAATATTTTGACTCGAATTGTGTGAGGCAGGCCTTGTTAAAGTAAAACTGCAGATTCTGCATTGTTTTTTGGAAGACAACAGGCTTGTTTTCTGTATCAGTCCTGATCATTTAAACGCTGAATTTTCAAACTCTCTTAAACGTCCCTTGAGGTCATTGTCATTATGGACATCAAGACAGTGCCTCCGCCACAGCCCTTGCACTGTACTGCTGCCCTCACTTCCGTGTGTCTAGCTGAGAAATCTCTTTATGGCTATTGCTGCTTCCTAATGCCTAACAGATTTTTCACCCACTGGTTTTTAAAAAAATCCATTACTCCTTCTCTCCAGTGGATTGAGTTGCATTTAAATTTAATGTTCTTGAAGAGTATTTAGTAGGTTTCAAAAATCTGCTAAACTGGCAAAATTCAGGGAGTTAGTTTTGTATTTCCAATTTTAAGCCTGCAGTGGTATTTCTGCAATAGAAAGACGTTCACTTGTTTTGGATGGGCAGGTTTTCTGATTAGGGGGGGTTACCCCACATAGGCTGATTAGCAATTTTCAAACAATTAAGTTAATATTTTATATAATAACACAAACACAATTTTTCAGGATCAACAGGTTTTTTTTTAGTGTAACTCTTACTTAGATTGTTAAAAAATAGAATACAAAACTATAATTACTCCCTGACTATATATAAAATTTCCGTGTACAAAGGCAAAGTCTATAATATAAAAATTCAAATGGTTGTATTGATTATAGCCAAAATTTTCTATAGATTGTTGTTTATATAAATTTAAAGTAGCACATATTTTTCTGACCTGAAAAGTTAACACTTTCCCAGGAATTTCAGTAGAAATACAAAAAGCAAAATGATGAAAACTTACTCATTACATCACCACCTGGAGATATTCACTATTAACATGTAGAAAATGTTTTCTTCCAGTCTTTTCTCCTTTTACAAACTTAGATTGCCCTCCACAAACAGTTCTTTATCCTGATGTTTTTTATCATCCCGAGCTTGCGTGTAAGCATGAGCAGCACGCCATTGTGAGATTTCAGGTGATTTCCAGCACTTTTGGTTAAAACCCGAGAAGACAAACACAGGGTCAAAGGGTATGAGTGTTTTAGGACTGAATACAGATCGCCAAATTACCTCCAGAAGTTGTGCCCATTTTCTGTCTTTTTATTGGCAATTCTCCTGAAGCGCTTCCATTCTGTCCCATCGGCCTCCAGGCCCGTGAGGGCATTTCCCATGGGACAGTCTTCAGACACACCAGTGAAATAAGATCCATCTCGAGATGCCTGTCAGCAGCCTCTCTGGGCCCATCTCAGACCATCTGTCAATAGCAACTCTAATATATTTTGGGAAGATGCTGCTGCAATTGGCAAAAACAAGTTTGCAATCAAATCGGGTGTCCCAATCAGTTAAATTGCAGAATTGAACTGTGTTAATGACAGGTGACAATCATAGTACAACATCCAGAGACTCCATGTAGGGACGTGTCCTTATAAATTTAAGGGCAGCTGCCCAAGGGGGAACGTGGATTACCTTTCATGTGAATTCTGCAGAGCTCACACCATCCCAACCACGTCGTATAGTTGGCAGCAAGAATTAATTGCCAAGCTTTAGCTTCAGGTAAAGCTGGGGAGAAAAATACCACTTTAACTCAGGGCTGTCTTCCTTAGAAAAGTAGGGGGATGCCGTTTGACTACCACGGAGGTAACTGGTACCTTGTGGTGAGTTTGTGTTCCATGCCACCAAAGGATCTCTGCCTAAGACAAATATGTGCTTCCAGAAAATGGAAGAGATTAGCTTTCTTACAGTGTATGAAAATGTTCTGTAAGTTGCAAAGCACTGTACATATATGTTTATTACAGCTGTCATTACATTGTCATGAGCTCTGAACTGACTCTGAAGTACAGATATTAAAACACCTAGGAATTATCCATTTATTTTGGATGTACAACATTGTTAAGTGCCAGTGGTTGCCTCTTGTCATCCCCTCCCCTGTCCCACCATGGCCATGTGACCCCTCTAAAGATCATGGAGCCCAAATCAGCCTTTAGCATTCAAGGGCCTGCTATACATTCCAAGTGTCCACAAGGCCAGAGTTGCCTCTGCCTTCAAAGAGATGAAGGGTTCACAGGTTTCTGTGTACCACAGGCTAATTGAGTGTCACAGACAGTTCAGTCTCCAGGTAACCAGGCTGTTCCTTAGCTCACTGGACCATCGCATCATCTTGGCATCCAGTCTGAATGAAACAAACCACGGAAGCCAGAGCAGATACAAACCACAAGGAACACATAGCATACAGAGGCTGGGGCCCACTATCTTGCCAAGGAAGCGGGTTAGAAAGGCAGGCCTCACCTGCGTGCCTTCTCAGTATAAATAGCTTTAATAAAAATAGGTTGTACTTAGCTACCCTCAGACAATCTCAAAGCATCTCAAGTACTTTCTCGAGTACGTGGCCTGCTGGGGATAAGAATGGCCTGAATTCTTTGTCATTACAAGGTAGCCAAAATGCAACCAAATGACATTCTCCTGGAAGGGGGACCCAAACCTGGCCTACACCTCTGCGTGTATCTATGGCTTTATTCCCACCCTGAGTATAGGGAGAAGGAAGTAGGGATTAAACAGGTAAGATTTTTAAAGCGCCTTTACCTATATTATCTCATGTAGTTGTCCCAATAATTCTCTAAGCCTGGACTTTTGCTCTCTTTCAGAGAAAAGGAAACTGAGGCCCAGAGAGGTCATTTCATCCAAGGTTACACAAGAAAGAAACGGCAAAGCCAGGACACAAACCTCAAATGGCCCAACTTTAAGGTCTTTGTTCTCTTCGGCGTGGCATAGCAGAGTCTCGGGTAGGGAGATTCCTTCTGGATCAGCTTCTGAGATGCACATACAAAGGTATAATCTTCCATCACCAGCCCCACCCTGGGGTGGGGGTGGGGGAGTGAACGGGAAGTGGCTGAATCACAGATCTAGTCTGAGAATTCGAGAGATTTTATCTCTAATGGATTAGTTTCAAGGTGTGGTCAACTGCTTATCAATTTATCCAAATTTTATGTGTTAATTTTTCTGTCTGAATGAACCCACTCTATTCTTCATCAGCATAAACAATTTTCATGTCTTCTTACAGGTTTTTGTTTAGTCTCAAAATCCTAGGACCTGCAAACCCTGACCATCTATCTATCTGTGTGACCCCTGGAACTAAGAACTTTCCTTCCATCCTGAATTGGTGTGGAATCCAGGGTCAGTGTAGACAACTCAAGAGTGTATGCTTACGGCAGAAACAGGCTCCCCAGTCAGGGACCCATGTGTCTAGCTATTGCCAAAAGACTACGAGGTCATTTCCAGCCCCAGGTTGTTAAGAAGCAGGTGTGGTCCTTCAAGCTCCCTCTCTCCCCTTCCATTTGGGTGCACAGAACTTTGGGGCTCTAGGGCAGTGATTCTCAGGCTTGAATATGCACCAGAATCAACAGGAAGGTTGTTGAAACACAGATCGCTGGGCCCCATCCCCAGAGTTTTTATTCTGCAAATCCATTTGGGATCCTAGAATTTGCAAGTCCTGCAAATTCCCAAATGCTGCTGATGCTGCCAGTCTGGGGACCGTGTATTGGAAACCCCTGCCTTAGTGCAACACCCTATTTAAATACCGGCTGCACTTCATACTCCTCTGGGAGTATTTTAAACAACATATTGGTGCCCAAGTTGCTACTCGAGCCAATGAAATTAGAATCTCCTGGGGTGTAGCCCACGTATTTGTATTTTTAAAGTCCATCGGGCAATTAAAGTTGAAAACCATTGCCTTAAAGTGGAGCCCGGAGATGGAAGGCACGTGGGCTCTTACACGACTAAGTGGAGGAAAGCGGCCTGTCAGTGAGAAGCAGCCACTTTAGATTATTTATACAAACGAGAAATGAACTTCTATTATGTTAGGCTGCTGAAATTCTGAAGATGATTTAGTATTGTGGCCGGCATTATCCTAACTAACATAATAATGTTAACTATTAAGGGGCTTTCAGAAGTTCTCCTTTTATCTTGTGTCTTGCTGTGCTCTGAGAAGGAAGATATTGATCTGACTGGTTTTAAGACACTTACTGGCTCACGTTTTATAAAGGTGGGCATTTCAACAGAAATAAGGCTATATAGCACATGTAAAGTAAGTATAGTCTCTTTTTCTGTCTCTTCTTTGTGGCCAGAACGGCAAAGCAGCCCTCAAACATTTTCTCTTCCTCTCCCCACCCCTTCAGTTCCTCTCTCCTTAGACACACATTCATCCTCCCAATTGGTTCAGAGTTTTCAACTTATAGTAAAGTGACCAGATTGAGCCCAAGATGGAATCATTCAGGCTAAGCCCTATATCAGCAAACCAAACTCGGTTTGGTTTCTGGGCTCAGCTTTACCAGAAAATGAAGGCCTAGGTCAACCAACCAGCACTTGCTGGTTAGCACCAGTTTCCTAACCTGGCTCTCAGACTTCCCTTTGCTCCACAAAGGAAAGTAACCTACTTTAACCAGTGAGCGAAGGCCCATTATAGCTTCTTTATTCCTGCTTACTTTGGTATATAAAACATCTCTCACCTTGTGCAGCTTGTCAGAGCTTCTTTGTGTCTGCTAGTTGGGATGCTGTCCAATGCATGAATGGCTGAGCAAAGCTAATAAGACCTTTAAAATTTACTCAGTAGAATTTTGTTCTTTAACACAGGACTTGAGCAGCCACTGGGCAGATATTCTGGGCAAAGGTGGCAAAATGCCCTCCTTTCCTTCCCTGATGTATGTTGAAAATCAAAGGTTGAAAACACACCACAAGAAAAAAAGCCAGATCCAACACACCTCCACCAGTGGCAGAGGACGTGGATGCAGAAAAATAAACCGGCTATATCTGAGAATGGGAATTGAACAATGAGGAGAAACGTGAGGTCCACACTTACTCAAATGTGCATTTCGGTTTTGGACCAAAGCTCTCTAAAAATATACTACTTATTGCCAGCATGGAGAGCTGTGGAGTGATGGGGTCAGTGGGCCGAGGCAGGATTTAGTAGATTCTGGGTCCCCAGGCCAAATGTCTTCGTAGATCAAACCTTAGATAAAAAGATGGTGTAATTGAGATGATAACATAAGCACTTAAAAGGCAAGGTGACCAAAAAAAAAATATATGGATGACCATCACTGAGGAATTCAACTCACGTCTGTCTTCACTTGAAGACAGGTACAGCAATCACTCCAACAACAGACTGGACAGATGTTTCCCCCCATAAAAATCTCAGTGTCGAGGGGAAGGGAATGGAAAGGCTAATGGCTCTAAAAGCATACTTTGCAGGTTCTGCCTTCTCCCGACAGTTGTAAAGGGACCAGCACCCTCAGGTAAGAATCGCTTTCCCGGCTGCAGGGCTCTCAGCTGCCCCTCCTCGGGCAGCTCTTCAGCTTAGAGCCTCCTCTCAACCTTTCCTCGCGGGAAATAGACAACTCTTTCTGTCACAAGAAACAAAATCCAACCCAAGACAGTACCGAGCCCAAAGAAAATTTTATTGAATCACCTAACAGAGTGTCTGGAAGCCGGGCTTCCCTCAGACATGGATCGATTCAAGGCACAGTCCTCTAGATTCAGAGTCCCTCTGGCCCTTCTCCTGGCTTGACCTATCCTTAGAGCGGCGTCCCCTGTGGGACATGGGATGGCTTCACAGCGGCCCCTACCCCACACCTCTCACTGTAGTCCAGCAAGGGGCGCGTGAGAGCCTCCTTCCCAGAATTCCCAGCAAATGTCTCATTGCTTCTCTAATTGACTCTAATTAAGTCATATGATTATCAATGAACCCACGGCGGAGGGGGGGCGGGGGCGGCCGAGAAAAATGCAGCGCACTGATTGGCTGAGGCCTAAATCGCATGCTGTGCTTCTGAGCCAGAGGTCCAATTTTGCTAGAATCACGACTGAGAAGGGAAAGGGATGGTGGCGTTGTCAATAAATAAATAAATAAACAAACAAACAGGGGTGGGTGAGTGGGGGAATGGATTCTGGGCAGCCGAAAATACACAGATGTTCACCTTAGTAGCCCTGACTTCCAGGATCAGCCCCAGAAAATTCTTCAACTGTTTCCCCCTGGGAGGCAGTTCAGCAGACACGTCTGATTTTCTACACAGCTTTTTTCAGCAAGTCACCATATGGAGGTAAGAATCAGTCTGAAAAGGGACCAAAACTCTGTGTAAAGATCTCCTGAGAAGGAAAGAATGCGACTGGCGAAATGGGGGCTGTGTTATCCAGTCCGGTCATCCTCACTTCCCCAGTCAGAGCAGCCCACCGAACAGACAGAAACTTCTGGAGGAAGACTTCTCAGGCAATGCTTCCTCCCGGTTGCCCTAGGCCGCTTCTCTCCTGCTCTCTTGACACACACATAGATCCTTTTATGATGTGCCATGGAAACAGAGATGGAATGAATCAAATGTGGTCAGAGGAACCATTGTTCTCCCTTGTAAAATAACCAAACCCTTGTTAATTTGTTGCCAGCCTTATATTTCTCCCGGAGAGATCCCCATTGGATGGAGGCTGTAAACAGGAAACTTGAAACGCTCAGTCCTCCTTTGTGCTCCTGATTGTTTGTGGGCAGCTGCAGGGGATCTACCACCACAGAGTTTGTGCTCTGGGGGTTAAATCCCAGTGAGGAGATGAGCCAGATATATTTCTAAAGAGAGAGTCCCCAGAGGAGGAACTACATTTCTTCAAAAGGAAGCAGAAATGAAGCTCAGAGATGAGGAAAGAGACATTTTTAAATAGGTGACAGATTTGCAGGGATGGCAAGATAACTTAGTTTTACTTGGTGTCCGATCAGCACGTCCCCACAGTAGCCAGAGTTAAATATCAAAAGCCCTTAATTTTGTGAGACAGAGCTGGAAATGGACTGCTACTGAGGATGCTGAAACTGTGAGGTAACTGAAGTCAATTGCAAGGCAGAGCCACTCCAGAACTAGCCACGCCATCCCCAGATGTGGCTATTGCCTGGGCCCAAGGGAGGGCTTACCGCAAAGATGGTTCCCCGTGAGGGTTAAGAACTAGGCTTTTGGTGCCAGGCTGTCTGGGTGTAAATCCCAGCTCACACTCCCCAGCTCCTGGACCTTGAAGACATCACTTAACCTTTCCCTGCATCAGTTCACTCATCTGTGACATGTGAGTAATAATAGTACCCACCACACTGGGTTATTGTGAACATTAAATAAATTACTGCATGTAAAACACTTAGAGCAATGACTAGTGAATAGGAAGTGCTTGTACGTGTTAGCTGTCCTTGTTACTAGCCACAGATATAAACATATGCAACGTAACATAACATAAATATATTATCTTGTATTTTCTATATGTATCTATGCAGGATGCCAGGCAGCTTCCATGTGGCAGATGAGGGCTGATCCCATCCTGATGGCTTGCAGTCCCCCTGGGGCAGAAAGGCTGAATTGCTTGTGGGCTTCCTGGAGTCAGGGTAGGTCTGGTTATACTTTCCAGTTCCTGGAACAATAGCCATCTACATGCATTAGTTACTAAGCCTATTAACTACTACTAAAGCTAAAATTTTTTAACTCCCGAGTTCCCCTAACGCAGCCGCCTCACCTCAGTCTAGAGCCCAGCGTCATCACCCCTCATTCTTTGCCCTGGGTCTGTCTCTTACTGGGATAATTAACAACCAGAATAGTTCTGAAACTCTCCCCACAGGGGTAGGGTCTCAACCTCTAACCTCAGAAAGTTCTTCATGGCTCAGCACAGTGGTCAAACACCAGTATTGTTCTCAAAATCTGTAACCTCTCCATATATATTTCTAAATCTAGGTTATTTCCCCTCCTTTAGAGTGTAAACTCTCTGAGGTGGGATTCTGGAGGGTGTTTGTGTGCCACTGTATCTCTCTAGAACCAAGTAGGTACTGGGTCTGTTTATTGAGTGAATAAATGGATCTCTGGATAAAATAGAGCATTGACCTCACAGTCCAGGTTGGGTTCTGCCCAGTTCCATTTTCTCAGCAATGACTGGTGTGTGGTGAATCTCAGACCTTCTGGTACTTTCTGCAGGCTTAAGTCTCTGTTCTGTAATCCTTGGTAGCTAGCTATGTCTCACCCACTCAAATGCCCAGAAAAACAAATTAAAGTGTAGTTTAAATGCATGGGGGAGGAGAGGTTTTCTTCAAATAAAAATTGAAATCCAACAATATTGTCTGGGGAAACAGGCACTTTACCAAATGGAACATGTTTCACAGTGGGGACCAAATGGATTACCGGGTACATTCAGTGAGAATCTAGAGGTTATTTGATTCTCTGGGATCTGTGTACCTTTTATGGCCTTGAGCTGTTTTACACCTTTGTAAGTTGCAGGTAACTGACAGCAGTACAAATCATTCTTTCTTGTAGAGGCATGTATCAGTTTTCTATTGCTGCTTAACCGAACTATGACGCCTTGAATGCCTAACTATAAACATTTACTACTGGTGTTTTCTGTGGGTCGGGAATCCAGGCATAGGTAAGCTGGGTTTTGGCCAGGGACTCACAATGCTGACATCAGGATGTTGGCCTGGTCTCTTCTGTAGCTCAGGCTCCTCTTCCAAGTTCACTGGTCATTGCGAGCAAGGGAGCGTCCCTGAAGAGAGTCACTTACACACATTTGTGTCTTTCCATAATGCCAGGTTTATTAGCGTAGACAGAGAAGGGGAGCTTAACACAACAGAAGTGAGCAGAGGCGACGTCTGCAAGTGGAGAGGCAGGTGACCGTCTCAAGCCAGGATGCTGCAGTGGCACCATGTGTCCAGTGGAGCAGAAATTTGGCAGGGCTCTGAGCATGACCGTGGTACAGCCAGGCTCAAGCGCTGGGTGGTCAGAGTTCTGAGTTCCTATGGCCCACAAGGGGTGGAGGTCCTCCTCCTATCAGTGTCCAGATGGAGTCCTTATCCAAGTGTCCTGATTTGTGGTTGTGGGCGTTCTAGGCCCCTCCCAAGGGTGTTCCTGTTACACCCCATTATTTCAATCTCGACATAGCACTTGACATAACTGTCATGGTTGACAGCGACTCCATATTAGATTGTCAAAGGTTGTCCAAAAAGTCCGCTCTGCTCTCACTCAGTGCACTGGTGGTTGGCAGGATTCATCTCGCAGTTCAAGGTCTGAGGTCCATGCTTCCTTGCGCTCTGTCAGTCCTCAGCCTCTACAGGCAGCCTGGCATTGCCTACCATGTGGCCCTCTCCACAACACAACAGTTTGCTTCTCAAAAGCCAGTGGAACCGCTCAGGCTTCAAATCTCCTCCTTCAAGTAGGGGACCCTTTAAGGGTTCGCTTGATCAGATGAGACCCACTCAGGGATAATATCCTTTGTGATGAATTCAAAGTCTCGAAGATTTAATTCCACCTGCAAAATCCCCTCAGCTTTGTCACACAATGTCACTTAATCAGGAGGAGAAATCCGTAATATCCACAGTCTGATCCATACCCAAGGACAGGGGATTATCCAGGATGAACAGTCAGGAGAGTGGGGTTGGGGGTCTCAGAATTCCGCCTACTACAGCATGCAAATGAATATTGGAAATTGCCCCCACCGTCCTCCCTCCAGCCAGTTTTACATCTTTTGAGCAAATCTATATCAGCCTATATGTGCCTTTTAAATTCTCTGCCTTTTTAATTCTCCTTTGAACCTGGTGGATCATCTGATTGGTTCCTTCATTAATACATGAGTTAAAATCTTTGACGTGTTCATTTTACATTTGTATGAGTCACGGTTTTACCTTTAAAAATATCATCCTTTAACATCACTTTTACGTTAATAGTTATTTCATAGTTTCTTAAAAGCAGTGGGTGTGTTGCTTACTTTTACATGCATCAATAAAGGGCTCTTTTCTTTTTCCAATAATTCCACAGAGAAGTGTTCAAATTGCACCTCTCGAGACCTAATACTCTTTGCTCCTTTGAAAGGACGATGTTTTCAGCTTTTACTGGTCTCACCTTAAGTAGCTTAATTCTTGCACCCAGCCACTATTGCCTGACCGTTAAGAGGGGTGAGTAGCAGCCCCACCTTACCGGCCCCCTGTTAACTTCCTCGTCATGAGCCAAAACTGTCAAAGGGCCCTGCTCTCTTGGAATACTGGGGTTCTAGAATTTTGCTACTGGGACCGGCAGAAGGTTTTCTCTTTATGTTCAAAATAATGCACTTCCTCCAAAACTAGTTTGTCTTTGTGGGGAGAAAGTATCAGTAAAATTAGGCATTACCTAACTGTGCTTAGCCTGGTGCCTGATAGATACTAGGTGTTCAGTAACTGGTAGCCTTCTGTTTGCTTTTCAGCCGCACAGTGAAGAGTGTGCAGAAAAAAGACATAAAGGGGCCTCTGAGTTCCCCGCCTTATCCTAGGATCAAGCGCCTTGAAGGCAGGGCAAGCCATCCACAAGTGAGTACAGCTCAGAGCCCACCCCTGCTTGCTTTCCTCAGCAAAGCAAAATCTTGCTTCTGCCAGAGAAGCAAATGAAAGCTTAATACCGGCTGAATAATACACAATATGAGGCCATTATCCTGTCTCCTCCGGGGCAGCTAACTTTGTAATGTGTAAACACTGATGGGGCATTTAGAAAATCAGGCTACGCAGACTGTAGTAAGGTGGAAGGCATGATTCCAGTTAGTCTGGGGTAGCAGAAGACCACAGGCATCGGGTTTTTCTCCCTTTTTTCTAATCAGGAGCCAGGCTGACATTCTGAAGAATCATAAAACAACTTTCCTGTCCAAGTTTAAAAGGCATCCACCCAGTCTTTAAAGCTGCCCCCCCCCCCCAGTTTATCCCCTTGCTACCTGCCCCTCGGGTTTCCCCCCTCTTTCTGCCTCTTCCTCAAAAGCAAAGGCTATGACCATCCTAGCTTTTTCCTCAAAGCCATTAGCAAATATTGAGCATGTTCCAGCAAGGTGTGTCCTGGAGAGAGAGAAAACCCACATGACTGCCTTTATCCACTTTTCATTACTATGTGGTGAGGATGAAGCAATGAGCTAATTTCGAAAAAGCATTGAAGAGCGAGCAGGCTTAAGATAGGGGAGGGGGTGTAGCTTGCAATGTCAAACTCGAAAAGGAATTCAGGTGTGGGCAATGCAAATCTTTGAAATTGCTTCCGAATCCACTGTTAAAGGTTGCATTTGCCCGCTAGCTCTATTGATTATTTTTATGTAATTTATTCGTTAGAATTTCTGCTAATGGACACTTCAGGATAATCCTCGGCATTTAATGTATCTAATACCCATTGATCAGGTCATTGGCTTATTGGTTATCTACTTTGCTGCCAAGTGATTCTCTATAATTGCTTTTTTGATTACACATTTTATTTCAGGAGCAGCTTCAATTGTGTCCCATTACACTAATGGAAATTATTGATATGGAAATTACTAGGTACTGAGCTTAAGAATTTCTATGATGCAGTCGCAGTGCATTTCTTCAGACTGTAGAACTGCTCTTCTATAATCAGTAATAAATATTGACATATTGGTGAAATTGGTATATAAATTTAATTCAAAACAGAAAGGAAAGGAAACACCAAACATTTTGCATAGCTATGCATATATACTTTGGTGAAGATAAATATAATGAGTTTGGTGTTTATGCTGAACACTCTATGTGTTGAAAATTTTTTAGCATCCCTAGTTAAACATGGGAGTCGTTTTGATCATAGTTGTCATAAACATGCCTGTGTTACAGGTGGAAAAGTTAGCCCCTGAGTGGCTAATATCTGGGTTGTGTTACCCAGCAGGGTAGCCACGAGCCACGTGTGCCTGTTGAACACTTGAAATATGGCTAGTCCGAATTGCGATGTGTTGTAATTATGAAATGCACACCGAATTTTGAAGACTTAGTATGGAGAAAAGAATACAAGACATCTCATTAATATTTGTATTGATTATATCCTGAAATGATATTTTTGAATAGTCGATTGGAATGACATATATTATTGACAGTGATTTCACTGCCTTCCTTTTCCTTCAGTGTGGCGACTAGAAAAGTGTGAATTCTGCGTGTGGATCGCAGTACGTTTCCATGGGACAGCGGTGGTTTAGCACAATCCTAAGTAGGCGGTGTCTACCCCTGAGCTGCCCAATGAGGAGAGTAGCAACTACCCTCATGTGATCATGTAAATTACTTAAAAGTGACTACATTTTTCTCTGAACAGCTGACTCAGCTGACTGGACCTTCTTCCCGTACACCAAAGGGCTGCAGGTTCAATTCCCAGTCAGGGCACATACCTAGGTTGCGAGTTCGATCCCTGGTTGGGGCCCATACAGGAGACAACCAATTGATGTTTCTCTCTGTCTCTCTCCTCCTTCCTCTCTCTAAAATCAATAAACATATTCTTGGGTAAGGATTAAAAAAGAAGTGAATACATTTTAAAACTCAGTTCCTCAGTTGTAGCAGTCACATTGCAAGTGCTGTTGCCACATGTGGCTGGCAGCTCTCACTCTAGACAACACAGACTGGGAACATCGTCCCAGAAAGTTCTACTGCAAAGTGCTAGTCTCGCACTTCACTAAGCAAACCTGCAAACTGAGAGTGCCCCTCTGCTAAGCCATTGCCTGTGGAGACTGTAATGAAATGCCATGGAAATAAATGTGTCGCATTAAAGATAAAACTGTGCAAATAGCGATAGCATGGGGTTGGCAGTGATAGTTATTAAATAAGGTATTTGTCCTCGGAAATTCTAATCTGTAAAGTGCTGCTCAGGATAATTGCTTCAAAGACTGTACGTATCTGTTGGGGTGACCACCTAATTTTGATGGACAGAAAAGATGTAAATCAGGTGGAAAGAACTGGAAATCCTTGAGATCTTTTTAATAAGTTTTCGTGAACAAGAACTTCCTTGTCAACCCTAAGGCTCTCTTTAAACGGGTTTGGTGTCTGAGGTCCAAAGAAGTTAAAGGATGAAACGGGGCCTGTGGTCCAGTGCTTGTTCTCCTGGGCTGCCCAAGATTAGGAGAGCTGCAAGAACTGTGGGTTCCTTTAGGGGTTGGAAGCCTGAAGGGGATGGGGAAGTCATAGATGTTACAGTACACACTTAAGAGGAAATTTTTATAAAGTCGATTTAAAATTATTCTTAATAACCCAACACCCTAGGATCACAAGCCCAAATTAACTTCTTCAGCCTCTCTTTGCTTTTGGCTGTGACCTCTTTCCCTAGAACCATAGAAGGCCCAGATATAGTCAGAAAAATATGGGGACAAAGTGAAGGGGTAAATGAACTTGAGTTTCTTACTTTTGTCTTTGGTGCGCTCTCTTTTTTTGTGATGGTAGGAGATGTTCATCCAAACACATTTATTGGATTTTGTATATGATGGAACTCCTCTTTGTTACACTTATTCTGTTTGTCCAGAAGTAAAGATATCAAGGGAATTACCCCTTACTGAGGACCCTCACGTTATTATCATCTCCGGTTTTCAGAGGAGGAAACGGAGCCTCTGAGTGGGTAAGTCCACAGTCCAAGGGCACTAGCTGGTTAGTAGCTAAAACAGGATTTAAACCCAGGCCTCCCCTGAAAACAAAACTCTTTGCTTTGTATCAGAACACCTGCCTGGGGCACCCAAAGTGGGGCACAGCGGAATTCCCTGCCGCCAGCATACACGTGGGTATAAACGAGTTAACCCTGTATGTATAGCATTTCTGAGGTGTAGGATGTAGCCTGTGAGCCTCCAGGGATGGGAGTACACAGGCTAAGAATCTTTGTTTGTCACTGATAAATGACCTACCGGCTCTCACTCCCGATTCCGTGCTCCTCATTTGTAAAGCCGTTGGCGTATCTGCACCGAGCGGACAGCTCTCTGCCAGCTTAGTTTCACGTGGCAGTTGGGGATTGTTTTTTCTTTAAGATTTTATAAAGCGGCATATGAAATGCAAATGTTTTCATAAATGCTTAAGCATCTTTAGTGAAGCTAATTTATAGAATTTAAATGTTCCTCTCCTGCAGTTTAAGCCCAAACTCCCCAGCAGCGGGGGGTTGGGGCTGAGAGACAGGAAGCTGCTCTGTTGCCCTGTTCGTGCTCTACCATAAAAAATTAAATGGCTTAAAAAGCAAAAAGCAGAGAGATTTTTTTAGACTGTCTATCCTCTGAATTTGAGATGGTGATGATCACAAGAAACGGATGCTTCTATTTGGTCCTTCCCCCCACCCCCACACCCCCGGCTCTGGGGGGACTGGGCCTGCAGGCACAGCACTGGGCACGGACCCGGCACGTTTCTCAGCTCACCCAGCAGGCCTCCCCTTGGGAACACACCTTGGGGTGGCATGACCAGGCGGCGAAGAGCCTGGGTGGCGCAGCCACCACGCGTCCCTCGGGCACAGTCTGCTAGAGAGCTTAGCACTCAGCCGAAGTCTGCAGCAAGGTTCCCATGGTCAGATTTTTTTTCTTTTTTTGGAGCTACTTTCTGCTTGTATTTTACATCCCATCCTTGTTTTAGTGTCTGCTTTTATTTCCAGTTTATGAGGTGGCATGAAATCTGCCTTCTTCTCCGTTCTCATATGGAGCCAGATGGTATAGAAATAAGTAGATGTTGAATACACTCAACGGGAGGTCTCGCTCCCCTCTTCTTAACTCTGCCCTCAGGAGCTCACTTATCCTCCTTTTGTGGTTTGTCCCCACCCCTAACCACATCCAAAATGCGCTGGATCCTCTCTGAATGTGATGACCTTTTAAAAATTTTTCAGAGTTGATACCATCCTAGCCTTCATATCAAGAAATTCTGGACACTGTATTTATTTATAATAGAATGAACACAACAACTAACATTTAATAAACGCTTATGCCATGCCAAGTGCCATATACCAGACACCTCATCTCGTTTAATGCTCACACAGTCCTGAGGCAGGTACTGTAATCATCATTTCTGTTTTGCTGATGAGAAAACCGGGCTCAGAAAGACGCTGTAACTTATCCAAGGCCACACGACTTGCAAATGGCGCGGCAGGGTGGGCACTCTGGTCCATGTCATGTGTATGTCCTGTACCCATGATGGAATAGAAAGACATCCCTCAGGCTGGCCTCCAGGCTGACAGAGACAAGGAGACGAAGTAAATTCAGGTATATTTTAGTACTTGACATAGCTATATATTTGAAAAGCATCGTTTTAGACCAGAGTAAGCTAGGAATTGCTACACTAACAAATCTTAAAGGATTCGTGGCTTAGCACAGTAAAGTATCACTTCTCAAACATATGGAAGCCGGGCTGGATGGAGATACCGCACGCGTGTGTAGATGCTTTAGTGGACAATTCCCCTGAGTTCGGCCTCCAAGTCCTTCCATCCAGGCACCAGACATGGGAGGGAAGAACTCTCCAACTGATTCCTGCTCTCAACATTGCCAGTCACCTCCCCCCGTTCGCCTCTTCCTAGCTAAGGCCCCAGGCACTACAGAGAGAGATAAGCCATCCCACTGTGTCCTCTCTAAAGTCCTACTTTGTTGTTCTCGGGGTGGCTGTTTATGCAGCAAAAGGTACCTCCACATACACACAGGCTTTGCACATGCTGCAGGGTCTGACTTTCAGCCACTTAGCAAATCTTCACTGAACAACACCAGGGGCCAGACACTATTCTGGTCCTACATCAGCGAACACGCTCTCAGCAGTGCTGATATTCCACAGGGAGAACAGTCACTGTTTTTTTCTTGTATCATTTTTAAGTAGGTTTTTCTAGGTATAAGAGTAATATTTGCTTATTCTATAAAACTTGAGAAAACAAAAAAAAATGTTTGGAAAATAGAAAATATTCCCACAGAAAAAATACAACTGTATTGTATTATCCAGTGCGCACACACACACAAACACACTCTCCAAACTGGAGTCATATTACATATTCAGTTTTATTTTCTGCAACCCCCCTGCCCCCAACACACACACACTTAGAGTGTATGGCAAAATGTCTTAGTCCGTGCGGGATGCTGTAACAAACACCTGAGACTGGGTAGCTTACAAGCAACAGAAGTTTATTTCCTACAATTTGGGAGGCTGGGAAGTACAAGATCAATTTGCCTGAAGATTGGTGTCTGTTGAAGACCCAGTTCCTGGTTCACAGATGGCGTCTTCCTGCAGCGTCCTCCTGTGGTAGAGGGGGTGAGAAAGCTCTCTCAGGCTTCTTTTATAAGGACACTCATCTCATCCATGGGGGCTCCACCCTCATAACCTAATCACCTCCCAAGGCCCACTTCTTAGTACCATGGTCTTGGGTTGTAGGATTTCAAGATGCAAATTTGGGGGCAGGACATAAACATTCAGACCATAGCACAAATGTTTCCTCATATCATTAAAATATGAGTTTTAATGGCTGCATATTATTCGAGCCTATAGCAATAATCAATTACTTAACTATTCTGCAACTATCTTACATTTTAACCGATTGCCATTTTTCACTGTGGTAAGCAACATCTTAAAGAACAACCTTGTACATGAATTTCCAACAGCATCTTTGATTCATTGCTTAGAATATCATCAGAGAAGTGGGATTACTGGTTCAAAGGGTATGCAAATGTTCAGGTTCTTCATAAATATTGCCAGGTTGCTTTCCAGAATGTTAACACCAATTTACATTCTCACCTGTACCTTACGAGACACTACTCTCATGCCTGTGCCAACATTCAGTATTTG
Source organism: Mormoops blainvillei (assembly GCA_004026545.1). Taxonomy (NCBI): domain Eukaryota; kingdom Metazoa; phylum Chordata; class Mammalia; order Chiroptera; family Mormoopidae; genus Mormoops; species Mormoops blainvillei. The sequence continues at coordinate 120,451 of PVJD01001380.1, read as the reverse complement.
AAGGCTTCTAATCTTTGCCAATTTGTTGTGTTAGAGAATGGTATTTCATTTTAGGACTGGTTCACTGCCTAGGTTACTCAATAATTACTGAGATTTGCCTAAACTTGAGTTTTAATCCCAGCTCTGGCACCTTTTAACAGATACGTGATATCGCTAAGCCTCGCTTCTCTTTCTGTCGAATGGTGATATTTATTCTGACTTTTAGGGATGTTGGGCGGATTAAATATGTCCAGATTTATAAAATGTGTAACACTGTGCCTGTCACAGAACAAATAAATGGTAGCTATTATTATAGATGTCATCATTAAAAAATTATCAGCACATGAAAAAATCTTACCTGTTTTCCTCCATGTCTTAAAGAAGATTCTGATTTTGTTCCAGTATGTTTTTCTCCTTTCCTTCTCTTCTGAAGAGGGGGCTGCCATTCTTTGCGGCTTTTGTGAATTCAAATGAGGAGTACAAAGAGACACACTGGCCAGGGACGGACCACACCCAAAACGACAGACGTCTGTTCTCCACAGATGGGTCTACTGTTGGCTGCAAGTGGGCCGGTTCTGGCTGGGATCAGCTGGGAGGCTCTGCATTGGGCCGTGGGCTGACCGGGCTTGGCCCCAGGTTGTGAATGGGTGAAGGTCTGGCCCCCGTGTACCTGACCTGGGGCCCACGTTGAATGCGCAGAAAGTACCCAGGGTGTGTTCTCATGGTGGATCAGTTGAGCAAACAAGGTCAAGCCAAAACCCACAAGAAAACTCTTGCATCTGCTAATGTTCCACTGGGCAAAGCAAGTCATGTGGCCCAGCCCAACCTCAGTGGGAAGCGACCCCCCCACAGTGGGAGGGGCAGGGAGTGGATATGTGCTGACCAAACGATCATATTGAGTGTTCCCAGGAAATGTCAGAAAGGGGGTGTCCGATAGTGTGTGGTCTAAGAAAACTGGAAGAAAAAATTATTCTGAGATATGCTGGGACTGTGTCAGAGTTAACAAATCATTTAATTTCTGAAAGCCTCCGGTTAAGAACTTGCAAATTACTCTTTGTCTGTCTGGTTTGGACTTTATCAAATAGTACTTCCCCTTGGGACTGACCTTATGGTGTAATGGCTTCGATAGGGTCACATAATGGAAACAGTTACTATCTTTTCTACTGTCACACCCTACACAGTTCTTCCTCTTTGGATATTTTAGACCTTTCAAGCATGTCCCGATGGTTCTGTTTCTTTCCCTTGCATTGGTAGAAAAGTACAGAGAGTGGTTTCCCAACTGTGACTGTCCAAGCAGAGATACAGCCTCCAGAGGAAATGGGTCAGATGTCCCATTGCCATCCCATTTAAAGAAGGACAGACATCAGGTTGGAGGAAACTTGGACAGGCGGGCCCAGGGGCAGAGAGTGACAGTAACCAACTGGGTCTCAGCCATGACTCAGAAGCTCCAAATTCACTTACAGAACGTTCCTGTGAAAACAAATTGATAAAAGGGCACAACCCTGATGAAACAGAGCTGAAAGAGCTGTAATGAGCGGGGCCGTGTCTTTTTAGCGGCCTCTATCCTCTGTGTAAAAACCTTCCCCTCACTTCCCTGGAGACCAATAGCTGGAACTGGACAGGAGACCCATGTCTGTGATGGCTGGGTTTGCTTAACTCTGTAGATGCCTAGCATATTCCACACCCAGTGTTACTCCCCACATTCCCAGTAGTTCGAGGGGCTTGTTAATCAGTTCATCCCACATTTTTGTTCTCATGCTCTCTGACAATTATAGGTAGATCACCTGAACGTGGATGTATCAGTTTGGCTTACCTCTCCGAATGTCATCTGTTTTTGACTTCATTCAAAAGTTTTGTTTTGCTTCAGAGAAAGCAGTGTTCTCAACCTCTTGAAAAACCCAAGGCAAGAAGAACCATAGGCTGTATAAAGATTACACTGACATTTCAGTTCTCCACCTTGGTAGAGCTTCGGCGTGGGCAATTGGGGCCTCCGCATCCACTGGGCTTTTGTTGGGATAATGGGAAACGTGTGCTTTTAAAGATTTGGGGGTTGGGGTTGGGAATTGTGTGTGATCCTGTCTCCTCAGGTCATTAGAAGATATTTTTCAGTTTTTAAAAATCTACAGCCAGATTGGCTGTCTTTCCCTATTTCCATAAAAGGAGGGGAGTGTATGTTTAAAACCTCCGCTAATATTGTTTCTCCCTCACTCCCACCTCATCCCCAAATGGTTGCTTTTTTTCTTTTCTTTTCTGAAGTCCCAGTATAGGCATTATTTTCACATGTTTAACAGCTTAGATTTGGGAGTTGGATAACACAGGCTTGACTCTTCAGCCATCTCCCAGCTCTGTGACCTTTGATAAGGTACTTTAACTCTCCACGTCTCAGCTGCTGCTCCTGAGAAGGAAGAAAGTGGTAGGTCCTACCTACGGACTGTAAGATACTTGGCGTATTGGAAGCCTCACCACTTGGCCCACGTGGGGTTGGGGCTGTGGCTACAAAGAGCAGGTTCCCCACAGCCTGGCTGGGTCCTACCTCCATCACCCACCGCCAGCGAGTCTCTCAGCTTCCTGCCTCGGGTTCTTTTCCAAAGTGGGGCAACCAGGAAGTGGGTTTAATGCTCAACCAATGGGGGCCAGGAGACCCTGGATAAATGTCATTCCCGATTTAGAGGGATAATCTGAGGTATGACCTACAACAATCCCAGAGTGGCCCCGTCGTGACTAAGCCTCAGCTGCCCACAGCATTAACCAATGCAACAAATGCACCTTTTGTTGACTGTCCTTCCGCTGTTGCCCCACTATACCCGCTCTCACTTCTGCTTTCTGGAATCGTCCCTTAGTAACGACTTGTTCCCAAGCCCTGTCTCAAACACCGCTCTGGGGATCCCCACTGAGAAAATTCTTAATATTTGCTCTTATTATTTTCATTGTAGAACTTTTCTATTCCCAGGAGGACCAATTTTGGAACCAAAATTCAAGGTGCATGTGGAGACTTTTTTTTCCTCATTTGATACTTTCCTTAAATTGAAAAATACACAAACTAATAAACCCTGTCTCGTTTAGTTACACATTTAGCAGATCTCATGATATCAGAAAGTCATGGTGTCTGTACTCCTCTTCCTGACCTGCCACTTCTCACTCTGCTTTGTTGCATGGGCTGGGCCCCGGCCCCTCCTCTAGACTGGAGGAGGACAGGGTCTGAGTGAGTCACCTTCCCCTCCTCTTGTTGCACTCAGAGAGGACCCTGCATTTAACAGGCACTTAATAAATATTTGATTAATGAATGAATAGATGGATGGAGGGAAAGGGCACTGAGACCTCCAAAACCTACTGCCCAAATCCTCCCACCCACGGCATTCGATTGATTTGTCTGCAGTTCACTGTGTGAGCTAGGCTGATACATACCTGTACAGGTCAGGAGGCTCCTTCCTTTTCCCACATGAAAACCACACTATTGATCTGCTGTCACCATGGCAAGTGCTTGATAAAGAATTGTTGAATAAATGAATGAAGGAGTCAATGAATGATAGCTATTTCCTACTCTCTAGTAGTTATAGCCGGAAATGATATTCAGAAGTCGGGCACCAACCAGTTAGAACTTGGTCCCCTGCTGTGTCGGGTTTTCTTTTATTTTTACTCCTGGTGGCCTGCGGATCGATGGGAGGCCCAGAGGCCCCAGGGGAGGAGCTGGGCAGCTGGGGTAATGCCGGAGGCACTCCGCTTAGGACTAGTTACCAAATGGTCCAGAAATGTCGTATTACTTTGACAATTGACAGTTGGTGTTGGTGTGTGCTGTCTGAATGTCAGCTCTGGTTAGCAAGATTGCCATTAGGTCCTCCAAACTCTTTTTCTCAGTCCCTTTTGATCCCAAATACCAGCACTGGCAGGACAACTTAGCAGGATGAAGATTCTAGCCAGCGACCATAGACCTTTTTCATCCCTTCAGTGCAAAGCCAACTGGCCCACGCCAGTATCAACCTCAACTTTGCCTTCACTGGCACTGAGCTGTGAGATTTGAGCCAATTGGCCTATGTGGACAGCTTCTAGCATTACCATGGCCCGATCTTTTCCACCTTGGAAATTTTCATTGTAATTACTCTGGAGTTTCGCTGTGATCAGGTTCACGGTTATGGGGCAGGAAGCTGAGCGCTGCAGGGTGGGTTGGCACAGCTCTTCAGTGGGCAAACGTCCTCCTCCTTCCAATCCCCTTTTAAATTCAATCCCTTCCTGGCTTGGCCATGAGGACACAAGCTTTGCCAAGGTGAGTTTATCATGTGTATCCTGGAGTATACTATTCCCTTTTGTGTATGTAGTTCTGTTTCCTGGAATTACTATTTCTGGTGGGATTGGGGTTGATTTCTGGCTATCTGTTACTTTTCCAGCTGAAATGTTTTATTCCTCCACTTCGACATTTCGGGAAGCTTTGTGAAAACACCCATCCTGCCCTGGGAGGGCCGTCTTAGAGGGTGTTCTGTCTCAGCTTCTCCTCCTTCTGGGCCTTGGTGCGGTAATACGCTACAGCTCCAAGAGGCCTTGGCTGTAGGACTTTAGGCTTAAAACTTGATTTCTCTGAGCTTTTGTTTCCCCAGCTGAAAGTTGGGGGTAATTATAGGACAAAGGAGATCATGTGATTCAAAGTACCAAGCAATCTAAGGTATTCATTCATTTGTAAATATCGAAGGAACTTTTGCCACTTGTCAGCCAGAGCTTCCAGCCTTAGGGAGCTATGGTTTGGTGGGAGAAATAACACACTAATAGGCAATTAAGATACAGACTCAGAAATGCTACCAACAGGCAAAAATACAAGGTGTTACAAGAGCACGAGGGAATGAAGCTTAAGTCAGGCTTGAGGGCTTATGGAGGGCTTCTTGGAAGAAACCTAGAAAGATCAAGAGTTATTAATAGTAATATTAGTTATAATTAGTAGGGTGCTTGCTATATGCTAGGTAGTATGCTAAGTACTACCTCATTTAGATATCACAATTGTGCTTATCTCATAGGGGTCTTATTCTCCATTTTATAGTTGAAGAAACCTGCTCAGAAAGGTTAAGCAAGTTGCCCAAGGAGACACTGCTATGTGGCACAGCCAGACTGAATTTAAGTTTGATTCCAGACCCCTCGCTTTTAACCTCTATGCAACTCTGTTCGTGCATGTTTCTGCTTAAAACCAACCGTGGCGACTACCTATTGCTTGTAGGATAATCAATAAACTTGTTAACATGCCCCCGATCTCCGGTTCCCTCCCCTGGCCTCTCCCCTCTGCCCTCTACCCACCCTGACCCCCACGGGAGGCAGCCTCAGCAGCAGCTCATAAAGGACCTTCTCAGCTAAGTTTGAACTTGCCCAGTAGGGAGCCACAGAGGTTGGCAGCAGACAAGTCCTGTTAGGAGAGGGCTGAAGCAACCCAGGCACAGGCACACAGGTGTCTGAACTTGAGGAGGGGAAGGGGTGACTTGGGTTCAAGAGCCATTCAGTAGCTAGAGTCTACAAATCGTGGAGACCAATCGTATTGAGGAGCGAAGAGGAGAGAGCAGTCCAAGCTCAATACCCAGATTTCTGGCTTGAACAACAAGGTAGAAGTTAGCAGCTGGTTTTAAGGAGCTGTGATCAATGCCTCACAGAAGCAAATGTACCTGTAATTCCACCATGTTTCGGTGACATGTATGTTGAAGGGCCCTGGAAGCTGTCAAAAATTTTCCCTTCTCTGTTCCCTCCCTTCCACACTGGGCATGGGAATTCACTGAAAATTCAGCAAACAAACAAACAAACAAACACACAAAATCCATCTCTCTGCTCTCCCTCCCCCGAGTTGAACTACAAACCCATACAGCATCAGTCCCAGATTAGGCAATTAAACAGCACCCAAAATTAAGCTTTTAAACATTAAAGTAAATTAAGCCCGAAGAATCTAGCTTGAGACAAGGATGTGTTTTTAAAAAGTAGGCTGAGGGGCACTGAGAAAGCAACCTAAATTATTAAAGTGGAATTTTCACAGTGCAGGGAAGAAGTTCCAATAATGTCAAATTAAAAATGTAAATCTATTTACCTTCCAGATGTTGTTTTCGCGTGCTGTTATTAAAGTGTGCTGCTTGCCTGTTTGTTTATGAGAGCTGGTGACTTAGAGAAGGTAATCACACCCGGGCGTCGTGGAGTCGTTTTTTCCCATTGTTACTGAATGAGTATCTCCTGTGACTTTTGGCGTGTTAGTTTACTGTATAAATCTCCTTACTGAAATGGAGATCTTATTCAGTGTTGGGTTCGTCTTGAAGTTAAAGTGCCAAATGTTCATGTTCTTTAAAAAGATGGTTTCTTTTTTTCCTCTATTCATTTCCCCCCTTCCCTTTTTCTTCACCCTGTGGTATATTTGTAATATTGACAGTATGACATTAAAATCACTTTTATGTCCGTTGGCTTGGATGCCTAGAACACGAGGTGAAGAGGGTTTGGAAGTAGAATTAGTTAGATGAGAAACTGGGAGGAAAAACGTCTTTCTGAAGTCAGTGATCCTCAAGTAGACTCGTATTCAGCTACGATGCAGGGAATACGAACAGGCTGGGTGTTCATTTACCAAATAAAAAAAGTATCCACATCAGTTCTGTTCAAAAGAAATATGTTGTGAGCCCCCAATGCAAGCCACATATGAAATTATAAGTTTTCCAGTAGCTACATTAAAAAAGCAGAAAAAACCTGTGGTGTTAATTTTAATATTATTTTACGTAACACTCTATCTAAATATTATCTTTCAGCATATGATCAATGTAAGTATTATTGACATCTTTTACATTTTTTGTGCTGTGTTTGAAATTATTTGTGTTTTATACTTAGGGCGTACCATGATTCAGAGGAGCCACATGCCAATGCTTGATGTAGGTGCACGTAGCCACACAGGGCTGGTGGCTACCGCGCTGTGCTGTACACTGCGGATCGATCCGGTTCAAGGTCGGTTTTCCCCCTCAAACTAAGAGACCAAGAGTAGGTTTATACATGTAATGAATCCACGTTCTTTTCCCCTTTCCAATGAGAATGGGGAAAAAAATGTGCTTGTGATGAAAATTGGCAAAATGGCTTTGTTGATAAATTACAGGTTAAAGTCTTTTTCATATAATTGTTTCTCGGTTCCAAGACTGGTCACAAGTGAAAAATCACCCTTTTAAGGGTGTAGACAACTTCATTCAAGGAGCAGTAAAACTGAGGCATTAAAATAAATCACAAGCTGCATGTTTTTTTGAAACGAGGGGTAAAAATTCCATCCTTTCAGATGGTGCAAAATTTTCATTAATAAATGTCAGCAGATCTCTCTTCTGCAAGCTAGCAACTATATTAAACATGAATTACAAGAACTCTGTTGGTTCCCAGCAGTATTTTCCTCTAGATTAGTCTGACAATTTAAAATACACACACACACACACACACACACACACACACACACACGCGCGCACACATTTGGCAGCTCTGGGACGAGTTTAATTTCTAGCTGGGAGAACTTTCATGCTCAGCATTTTTTTGGGGGGGGTGAGGTGGGGACTGCAATAATTAGATGCATCCAAAAAAGTTTTCTGGGAGTCGAACTGTATTACATAATAAATCAAGTTTTATTTGATATGTTGAGCATCTTTCCCTTTCTAGCCCCAAACCCAGTGAACACATTATCTTTCAAGCTGCACATGCATTCTGAGTTTCATGAAGTGGAAGTGGTTTTGCTGGAGGAGGCAGCAAGCAAGGCGCAGTGGGTGACATGAGAGTCCTTCGGAATCAAAAGGATTGGGCTTCACATCCCAGCTATTTCCTGGATTATTTTCGGCCAGTCGCTTAAATTCTCTGGGTCACAGGTTCCACCCCCGCTAATCTCTGCAAAGGGGATAATAATATCTAACTCAGAGACTGTCGTGAAGGTGAATTTGATTATAAGTATACAGTGTCTGAAGGAGACACTTGATGAACAATCGTTTTCTCACACTGCCTTCCTCGGGCTAACATATGAGTGAGATTCAATAAGTGTTCACAGTCTTAATGTTTACGGCAAGAGTTTTGTATTAGTTATCTAATGCTGTGTAACAAATCATTTCAAAATGTAGTGGCCTAAACCAACAAACATATATAATCTTACAGTTTTTCTGGGTCAGGGATCTGAGTACAGCTCAGCTGGGTGGTCCCGCCTTAAGGTCTCTCAGGTGATCGCAGTCAAGCTCCTACCAGGACTGTGACCTCGTCTGCCTCCTAGCTCGCTGTGTGGGTGTTGGCAGGATTCAGCTCTTCGTGGATGCAGGGCCTTAATTCCTCACTGGATGATGTCGGAAAACCTTTCTTTAGAGTTCCTTGAAGTTAAGTCTCTCCATGGGGCAGTTCACAGCATGAGGGCAAGTAAGATAGAGATAGAGATAGAGATAGAGAAAGCGCAAGTTAGTGGTTTAAAATAACAATGAACACTATCTCTGATGGTTTCTGTGGATCAGGAATTTGGGAGTGGCTGGGTGGTTCCAGCTCAGGATTTCTCACCAAGGTTACAGTCAAATGAAGACTCGTTTGGGGCGAGAGGCTTCGCTTCCGAAGATGGTTCATTCCCATGGCCGGCAAGTTGGCAGGACGCTCAGTTCCTCTTCCTGTAGGCCTATCCACGGCGCTGCTTGAGCGCCCTCACCACATGGTGGCCGCCTTCCCCCAGAATGTGGGACCTGAGAGACCGAGAAAGAAACTGCTATGTGCATTGTCATTTAGCCTTGGAAGTTGCCCAGCATCACTTTTACCATACCCATTAGTTAGACAGGTTGGCCCCACTCAGTGTGGAATTAGACTACGGAAAAGCTCGGATCCTAGAAGGCAAGGACCTTTGAGAGCCACCTCGGAGACTGGCTATGACAGCAGCTGCTTTATAATAGGTACCACGGCCACAATCACCGCTATCTTCTCTTGAACCATCACTTTGCGCATGGTACTGTGCCAGAGACTTCACAGATGTTATCTCATTTAATCTGACAGCAATCCTAAGATCCAGGAGCTCTTACTAGCCCCATTTTACAGGTAAGGAAAGTAAAAGGCTTAGAGAGGCTACTAACTTGCCCAAGGTCGCAGAGCTAGTGTGTGGCGGGCGAAAAGAACACCGGAGCACACCTCCAACAGACCCGAGCTCAAGTCCAGCTTTGCTCGATGTTTTACTTGTGGTGTTACCAGGGCTGCCGCGAGGAGAGAATGAGTATGTCACCAAACAGCAATGGGCTCCTGCTGCCTGCCACCACTCTGAGGCAAGATTCCAGAGGCAAAGCTTTGGTGATAAGGAAAGGAGTCTTCATTCAAAAGCTTCGTGATCTTGGAATAACAAGCTTTCTACATGCATTCGTCTCTTAAGTCTATCAATTTAAGACTAAACTCTAACTCTTTAGTTACAGCTTTAATCACTTAACCCTGTCGATTAAGGTTAAACTCCAACACCTGAGTTTCATGTTTTCCTCTTGTTAGTTTTTAATTATCTTTGTTTACAAACTAAAACAACGTAAGACAGAAAAGCTACACAATTTTGGAAGAATGGCAGACTTCTGCCTCAGAGGTCGTCCCCTCTAGAACACCCAAAGAAGGATAACCCTGCCGCCCTCTGCCAGGTCACCCGACCCTAGGCTGCGCCCAGTTTCTTCCCATCCAAAATATTGTCCGCTGGGAAATGCAGGCAGCTGCAGCAGGATCGCCCAGGCATCCCGGAGGAAGGCAGGCCGAGAGCCAAAGACAGCCCACACCCGCCCGACGGAGAGCCCTTCTTTTATTTCAAATCTTCTTGCCCATAATTCCATGCACTCTGGAGACATTGAGCTTCTCAGCCAATCCTGTCCTAGACTGTTTACCGTTGCCTCCGCAAATTCCTCCTATGGACCCTTCCTACTTCTCCCCAGTGATCCGATCAGATCTCTCTGTATCAACAATGTGTATGAGTACTACAGAGCATTATACCAAAGATCACAGGAAGACAACAGTCTTTCTTCCTTCCTTCGGCAACGTGAAGCCATATCAGAACATACATCCAAGGTCAGGGTATCTCACTTTTGGCAAGTAAGAAGCATAAACCACTCTGGCTTTTATTTTTATTAAACCAACCATACAAAGGGCTTGAGACTGGCTCCTGAGACCCGAACAATGAGCATTGGAACCTATGACATTTTCTGGATATGGAGCGTCCTGTGTTTTTGATGAAATTCTAAAGAATTGCCAAATAGGGGAGATAATGAATAGTTTTACCTCCTGCCCAGCTTGTACGGCGAGGAGGTTGGGAGTGATTCAGTGTACCTCTAAAAACAATTGACCTTAAAGAGGACTTTACATTTGTCCAAATGATTTTAAAGACATTAATATATTTAAAACATGTGCATGAGAGAGACAGATAGACAGACAGACAGACACATGTGGAGAGTAAGCCAGGCACACTAAATCATTTCCAGAGTTGAAGTTCATGTGCCCACAGGAGCCTAAAGAAACAAGAATGACAGTACAGAGTCAGGCCCAGTCTTTCTGTATTCCTAATATTTAGAAGGAGAAATTGTTTGCCTTCGTGGGTGTCATTATCAGAGGCCAGGAGCCTTCCCACAACATGTTTCCTAGAAAGATGCACATACCCACAAACACCTTAATATTTGCATAAAATTTTAGGGGCTTTAAAACTCCGTAAAGACTGTGGATGGTGTGCTAATGTTCATGGATCCCAGGATAAAACCCCCAAGTGGTAAATCTTTGGGAGAATTTAGATTTTCCACAGTTGACCAACTACTTTGTAATACAGAACTTGCTCAACTTTCCTACATCACATCACATTTTCTCATTATCTTAAATGGGCATTGGTATTTTTAAGTCTTGACCTGATCCACTTTAGTTTCCATGTTTCCAGACTAGAGCAGAAAAGTAAAATCATTGACCCTTAGCATCCTCCAAGTTGTCTACAGTGCATCGAAAATGGGATGAAACTATCCTCTGTACAACTTTCCTCTACAAGTAGTTCCAGCACCCACACCCTCCTGACCCCTCCAAACAGGTATAATTTATATACAGTAAAATTTGCCTGTTTTAGGGATGCAGCTCTGTACGTTTTGACAAATGTATTAAGTTGTGTAACCACCACCAAAATCAAAATACAAAATGGTCCCACTGCTCCAAAAAGGTCCTTTGTGCACCTGTGCACTCATCCCTTTCCCCCAGGACCAGACCCCGGTAAGGACTGATCTGCGTTTGGTCCTTACCTTTTTGCTGCCCCTCCCCCCATGTCTGAGAAATGAAATCTTACAGAATGTACCCTTTAGGGCCAGATTCTTTCTCTTAGCATGCTTTTAAGATTCATTCAAGTTGTGTTAAATGATATAGCGCAATTTGTTTAGCCATTCACCAGTTCATGGACGTGTGAGTTATTTCCAGTTTCTGGCTTTTTTGGGGGGGGGGGCAATAGCTTTTTCCTTTTGGGGGCGGTGGGAAATGGGGGTTGGGCAGAAAATGTCATTGCATTCTTCCACCATCTAACTCTCGGGAACTTTCTCCAGTGCTGTCCAGGAGCCCCAACTGCACTGAAGCAGCTGTTCATTTTGCACTTTGGTGTGTTACTTTACATTTACTTTTCTTTTCTACAAATCGGGGCCCAAACGTTCCACTGGTAGACCAGATCCAGATGAGATAGCTCACACGGCCAACCTGTGTACCTTGACGGTGTTAGCCTCCCTTCTCCAGGTGTGGTTCACAGACCATCAGTCTCCAAATCACCTACAAGTTTGTTAGAAAAGCAGAATGTCAGGCTCCACCCCAGACTGAAGGAGTTAGAGTCAGCTTTTAACAAGATCCCCAAGTGTTTCTGATGTGTATTAAATTTTGAGAAGCACTGGTCATATTCCACTCTCGCTACTTAAAAAAACACAACATATTTTCTCAAGAGTATTTGGCTCTTCCTTCCAACTTTTTCTTTCCCTCCCTGGACTAAACCCATTTTATAGTTGAGTAAAGAAGTCTATTTTGGGTCTGCGGAGGGGTGAGCACCGCATCCTCAGAGGATGGAGAACAGAGGGAAGAGGAAAGGGGAGAAAGAGAAGGCACAGAACAGAGCTCGGACTGTTAGACCCTCGCAGCCTGAGCGAGTGGGCGGCGAGAGGCCGAAAGGACTGGACCCTCCGAGGCCCCCTCGGCGGCCCCTCGGAGTCGGGACACCCAGCCTAGCAGGCGGACGGCGGCGCACAGCACGGTCGCTTGCAAAACTTCGCGGAGCCGGGTAGGGCCGGGCCGGCCGGCCAGGCTGGAGCGGGCGGGGCGGAGGGTGGAGGGACAGCCGGGGGGCGGGACCGGCGCGGCGAGGGGCGGGGTCAGCGCCGAGGCCGCGGGGGCAGCGACGGCGCCGGGTTGCGGGAGCGGCGGCCGCGCCATGTGGCTGCTGGGGCCGCTGTGCCTGCTGCTGAGCAGCGCGGCTGGTGAGTCGGGGGGCGTCCGGCGAACTTCCTGCGGGGCACTGGGCGCGGCGACCGGGCTGCGATAGCACCCCCTCCCCGCGTCCGGGCTGCGTCCCCCGGCGCGGGTGTGCAGGGAGGGCGGACCCCGGCGCCGGGCTGGCCGGGACCCCGGCGAGGGGCCGCGGTAGGGTGTGCGCGGTCCTATTGTGTGGGCGTGCGCGCCGGCTTCTGCTGTGTGGTGTGTACGCGGGCGGGGCTTTGTGTGCAGCCCGGCTCTGGGGAGCCCGGCAACTGCCCCGATTGGGCGTAGCTCGAGTGAGTCTGTGTGTTGTGTGTGTTGGGGGAAAGAGGAGAGGAGAGGAAAGGACAGAACTCTTCCCCGATCCCATCTTCCCATACGCTTGGAACTGGCTAGCCTCCCCAGAGCGTCTTCCCTGGTCTCTTTCGGGCCTCGGTTTCCCATCCTCGATCGCAGAGCGGGCTGTATCACCGCTTCCTTCCACTCCTCCCTGGACTGTGTTTCGTTTGAGCAAAGAGATGAAGCAGGGCTGGGCCTGGGAATTAATAGTCTTTCCCACTGGTTCTGGGAGCAGATCATTTATTTGTCATCTGACCACCCTCATTTGCCCTTCAGTGGGCGCCCTGATTGGCGAGGTGCCCTGGGAGAGGACCCGGGCTTCATCTGGTGGCTCTTTGTATCTGGCATCACCGTAGCGAGTGCATCCTGAGGTCCAGAGGAGCTGCAAGCCTCGTTTCCTCCCAGACAGCGTGCTGTTCCCAGAACTTTTCTGCTGATGTGGGCACGCTCCGAATTGCAGCCCGGGAGCCCTTCCTCCTCTGTCCCTGCCCGCCAGCCACAGCTGTCAGCTGCCCCTCCTCGCCTCCGCTCGCCTTTGGCCCCCTGATGTTTATTTCTGGGCAGCTGATGCCCAGAAAGTGGGTGACAGGGCCCAGTGAACTTTCTTCAGCAGCAGCTTGCCTGCCTGACATTTGTGCCATCCACATATGTAATTTATGCCTGATTTTCCGAAATGCGTCCAGCTACTGGCTGTGGAGGTGTCTTTGGTCGCGTGTTTGTTGGAGAAGTTTGTTGGAGGCTCATTTCATTCTGACCCCTGCCTCCCCTCCCCCCGCCGCCACACGCCCCTCAGGTGTGTGCTTAAGGAAATCTCCCTTCTTCCTTGAAACCCAGGTCCTGGCCACTGGGCAGCCTTTTCTGCCCCCCTCGGTGCTCCTCAGAGACTCCCTTTAGAGATCTGTGAATTTGTTGTGACGTCCAGTGCAGGTGGAATGCTGGTGGCAGCTTCAGAGTTTTAACCGGGTCTGGGTCAGAGTGCCCTGTGTCTCCTGAACTATTGGGCCACTCCAGGGAGAGAGTTCCAAGGGGGCATTGGCAGCCTCTTGTTGACGTGAATGATGATTTGGAAGCAGAACAGGCAGACTTCCTGGGCATCTCAGACATGAAGATCTGCCTAGATTCACACTCTCAATTTACATAGCCATGGTGTGTCCTATGATAACACCCAAGTAGGACAGCCTGGAAGCCGTTGCGCGCGCGTGTGTGTCTCCTCAGAGAGCTGCTTGTGGCTCAGTGGAAACTATTTTTTGCATCTCCCAGTTGGTCCTGGTTGCTTTGGTTGAGTCCCCATTTCTATAAAAATAGCTATAAAGTTAATTTTGTCCTTCTCTGGTCAGTGCGGGTTATTTAACACGTGTGTACATATAAAATAGGGCTAAAATAAATAAAATAGTTATAGTGAAGTGGGGTCACAGAACGGCCTAACTGTCCCAGGTGGTGTTTTTCCATTATCCATGGTCATTGAGCCAGTGTGGCTTTGAGCCACCTTTACAGTTGTAGGCTTAGAAACCTCTAGGCGGGTTGGGGCGTGTGCATATTTCATGTTGCATTAAGCGTCTCCCTTTAGCGTGGATCCCTCCTTGACCTGACGTGAAGTGTTACCAGAAACGGGGCTGGTCGTTTTTCCTGATGCCAGCCTGGTGTCCTGGGCTCCCAGCCCATAGAGAAGCCTCTGCGGTTCAGAGAGACACTACCATTCTAGCCCATAGCCTACACATGGATGGATCCTCTTCTGGGAAGCTGATGAAATGAGAGGTTGTGTAAGCCAGTACCTCAGGTTTGTGTGTCCCTTTAATGGTCTGTGAAGAAACCTGGGGTCAAAGTTGAGCCTTAGTCAGAGTTCCCTATCTTTGTGGAGCTTCAAGGCCACTGACATTCCAAGAGCAGCCTGGCGGCCTTTGTTATTCAGGAACCATCTCAGACACCTTCATGTTTTTTTTCTTCCTTTGTTTTTATTGCTTGTGTTAGGGAAGTGAAGCATTGATTTTTGGCTGTTATTATTTTTTAATGTATCCTGTGAGAAAGACTCTGCCCATACAATGTCCAGCTTCCCTTCACACGGTGGGCTTGGTGGGTTTAAGTGCTCTGGTGGTAGACATGTCTAATGGTGGTCAGTCTTCTCACCTCCTTGCAGGCCGACCTTTGATTAGATTCCTTGACATTCTTTTCCTGTCAGTGGAAAGGCTCAAGATTCCCCACTGTGTGCTCCCAGGAGTATGGCTATTGACCATTTTTTCCTGGAAGGATCTGCTTAATGATGTCAGCAGGTGGATTTTATTATTACTTTTTACTAGCTGAGTAGCTTGGTGCAGCCCAGCCCAGGTAGATGAGACTGTGCACCGAAGTACAAATAAACACACCTTGTTGCTTTTCATCTTCAAAGAGCTGAGCAGAAGGCTCCCTCCTGGGGTGTGCGGTGTTTTTTCCTGACAGCCCACTCAAGCCATTTACTTTGGGTTTAGTGGGGGAAGGACAGCGATGTGAGTAGGAGAGGGCAGGAGGGTAATTTCTGGGCCTCCAAGACTAGTTCAGACCCTTTCTGACCAAAGTCTCCAGAGTGACTTGAAAGCAGGCTTATATCATCACCTGCGTAAAACAGTTTAGAGAATTTTCGCATTAGGAAAGTTAAGAATCAAATAACCTCGTATTATAAACATGGTCTTTACCACCTTGCATGTTTGCATGGTGAGGGGAGGATAGGAGACCTGGTGTTTGTGGAAGGAACATCTTTTTGTGAGCTTCTTTGCTTGCCCCTTTAAACACATATCTTGCTGGATTTTTCCAGTGCTGTGGTGTGGCAGGAAGTTATTTTATGTTTCATGAGAGGACATCCATACCCAGAGTGCGGGAGGAAGGACCAACGCTTGGACTCCGACCCAAGTTTCTCTTGGCTCTCGACCTGGGTAGTCCCACTGTTTCCAGGCACGGCGCTTCCATGCCTTACCTCTCACAGCTTCTGCGAATTAGCAGCCAGTGAGGTTGCTTCCATAGACACTCCTTTCCCAAATCTGTTCACTTTGTGGTCGCTGTTCTGAATTTAGCAGTCGCTGTTTTTGGTAGATATATAAAATAAATCTCAATCCTTAAGGAAAGATGGACCATTCCAAGATAGAACTGGTCTTCTTGCTGTGTACTTGGTGGGAAGATACCCCAGGCCACCACCGTGCAATTTCTTGGCCCGAGCTATAGGGGGGCTTACTGTCATTCCTTAAGCCGTGTCTTTATAGTTTCCCTTTTCTAATGTGTTTAATGCATCTTACAGTTAACAGAAGATAACTGCGTGCCATGGATGCGACTTGCAGTGATGGAACTATTTGTGGCGGGGAGATAGTCCCAGGGACAAATCTGTTTTTGGTTGTGGAGTTTTCCTTGTTTGTTCTCTTTCCCTCTTTGGACTATTTTGGAAATGCTTGGGCCATCTTAACTAGTGCAGCTTTTTTCTTACGAGCGACACCCGGGATGGGATCTTTAAGATGGCTGCTCCAGCATGCGTGCGTGCATGCGTGCGTTCATACGTTTTTGCGTGCTTACGTCGTGCGTGCTTGCGTGTGTGTGTAAGTACCTTTCTTGTCAATGTAATTGATGTAAAAGAATTTACTGTCTTGGATGCTGAGGAATGCCCTTAAAAATGTTTTCTGGGAGAACAGCTGGATGCTTTGCAGATGCCGTGTTTGCTGGTCACATCATTTGCCTGATGTGTAGTGTTGTTCACCAGGGTAAGTGGAATTTCGTGACAGGGTAGCCGCTCAGCCCAAGGGATGGCAAATACTTTAGGCAGGATTGTTAGGGTTTCTAGAGATGCTTGCGTGGATGGGGTTAGTCTAGTGCAACTGGGTTATTCTCAGTTTCGGTGCTGTTGACGTTTTGGTCTGCTTAGTTCTTTGTTGGGGTGTGGGGTGACATGTCATTTTGGAATATTTAGCAGCATCACTGGTTCTAGATGCCAGTAACCCCCCGCCCCCGCCGCAAACCCCCCCACCAGCAGTTGTGACAACCATACGTGTCATAGGTATCATTACCAAATGCCATCTGGGGGCAAAATCACCCCTTTGAGAACCCCAGTTGAGAATCTTTGACCTAGTGTGAGCAAGCCCGCGCGCCATTCATCTTGAGCATTGTTACTGCTTATCCTAAGAATGTGTTCTGGATGCAATGGGTCAGGGTGTCATCCTCTTCCGGAGGGGTCTTTTAGTCATCAGGCTTCTGCAACCGCCCAAGTTCCATGTGAAGATCCATCCTTAGCTAGAAATGTATCAGCACTGATCCTTTCCCTCTCACTTCCCCTTGTGTCATAGTGCAAACGTCTTAAGTTTTATTTTAATTAATTTTTTAAAAGATTTTACTTATTTTATTTTTAGATAGAGAGGAAGAGAAACATAAATGTGTGGTTGCCTCTCGCGCGCCCCCTACTGGGGACCTGGCCAGCAACCCAGGCATGTGCCCTGATTGGGGAATCAAACTGGCGACCCTTTCGTTTGGAGGCCAGTACTCAGTCTGCTAAGCTATGCCAGCCAGGGCAACTTCTGAAGTTTTAGATTGTAGATTTCTTTGGTTTTCTTGGTAGAGACCTACTGAGAAAGCAGGTAAAAGACAGGTGGCACCTGACACCAAAAGCCACCTGGTTCCCTGAATGTTAAACTTGGGAGGTTCACCAGCCCTAAGAGGTAAGGGAGAAGCTGCCTCAGAGTTTGCCTTGGGAGTCGTGTGTTGAAATCTTAACCCTGGAAGTCCCTCTTCCTCCACTCTACAGAGCCCTTATTGTTCTTTTCAGTTCCCCTTTCCCTCCCAGAATTCTGTTTCCCTTCTCATCAAAGGGCTTTACAACTTGAGTCAGTTCTGCAGGTGGTGGGGAAAATCATCTGTATGACCAGTAAGTGAGTTTTTGAGAAATTTTCATCTCAGACTTTTGTCTCTGGTCTTTTAAAAGCTGTGCTCTGTATCGCTTTATAACACTTGGATTCTTTAGGACACGTCTTCCAGCTGTTGTTTTCCTTTGTTCAATGTCCAGCCTTCCTGGAGTTTTTTACTTTCTCCTCTCTTCAGACTAGCAATGCACTTTGTCTGCTGCCGTCCTCTTTTGTGCAGGAATTTGCAGGAAGAAAGGAGGCACTGAGAAGAGGGATGCTGGGCTTGCAGGGGAGATGCACCCATTGATCGGGTACTCATGTCTCCAGGGAGGAGCTCTGGCTTACCAAGCATATAAATATTCCTTCCCTTTTTGTTTTTGGGTAACTAGAACATTCTTCTGAAAGCTTTATTTGGCTGTTCATCAGCATGGTACCAACTCTGGCGCTGTGCTGTGCTGTAAGGATGGAAAGCTGTGTAAAACCTGCACTTCTCTCTTCAAGAATCAAATGATCCAGTGATGGAAATGGGGTTCTTTACCCTCTTTTCATTATCTGGGAAGGGCAGAGGCACTTTTCCACAGGTGGTAAAAAAATTTTAAAAAAGGCATTCCTAAATGTTAGATATATTGATGGATTTATGACCTTGATGGGAACAGTGCTGTGTGGACAAACATGGGTGCCATGTCTTTGGGCATACTTAATGGACAGATCATGCTTGAACAGGCTTCAGAGGTAATGCCATATGTCCTCGCTTGTTCCTTTAGCTTTCCAGGTAAAATGTTGGGGTATGTATATTGGTGCTCTAAGACTCTAGTAGCTACTCTGTCAGCTTCTGAGATTTGAGCAAGACATTTCTTCTGTGACTTGTCGGCAGCAACCTTCTTTATTTTATGGTCATTCTATCGATCATCTACTTACCTGTCCATCCATCCATCCACCCACCCACTTCCGCATCCATTCATCTATCTCTCCTCTTTTAGTCTTGAATCCTACTAGGTTGTAAACTCCTTGAGGGCCGAGATCATATGTTAACATATATGTCACATTTCTTCTTTTGTATTGCCTAGGAACACAGTAATAGCCACCACTCTTGAAGATTTACTGTCTCTGGCAGGGTGCCAAGACTGTACATGTTACTATTTTGTTACAATCTTCTTGAACTAAAAACATTGCCAAAAATTTAATGCATGCTCATTTGAAAAATCTCAAACAAAAGAGAAATAATTACAATTAAACATTAAAACCTACCTTCATCCTCCATTTACATTTCTCTCCCCTTTTCTGAATGACTATTAACTACCTAGAATATATCAGTTTAGCCCTCATGTGGATTTCTACACACATTCACGCATGCATGCATGCACACACAGGTATAGTTTAATGGGTTCATACTTATTTATATTTGTAGTTGCTTTTTTTAACTCACAGTGTTTTGTCGGTTTTGCATTGAGCTTCATGAATTGGTCATGTCTGCCTTCCTTTTGGTTTAGACACTTTGATTATTCCAGAGTTTTTGGCATTTTCACTCACCTTCACTTGCATCGCTCAGCTTGTGAATGGCACTCCTCTTACTAACTCTGTTTCAGAAGCAAAGTGTAATATCGTTTCAGCTCTTGGTGAGTATCTTCCTTCCTTAAGTTCTTTAAAGCGCTTGGTCCTTGCTTGGCAAGAAAATATGAAATTGCCGTCATTCTTCCAATAACAGATATTTGCTTCAGTGTTAATCAGATTTACTGTTTCCTTGCTTTCTTGTACACACAATAAGTTTTCATTTCAAGGCCAGATTTTAGAGTGATCTTCTAAAAGACATTTTAAAGAGGTAAATTCAACCTCTGCAGCACCAACGATGCACTGAACTGGATGGAAATGATGACATGTGAATGGCTGTGACCAGGTTCACCCAGTCACTGTCCATTCCTGAAAGATCACAGCTTCTGCCCGCCTTGGGCTGTCGTAAGATGCTGTTGGTCGTTGGGCATCGCTTGAACTCAGAGGTGTTACGATACCAAAGGTATGTGTCTTCTTGGCTGTCTTTCTTTCAGTTCTTGTATAGCTTCCCATTGTTTTAAAAACATCTTCCGGGATATGCGTACACTCCAGTTTATTTAATGCTTCTGCTACTGATTAATCTTACTTCTTTTTCACAGCAGTTGATTCAGGTAGGCAGTATGCTCTGCCATTTTATAGATCAGGAAACTAAAAGGTTAAATGATTTTTTTCAAGCCCTGAGCCCATGAGAGGTGGTTTTAGAAGTGGCAGGTAGGTCTGCACAGCTTCAACCTGTGCTCCTAACCACTGGCTGGACTGCTTTGGCATAGAATAGGCATACTCGGGTCCGTGTTTACTGGAAGACGTGTACTCTGTAGCTTGTGCTAGGCAGGGTTGTCCAGCCTGCGGCCCAAAATTGTAAATTTACTTAAAATATTATGAGATTATTTTTGTTATTATGTGCCTCAGTGTATTTAATGTGTGGCCCAAGACAACAGCTCTTTTTCCAGTGTGGCCCAGAGACACCAAAAGGTTGGACACCTGTGTAAAAGAATTCTGTCCGTGGATAGTGATGTCAGTATTGACTTCTTGCTTGTCCTGTTGGATAGGATGATCTGTTAGTGATCTATTGCAGTGGGGGGGCATCCTAAATTGATTTTATTCAAGCGGGGTCTTTGGCAGATTGAAACAGATGTTCTGTCATTCCCCCCTGTGGAGAACTTGTCATTATAGGCATTTAAATTGGTCTTTGCCGAGGCTTGATTTATTAAAAGAAATAATAACGACAATAAACAAATTATTCCTGCACCTTGAGACTTGCCTTTGAATATACTAATGATGGAGAATGTCCCCCTCCCCCCCCGCCTTTGATGGGAATATTTTGTTGGAATACCAACCAAAAGCAATTTCATTTTGGTGAGTTTCCCTCAAATAGTGCTGGTTGCCAATTAGAGGGGCCAACTGTTTAAATAGTCTAGGAGTAGATTAAGACAAAAATGATAATGCCAATTATAGTGCCTCATATAAAAAGGAAAATTGAAGGTTTTTCTTACTTTCTGATCCCGAGCTTAAGCTTGTATGATTCACATATGAGAGAACTTTCTTCTGAACTTACTGCGGAAGGTGAAATGTTAACGCACTGCTCCAGAAAGAAGCTAGAAATAATTTGCTCCATCTTGTTAACACAGACCAAGGGGCTCTTGTGAGCAACAAGTCATGCCGTGTGAGAAAGTAACACGATAGGTCTGTAAAGTGTTAAAAACGTAGACCAACTAGAATGAGCCTCGGATTCCAAACTCCCACTCCCACGTCCTCCCCCCAGCCTGTCTCTCCTTTAGCGAGTCACTGTGATACTAGAAGACTGTAAATTGGGTGAGTGCACTGATGCCCACATCCAACTGTCATTTTTGACACAGAGCGCGGAGTGAAGCCGAGGGTTGTCTCTGGCTGGACGAGAGGCCACAAGAGGGAGGGCAGCCATTAGCTTAGTATGGAGCAGGCCCTCGGCAGTGGGAGGGATGTGGAAGTTATGAATAACTTGATTTAGAAGACTTGCAAGAGCAAGGTGCCAAGTGTTCCACGTGGGACATTCATGTGTCTGTTGGCATAGAGAAACGGGAGCATAAAGGGTGTTTAATTTTACTGCGCTAAAAATCCCTTTTTGTTATTATAAGACCCAGTGAGGTTGGCTTTGGGGGTATCAGAAGTGTGTCGTCTTTGATGGCATTACTGGAACATCTTCCTCCAGTTTTAGCCTTGAATCAGAGCAGTGTTCTTCAGGAGTCATTAAGCTAATTGGACATGGCTGAAAAATGAGCCCTAGTCACACTCGTAGCTCCAGAAGTTGAAAAAAAGCCTCTCAATTGGTTTGGAAGGTTCTAAATTTAACTTGGTTTTTTTTTTTTAATTATAAAAATAAAATGGAGTTTGGGGATGATAGAAAAGTGATTAGCAACGTAAGGTGTTTCGTCACAAAAATATTTCATCAGGAAAAATTTGAAACCGTGAAAAATTGTTCATGCTAAGAGAAATCAGAACAGAACTGAATAAGTGGTTTCAGGAACAGACTTTATAAAACATTGGCCTAAGCCTGATTAAAAAGTATGATAGTAGCAACTGAGCCCAGCTGTCAGGGGCCTGGGGAAGCAGGTCTAGAAAGAGTTGATGTGAACTACTGTCAAAGAGATAAGAGTTGGAAAGGATGACTAGCATCAGGAATATTCTGTATTAATAAAAGGTAGAACTCACCTTGTAAAGAAACTATAAACATTGTCAGGACCAATGAAGGTCAGCAGCGATGAGGAAGGATAAAGATTTAGCGTGCCTGAAGTTTATGTTGCCCAAGTAGATTGTAATGACAATGCAAGAAAAGCTAACATGTCAAAAATATACCATATTTTGCCATGTATAATCCAGAGCTTTTTGCCCAAGTTTTTGAGGGAAAAATAAGGATGTGCATTATACATGGGTAGTACCTGATACACCTTGTATGTGTTCTTGTGTTTTGTAATCATTTGTTAACATAAACTTTTTCATACCATAATATATTAAAAAATAAATGCTAAAATTCCTTTATAATACAAAAAAAAAGTATCTAAATATAAATAAATAAATAATTGAATTTAAAAATTAAAACAAAATTTTTTTCCCTGGAAGTTTGGGGCAAAAACATGGGTGTGCATTATACACAGGAGCGCGTCATACATGACAGAACACGGTAATAAGGACGTTCAGTTTTTGAATCGTAAACATGCCAAAGGAAATGGAGAGGCGCAGAAAGTGGAATATATATTCAGGGGAAAGAACATTGTCCAGCATTGAGGGGCAATCTATGGGCACTTTTGAAAGTACCCATAATATGTTTCTTGGCAGCAATCCTCAACAGAAGAAAGAACTCTTCCTGTCTTGTAATTCAAGTTCCGTGAGGCAGGATGGGGTCTGTCATCTCCTTTGATATCTCTTATTTGCTGTTTTATTCCAGCACCTGAGAGTCAGTGCTTGGCATAGTGTCAGTCACACAGTAAGGTTTCCGGTAACTTACATAGAAGGAACGGAGCTGATCACTTCATACCGCCTATGACTGAAGAAGAGAAGGACTTGAGGGAAGAACTGAAATTTACCTGGCCAAGTCACCTTTGCCCTTTATTCTTCCTCTAGATTTTAGAACAGTCTCATTCATCTCCTAAGACCAGAGATAATTTTGGCTTTAAAAAGCAAAGAGAAGGAGGCCTTTGAGAGGGAAATGGATTATAGCAATTTAAAGTCAGATGATAAGTTAAGACTAGCATGTGGCATATATAAAAGGTTTCTGACAGGTTAATGGAAACTGCTATGCATCTTAATTCCATTTGAAGGGAGTTTACATAGTTTACTTAATGAGTAGAAGTTACCAAGAGGAAAAAGTGAAAACAGTTCTGTTTTATAAAGTAGGGGTGTCAGAAACATTAAATAGAGGACGATTAAGATTATCTTTTGGTCTAATTTAAAAGGAAATAAAAATTTTCTACTGAAGTCACACAAATGATTCAAGGAAAGAAGTGCATTAATAAATATAATCTTCAAGGGAAATGGAAGGGGCTGTAACTACATCATTTATAGACTGCCTAAATGTTGGAATGTCACTCTTCACTGAAAAAAAAAATCACCCATCTCTTCATTATAGGAAGAACAGTAAAAACCAAGAGATAGAGATAAAACGAAGAGTTTGGGTAATAAAATCCATTCTGCAAGAGCTACTTTTAAGGTATAAGATAAGTAATTTCATGGCATTAAGCATTAAGATAGATAAACAGGATTACTGCAAATGGCAAAAGGTTCATTAAACAACGAATGCCTGATAATCTCACATAAAAAGCCATAAAGAATTAGGAACATAATTAAAGGGTGTTGAAAGGGTCTTTAAGTATAAAATTAGCTAGGGCTTGCCAGATTTTGGAAGGTTACACTATTCAGAGAATACATAATTTTAATGTTTCAAAGAAAGAGTCTGCGGGAGTAGGGAGATGCCAGATCTGAACCGTGCAGGTGACGTGGTGATAAGTGTCAGCAATTGGGAGTGGCAGGTGGTGCTGACTGGTTCCTTGGGACACCCCTGGGGGCCCTTCCTCCTTGAACCTGCTCTCTGGGTATGTGGAAGTGTTTACTTATGGAAGCTTTGAGGATAACATGCTCCCTACTAATGCGATGAGAAGGTTGATTAAGCTCTGAGTTGGGCTTAGTGAGTGTGACTTGAGCGTGTGGCCAGGGGATTGTCAGTGGTGGGAAGTTGCAAGAGCATTTTAGGGTGTGCCATATGGATAGGAAAGAAGGCTTGCAGAGGTTATGGAGAATAAAAATACATTTTTGCTCATATATATATATGTATATATATATACACACTGATATTACTTAAATTCTTAGAAGAGACTTATTTTCGCCCTGGCTGGTGTGGCTCAGTGGATTGAGTGCCAGTCTGCAAACGGAAAGGTCACTGGTTCGATTCCCAGTCAGGGCACATGCCTGGGTTGTGGGCCAGGTCTCCAGTTGGGGGCGCATGAGAGGCAACTGATGGATTGATGTTTCTCTGCATATCAGTGTTTCTCCCTCCCTTTCCTGCTCTCTTAAAAAAAAAAAGACATATTTTCTCCTTGAAGACTATCATATAGAGATTGCTCGTCTGTACTCAAAGTGTGGTCTCCCGGCCGATGGCATCAGCACCACCCGAGTCGGAACCTGCATTGTAATAAGATCTTCAGGTAATTCGTAAGCATGTTAAAGTCGGAGAGGGTACCCCGGGGGTCAGCCTGGGTTCACATGCCGCTCACTGCCTTGACCTTGGCCCGGTTTCTTAAAGTGGGTCCCACTCACCGTGTCTTTATCTGTAAATAGGGATAACAATGGTCCTTAGCATGTATAAATGTTTTAAATGAGATATAGTGCATGTAAACCACTTAGCCTTTAATTGCCCACAAAATGTGACTGATTTTAATGATTATTTAGGTTTGTTGTAAAATTTGGGTGGACGTTTAGAACAGCAGAAGTTACAGTTTTACAACCCAAAGACTGTTAACACCTTGGTTTATTTTCTTTGATTTTATATAGTTTTGATCATACTTGGAATATAATTTCATATCCTGCCCTTTTCACTTGTCAATACAGCATAAGCATTTTTCTTTGTTAAAGTAACCTGGGAGAACACGGCCAGGCCTAGTCTTCAGTGTTGACTGTGAAAACCACCTATCACAGCGGAGTCAGCGGCCTGCTCTTCCACGGCATATATTTTGTCTGTCCATAGGGGATGATATTACGTATCCTGTCTAATATTGCCTAGTAGTTGTGCGGATCTAGTGAGAATCGTGTGTGAAAATAGCTAGTAACAGGCAAAACCTTGTTCACATCTATGTCATTGTACATGAGTGGCCTTAATATGCAGGGGAAGCCAAGAAACATAATTACCCGTTGACTCCACAGTTCCTTCTCTAGGACTTAATTCTAACTAAGTAGTTTGGGGTGAGTACAGACATTCAACCAGGAGGATGTGTAGGGCAGCTAACAAAATAGTCACTAGAAAGGGTGACTTATCACATCCATCTGTTAAAATGCGACGCGGACAGTAAGAAGGACGCCATAGACCTGTGCTCGCCAGTAAGAAATCCACTAGCCACAGGTGGCTACTTAAATTAGTTAAGGTTAAATGAAATCAAAAATTCAATGCTCCACTCACACCAGGCATACTTCAAGTGCTCGGTAGCCCCCTGTGGGTAGTGACTACTGTATTGCACAGCTCAGATGTATGTACCATTTTCATCATCTCAGAAATTTCCTTGGGGCACTACTGCTAGTAGTGCCCCAGAAGAACACCTCTTACATGGAAGGGTAATTCCTACGAAACAGAGTGATTCAGATTTCTTTGTGTGTATGTGTGAGTGTGTGAGGGTGTGAGTGTGTGAGTGAGTGAGTGAGGCGGAGGAGAGAGCGAGATTGACTCTTGCTCCTTGGGACACAACTTGGTATTTCTTCATTTTTCTTAACTCAGGCAGCTCTAGCTCCGATGGCCCCTCTCTGAAAAAGCTGGAGATTTTTTGGTGTAAGTCAGTTGTTGACGCGCCCTCCTCCCTTAGGTTCTCTCAGGACCCCTGGGTGCCTGACCACATTGGTGTCACTATTGCTTTTTGTTCCGAAGCCCTCTCGTCTGCCACACACTTCCGCCTGCCCCTTCCCGTAAGTTAACTCCCCCACCCACGTTTTACAGCAGTCGTTTACAAGGGTTGGGGTGCGCAGCCCCCATTCAGATTGGCAGGGGCAGTAGTTCCTATGAGGGGGCAGAAAAGGCTGACCCGCACTACAGTAGCAAGCAGCAATGAGAGTAAAAAGCAGCAAAACCCTGCTTTTGCCTAGTTTGCAGGCCGTGGTGGGCACTGTGAGGGGGCTCTGCAGCAGTGGGGCCCTCCGCCTCCGCCCCTCCCTGCAGCACGAGGCCCCAGGGCACCCAGGCCTCCGTGGGGACGTTCTGCCTGCCTTGTGAGTGGAGTCAACTGACACAGCCCATGCCCGACTTCCTTGGAAGACGTTATTGCTGACCAGTTGCTCTTTCTTGTTGGATTTGTAGCACCTGATTCCGGCCAGCTCGACTGAGAAGGGACGGAGTCTCCCACCTCATTCCTCCGCCCACAGCTCAATGCAGCCTTTATGTGTAGAGTGTGTGCCCTTGTTTACTGTCTAGTCTTGCTATTGATTTAGGCTGTGCCTGTGTTTGCGCAGTTTCTCAAAGAAAGCTTCCTATTCACCCTTCGCCGCCCTGCTAGTGTGTCCAGAAAGCTGGCCTCCCGCACGTAACTGCCAACCACAAAATCAGCCTCATGCTTTTTTTCTTTGACTTGATGTATGTGTAGATTGCAAAACGATCACCACAGTAAGTTTAGTTAACATCCATCACCTCATGTAGTTACAAGATTCTTTTTCTTGTGATGAAAACTTTTAAGATCTACTTTCTTAGCAACTTCAAATGTACAGTACAGCACTGTTAACTATAGTCCACGTGCTGTGCATTACATCCTAGGACTTATTTATCTTATAACTGGAAATTTGTACCTTCTGACACCGTCATCCATTTCTCCACCCCACCCCCAGTGGCAGCTACCCGTCTGTTCTCTGTTTCTGTGAGTTCGGGTTTTTTAGATTTCATATATAAGTAGGGTCGTATGGTGTTTGTATTTCTCCTTATGACCTATTTCACATAACATAAGGCCATCAGGGTCCATCCATGTTGTCACAAATGTCAGGATTTCCATTTTGTGGCTGAATAATACTCTATAACCTCACTTCTGAACGGCTGCCTCTACCTTGAATTTGTTTGTGTTGGACCTAAGACATGGTATTCAAATTTATTTATGCTCATTCCCTGTCTTGAGTGGTTATTAATGACTATTAATGACATCTTTTAGTCTAGATGACTAAAAGAGTAACTTGGGTGTTTTACATACATTTTAATTACCTTAAATTCTGGAATTTATCAAACGTCATAAAAGACTCAAGAATAATGTAGTAAATACTAATGTAACTATCACCCAGGTCTGTCAGATTTTTTACATTCACCATTTTAATTCAGATTTTTTCAAGAAAAATATGTTCCAGATGCTATCAAAGACTTTCTCTCATCTCATTACTTTTTCTCTTCTCCCAGAGGTCACTACTCGTCCCAGGGTGGCGCACATCCTTTCCGTCCATGTTCGAATCTTGGACCTCACTTGTGTGCATCTGTTTCTAGGACATAGTTCTCTAAAGGGTACACAGATGCTATCATACTGTGTATACTTTTGCAACTTATATTTTTATTAAAGTTTTTTAAATTTATTGATTTTAGAGAAAAGGGTGGAGGGGGAGAGAGAGAAACATTGATTGGTTGTTCACTTATTTATGCGTTCATTGGTTGATTCTTATATGTGCACTGATGGGCTTGAACCTACAGCCTTGGCAGAGTGGGCCGATGCTCTGACCAACGGAGCTACCTGACCAGGGCCTGCAACTTACTTTTTTCATTTACTATGATAATTTTGAGGTCCCTCCATGTTGCCACATAGAGACATATCTTTTTATAGTTGCTGTAGAGTATTTACCACTTTACCAGTGCAGTACACTGTATGAATGTACCACGGTTTGTCCGTTCGTCTCTTAACAAGACATTTAGGTTATTTCCATAACTTGGTGAACTGCAGTGGAAAACCTCATGCACAGAGCGGGACTTAGTAATATTCTTGAAGAAAAATTGCAGATCAAAAGGTTTGCACATTTCGACCTGACTAGGTATGGCCAACTTACCCTCTGAAATGACCCTGCCCCGGCCCCCACCCCCATTCGTGGTTTATGAGAGTGCCTGTTTCCCCACATTGCTTGTGATACTTGGAGTTAAGAGCTCTTAGTTTCCCGAAGGACACAAAGTGGTCACTGGCTGTGGTTTTGCTGTCCGTGCCCCCGATTACTGGTGAGGGGAATGTGGCAGACTCTGGCCAGGCCTTCCCTCCTTTTGTCCCCCCACTCCAGGTTCCCCTGTTGAAGACAAGATGGAGCACCCTGAGGACATCGGCCCAGGTGCAGGTGGGAGGTGGCTCTTCCTGTGCTGATGTGGCAAGAATTTCCAGGTCCATCACTGTGGACCTTGAGGTCAGGGGATGAGGTCGACTTCTACTGAAAAGCAGAGCGTTTGCTTTTCGCGTGGATTCTGGGTTCTCCCAGGGCTCAACATCTACAAGGCAGTTCTGTGTCCCTCCGCCCTGGCGGCTGTTTTACTTTGAGGGCCGCTGAGACCGCTGAGCTAAGGAGGTCCATGTGGGAAGACCAGCAGTGCAGAGGGGAGCCACTTTCTGGACCCTGCTTCTGATGGAGGTGTGAGGGGTGATGGCTCAGAAGGCAGGCCCTAGAATCAAGTGGTTGGACCCACATCCTGACTGTGCGACATTAGGCCACTTGCAGAGCCTCTGTGTGACTCAGCGTGTTCTTTACCTGTGAAAGGGAAATAAGGATAATGCCAGCCGCCTCACAGTCTTGGGGGCGTGGGTGAGGTCATGCATGCAGGGGGCGTGGCCCAGTGCCCGGCACTTTGTCAGCAGTCCCAGCGCGCCTGCTAATGCACGCTCTGAGATGTGGTTTGAGGGCTGGGAGTGTCGTTTATGTCCGAGGCTCCAGTGCCTAGCCCAGTGCTGGCACTGAGGTGGGCACTCAGTGAACGTTTGAAGAATGCAGGAGTTGCTGCTTATGGTATGTGCTTCAGTTTGTGCAGGACTGCAGGCTGTGTTAAGACTTCGGAGTTTTAGTCTAAGACCGATTAGACTATTTTTACCCAGGGACTGCTCTGATCCCATTTGTGCTCTTTAAACAGAAATGAGAACTGTTGGTCTACTGGGACGCTTTCAGTCCAGAAATTTGTCACCAGGCATGAACTGGAAGTCGGGCACCTCTTCTGACTCATTTTCACAGTGATTTTTAAAAATTTATTCTTCTCATTTTCCTTCTTCCTGAGATATTTTCCCCCTCCCTTCTTGGTCTTTCTTAAATACATTCAAATAGCACCCCCCATGCCACCCCCACCCTGCCCCCGGCCCGCCGCTCTGAAATACCCAAGTATTTGGAGTTTGCATTTGAGCTTGTCTGTAAGTTCTGGAACATTTACTCCTCCATGACCTAGGGCACATTGAAGGGTCAGTGCTAAGTTAGAGCTTGGGAACAGGGCCCTGAGAATTCCGGCTGTATTGTAGTTCTGTTGCAAGGTCAGACAGCTCATCTCAGTTCGTTTTGCCTCTAGAGCAGTGATTTTCAACTTTTTATAAAACTTCATGGCACACATAAACTAATTACTAAAATGCTGCGGTACTCCAGAAGATGTATTTTATTTTTTGCCAATCTGATTAAAAAAAAAAAGTGTAATTTTGATTCCTTCACACTAGACAGCTCTTGTTGTGTTTGGTGTTGTAATTTTTTATTTGACAGTCTAAGGGAAAAGAGGTCGGTACCGCTGACTAAATAGTCAAGTATTGTACGTTTTAAAAATTCTTGCAGCATACTATTTGAAAATCACTGCTCTAGAGAATAATTTTTTTCCATCCTAACTTTTGTATGGAAGTGGGTATATGCACTTCGTAGGGCCATCATACAGACTAAGTGACTGGTGATAATTTTCCATGAATTGTTTCTGCTCTGACTTCAAGGGAGTGAACAGCCTGCGTTTGGGCGGCTCATAAGTGTCCAGGGCTCTCTGGAGCATCTCCTTTTAAATGAGCTCCTGAGGAGAACAAAAGAACCTCAAAGATATTGAAATAGAAGTGCCCTTTCTCTAAGTACCTTTAGAGGCAGGCACACGGGCTGTTTTTGTTCCCTTTTCTGTGTAAATAATTCATTTATTTGAGCGATGGAGAATGAGAGCAGAATGGAAAGAACTTGAAATCTCCCTGGACTTGAGTTATTTTTGCACATAGGGTGCCCTAAAAAGGCCACTTAGTGGATTTAGAGATGAGGGGGGATGGAGAACAAGGTAGAGGATAAAAGGTTGGCTTTGTAAAATAAATAAATAACAATGCCACCCAGAGCAGGTAGCTTGAGTGGGGGTAGGGAAATAATGTGGTAAAGACGGAACCAAAAGAAAACATCATCAGAACAAAAGAGAAGTTGTAAATGTTAGTGGGGAGCAAAGCGGAGTCCTGTACCAACAGTCAGAACTGAGGGTGGGGAGGAAGTGCCAGACCCTAAGGACAGTGGATTTAAATCCCATGGGATAGAACTTTAATTACCGTCCGCTTGCATTGCCTGAGATTTGGGAATGGACATATTTGTGCGTTTGTGTTTGTCTGTATACATGTATATGCACAGAGCCCTGTATGTGTGTGTGTATGTGTACTCATAGAAGCTTTGCTGCCTTGGTCCTAGGAAGAAATTCAACGTTGTACAAAGGAGGCCTTTAATATTCTATCTGCTAATCATCTGTTTTAGAATAATCTATTGGGGGATTATGTCCTTTAGAACAGTTATTTATTGTTCACTTACTTACAAGGCACCGTGGCAGGTACTGTTGGATGGACAGTTTCCCCTTGACTTTAAGTTATTAAAAGGTTAGCAGGAGAGGGAAACCGTGCACATAGGTGTGAGTAAGGCATTGTGTGGTAATGCGGAAAGTAACAGTCAGAGCGAGACCAAATGCTGCCCGAGTTCAAAGGAGGACCATCCTCTGCCGTGCCACGGTGGATCAGCAAGGGCATGAAGGAGGGCTCTGACCCTTCTTGAGCTTAGAGGAGAGGGCAGAGTTAGGCCGGAATTCCAGGCTGGCATGGCAGAGTCCCAGACGTGGGAGAGGGTGCATGTAACTGGGGAAGGTCACAGTTGTGCTGGAGCCTCAAGGAGCAGTGGGGGATAAAGCTAGAACACAGGGCATAGTCTGCTAGAACACCTGTCCTGCCACAGAGTTTCCAGTTGTTGGCGCTTACTGTGTTCCAGGAACTGTGGGAAGTGCTTTACCCACAGAATTGTGTTGAGTCCACTCATGACTCCTGTGAAATAGGTGCTGTCGCCATCATTTCAGCCAGTGGGAGACTGACATAAGCAACTTGCTGGGACGTGGGTGAGAGTGAGTCAGTGGACTTTGGACCCTCCGGCTCTGTGGCTCATGCTTTGGTGGGTGGGGTGGGGGTGAGGACCACAGATGCCAGTGAGAGCCTGGCTGTATGTGGTCGGCGTTGGGAAGCCTTTGCCTTGATCACAGCTGCTTAGGGAGGCTGGGCTGGCCCTTTGGCGTCTGTCCTATGGCCGAGTGTAATGAGGGCCCGTCCTGGGTGGTCTGATGGGGGCTGGAGGAAGGGACCTGGATTTGGAGACCTTTCCGTGAGCAGTTTCTCTTGAATGGTAGAGCAGAGGCTGGGTTCGTAGATTAGGGTGGAAAAGTTGAGCTGGGGAGAAAGTGAGGAAGAGGAGGCAGCCGTGCACCACTTATTCACATAGTTGGTGACTCCCAGGCTTGGATTTTATGGACCAATAAAATCATGAAAAATACATAAACCCAAAAGGTTGGACTCCTGATGTAGGATCACCTACTTTGCTTTGATCAAATGAGAACAGCGAACAAAGTCACTGTTTATTATATCAGCACCATTTTCTAAAAGAAGTCACATTTTAATATAAAAATGTGGGAGTGGTTCATCCGCAGAACAAAGGATGGCTCTTTAAATCAAGTAAGTTCAGTTCTAAGGAGAGTTCTTAGCAATCGTTTCTTCAGTTTCTAATTTTGCCGCTGACCGACAAGTGCTTCACCGGGGACCAGGGCGCTCTTGCACGTTGGGAACCGCTGGATGGAGGCTGCCCTGGCCCCAGCCGCGGGAAGGGAGCCTTAGGGCAGAGCCTGGGGGCGACCGGGGAATGTAGGTACCTCGTGTTCAGGTATGTGGATATTTAGGATTTTGGAGAAGGGTTTTCCAGGGCAGGGAGTCCTGACTACATGGGGACCTGAGGAGGGCTCTTCTTGTGCATGTAGGAGCAGGTGGGTGGGAAATGCCAGAGAAAGGAGGGAGGGCGGGGTGGGGGGCAGACCTAACATTTATTTAGTACCTACCAGCAGCGTGTTATGAGAGATCTCTCACTTAACGCTCATGAGAAGTCTTTGGGGCTAGAGGCACTGTTATTTCCATTTTATAGACGGGGACACTGAAGCTGCCCGTGTTTGGTGTACCAAAGTCACCTCAAAACCGAGAGGCAGAGGTGGGGTTCGGATGGAGTCTGACACATTCTTTAATTTCTCCTTGTGGGCCCCTGACTCTAGGATGGCATTGGCATGCTGTTTTGGAACCTTTTTGGCAACTCAGTCTATTTCGAGTAACAGCAGGGGTGTGTAGAGGCACTCGTGTGTTTTCCTGTGGGACTCGTGCAGTTAGTTGTCTTGTGACTTGTGACTGTTTCAGTTGGTTATATTCCTAGAGCACAGCCTCATCCTTTGGCAGCTGGCAGAGGAAGCTGTATCAATATGCAGATTTCCTTCTCACGAAGAATCTTTCCCCTGTGTACACCAATCCCTGGCTCAGCGTCATGGTTTTATGCACGGGCCTGGCGCGTGGGGTCCATGTGCGTTGCACGGAGGTGATGGCTGGGCCTCTTGCTTCTTCCCTCAGGAAATAAGTAGTACAGGAAGAAGGAGGGAGGCCTCCCATTCCAGAGCAGCCAGGATTCGAACCCTGGCCCCTGCCTTCTCAGTCCAGCCTCTTCTCACCGCACATCTGTGGAGCCTTCTTCCTCTCGTTGGCACAACTCACCCCAGAGGGCTGCCCAGAAAACTCATAATGGAATCTTTGAACAGCTGCCCAAGGACGGTTTTCAGATTTTCAGCCATTTTTCGCTCGTAATGGGAAGCTCTGTCTGGCTACTTGGTTAATGGGTCCCAGGTTCTCCCAGGCCACTTACTTCCTCATTTTCAAGTATTATCCGTGGAGAAAATCCACCCTCTAGGAACTTATGACTTAATGAGCCCAGTCAAAGTCAGTCTCAAGTTGTGGGCTGCAGCTTTGATCGTCCTGATGGGTGTTTTGGTTTCCACAGAGGGGGGTGGTGGGGAAAAAGCTTGGCCCATGATTTATTCATCGCAGCCTGGTTCTCCCCGGAAGGCCCAGAGTGGGGGCTACCTGGGACCCAGCCTCAGCTCTGGGCTTTTCTCTCCATGCAGCCTGTGGGGCTCCCAGGGCTTTGTTTCTGGAAGTGTTGCTCAGCTGGAAGGCAGCCAGGCGTTGGAAGCAGAGGTGCACACCTTGAGTAAACCCTTTTCTGCTTTCAGAACAGCCCGTGGGGCCCCTTCTTGGCAGACCAGCTCCTCCTAGGAGGAGGCATGTGAGGCCCATGTGCGTGTGCGGGGCTTTCTCAGAGAGAACCGCTGATAAAATATTTACCACGGTGACTCGGTACCAAGCCCTGGTTTGTTTGTTTTGAAAGTCTTCACAACACATCGACCATTAGGATGCCAACTTGTTAATTCTTGGTTTCTTCTTTGCGGTTTTTGTTTTCATGGGGAGTGAGGAAGCCTGGCCTGACCTGGGAAGGAGCCTGCTGTGTGCGAGAGTGGTGCTCCCTTGTGTGGCTGACAGCGATGAGATCTCCCACTTGTTGGGTGCTTACTCTGAGCCCTGACAGAGTTCTCGGTGCTCTTCTCCGTGCTCGCTTTAATCCTCTCATGATCTTCTAGGTGGGTTGAATTGTGTCCCCTCATACCAAAGACATGTTCAAGTCTTGGTACCAGTACTTGTGAATTGACCTTATTTGGGAATGGTGTCTTTGCAAATGTAATAGGTTAAAATCAAGTCAATACTGGATTAGGGTGGGCCCACATTCCACTGACTGATGTCCTTAAGAGGAGAGGACACACAGACACACACAGGAGAAGATGGCCACGTGAAAACAGAGGCAGAAATTGGAGTGATATAGGCACAAGCCAAGGAGCTCCAAGGACTGCCAGCAACCCCCAGAAGCTAGGAGAGGCAAGGAAGCATTCTTCCCCAGAGCCTTGATTTTGAACTTCTAGTCTCCAGAACTGTGAGAGAACCGATTTTTGTTGTTTTAAACCAGCCAGTTTATGGGAATTTGTTGCGCAGCCCTAGGAAACAATGCAGTAGGGAGTTACCGAGAAGGATATTAGTTGTCCCATTTTGTTGATGAGCAAACCAAGGCTCAGAAATGTTAAGCCTCCTGCCCCAGGTCACACTCAGCGCCTGTGCGGAGACAGACAAATGAGGGGAGTGCAGGAGGGTGCTGCCAAGTCCATGCTTCTCAGGCGGTGACTGTCCCATGCTGGTGATCTCGGACACCTGAATGAGCACTTAGACCCCAGAGGGGCGGTGTGCAACTAAAGGGGTGGTAGATCTGCTTCAAATCCTGCCTCCAGCCCGAAGTTTCCCTCTGTGCGACTCTGAGGGAACGCTTACTATTCCGGGGGCAACACAGGTATTTTCTGAACAGGGGTTCTAAGTATTGGTTGGAGATGTCATGTCACAGGTGACATGACACCTGTGTTCACGGAGGCTCATAGGTAACCAAGGACCAAGTCTTCTTCTGCAGAGGCTAGGCAGCTTGCCCAAAGCCTGTGTATAGTGGGAAAAAGGAAGGGAAGTTAAGAAAAGGGTGCCATTTCTACCCGTCTGTTTCCAGCTGTATTCTTATCTCTGTTTGAACTGTCACTCCCCCTGCTGCTGTTCTCAGCTTGGGGAGAGAAGCAGTCATTGGTGTGTGTTGGAAAGGCATTATTTTAAGGGCATTGGGACACCAGTGAAGGTTTTTGTTGGGAGTTCCATGACCTGTTGGACACTATTATGGGCCGAATTGTGTCCCTGCAAATTCAAATGCTGAAATTTTAACCCCGGTACCTCGGATTAATTATATATTAAAGAAGTTAGCCTTTTGTGATTCAAGTTGCAGACAAACTTTCTCACTTTGGTTAGGTTTGTTAATCCTTTCTTTCTAGATGAAAACACTCTAGATTTTCATGTCCCACTTAGGCCTTCTTCGCTCCAAATTACATACTAAAAAACTTGTGTTTTTGCCTTTTGATTTATTTTTCACATTAAAATTTTTCCTCCATCTGGAATTTATTTCATGTCATATGAGTCAGGAATCCAACTTAATTTTTTTTCCAGGTGGCTACTTAATTTGTTCCAATCGTTTATTGAATAATCCTTTCCTGCCCACTGACTTGACCTGCGTTAGATTTTTATTGCTGTGTAACAATATTATCACAAACTTAGAGTCTTAAAACAGCACACATATATTATTTCACAGTTTCTGTGGGGTCAGGAGTCCGGGCACGGCACACACGTTGGAGATTATACTCACATTGATGAGTGTTTCTGGCCGCACTGCTGACTCTTCATTGGGTTCTCTGCAAGGCTCCCGTCAGGTGTCATCTGGAGCTGCAGTCTCAGCTGGGGCTGGATTGGGGAAGGACCCATTTCCAAACCCACGTGGTTGTTAGCAGCATTCACTTCCTTGCAGGCAGCCAGATTGAGGCTTTATTTTCTTGCTGGCTGGCAGCTGGTGGCTGGTGGCCAGTCTTGGTTTTTTGTCCTGTGGGTCCCCACTGTGGTCTTTTGCTTCATCAAGTCAGCAAGAGAAAAGGGCCCTACTGTAACAAAATTGCATAAATCCCATCACCTTGGCCTTATTCTGTTGACTAGCAGCAAGTCACAGGTCCTGTCCACACTCAAAGGGAGATGATTAGACAAGAGCATGACACCGGGAAGGGGAGACCGTCAGGGGCCTTCTTAAGAATATGTCCGTTACCTTACCTTTATTATACTTCAAATTTCCATGTATATGTGAACCCATTTCTGTAAGGAGTGAATACAGGAAGAGAAGCCTGCTCAAAGGTGGGAGGAGGCACCATGGAGCTGCACTCGTGTTTTCCACCTCTGCCGTGTTGGAGCCTAACCCTGGCCAGTTGTGCACCCCATTTGTCTGAGACCCTCGGGCAACTGCTTTCATTCCGTGACTGAACTCGATACAGAGGCCGTCTGCTGCCTTCATGGCCATGCTCCATGTCTCCAGGCAGAGATAACCTAGCAGCCACGCGGGCGTAGTGAAAATTTGCAGTCTCACTTGCGTGCATTTGGCCCTGGACTTTTGTGCTTTATTAGAGATTATGCTCGTATTGAAGAACATTAGTTTCTGGCTGCATCACTGCCTCTAGACGAAATCAAGTGTGTCATTGCAACTTGAAAATGTTATCCTAGACAGGGGTGTCCAACCTTTTGGCATCCTGAACCACACTGGAAAAAGAAGAGTTGTTTTGGGCCACACATTAAATAGACAAACACTAATGAAAACTGATGAGCAAAAAAAAGGTTTTAAGGAAATTTACGATTTTGTGTTGGGCCGCATTCATAGCCACATTGGGCTGCATGCAGCCTGCGGGCCGCAGGTTGGACACCCCTGGTGGAACGCAGTAACAGGACCAGCTGGGGGGTGCTGGAGATGCCCGTGGGCCAGTCCCAGTCCTGTCCGTGAAGAATAGGAGCGTGCAGCACAGGCCTCTGGAAGAAGGGTGGAAATTCTGGCAGCGGTGTTCTCTCCACTTTTGTTTTTCCCACACTTCTTTAAGTCAGTTTTGTAACCTATAGTTTGTGCCCCCTCCCCCCAAAAAGCCATCCCAAAACAAAACTAGACCAAAAATTCCCATTCCCTTTCCCCCAAATCAGTGAGAATTGATGAGTAGAGGATTTGAGCAGTAATTAAAAGATGATAGGTTAAAGAAGGTTAACAGAGAAACCTCAGCAGGCCAGCAGCGTATGAGCTGGTGTGACATGGTGGAATCCCTGCACTGAGCTTTGTAGGATGTAGAGGGAGACGACAGAGCTATGGTTGCTGATGGATGGCGGGGGAGTGGAACCTCAAGACGGGCGGGGACAAGGAGCTAGCCTGGATGAGGAGGGAGCAGCAGGGGATTTTTGAAAAGGTGGAAGAATATAAGATGAAAACAGTCTCAGTGTTGTTTGGATGTGCTGATGGTGGTAGAGACTTCTCAGAGCAAGTGAGTAAGGATTGGAGTGCCTAGGCTCAGGAGAATGGCCACTTAGAAGGTGCTTCTCCTTGGCAGAGCTGGAGAATCAGTTGCTGCGGAGAGAGGGCCGTTTTGATATCAGGTAGGAGGAGCGGGGTTTGTGTGCACTGGGGGAACTTGTGTGTTCTGCTAGCTCTGTCAGGGCTCCAGGTGACTGCTTGAGTACCAGCGGAGTCGTGTGAATTCCAGCCTGGAGAAAGGAAGAAGACGCTAAGCAGAATAAGCCCCCTCTCAGATGAGGTGATGTTGGCACTAAACCTGCCAGGCAATTCTTTAAACTTGTTCCTAGTGAATGGTATCACGGTAGAATGTGAACTTGGAAGTATGTCCGGTAGGGTCTTTATATCCCTTCATAATTAAGAAGAGCAGAGTTGCAGGGGTTAGTTCTGTGGGTCCATCTCTCCCAGAGACATAGAAGGTCAGCATTGTGCAGGGAGAGGGAAGGTTGGTGGAGATGACCTGGGACTTGGGCGGTGGGGCTGGAAAAGTTTCTTCCCAGGGACAGAGCCCTGGGAGAGTGGTTGAGGGATATTTACTGGAAACACTGACAGACTGATCAGGAAGGAAGATGTTAATAGACCCTGTCTCCTCCAGCTGTACTCTTATGTTCTTATCTCCATTTGAACTGCCGCTCCCCCACCCCTATTTGCAGCTGGGGGAGAGTAGTCAGGGGCCATGTGACTGCAGTCACCATGCTGTGCATTACATCCCCAGGACTTATTTTTACCTTTTCGCCCACCCCTAACCGCAGTTTAAAGTAGACAGACTAGCTCCTCCTAGGAGGAGGCGTGTGAGGCCCATGTGTCAGGACCAGACACTGCCCCTGGCAACCACTAATCTGTTCTCTGTATCTGTGAGTTTCTGTTTTGTTTGTTTATTTTGTTTTTAGATTTAACATATAAGTGAAATCACACGGTATTTGTCTTTCTCTCTCTAACTTAATTCACTTAGCATAATGTCCTCAAGGTCTGTCCATGTCACAAATGGAAGGACTTCCTTCTCTTTTCAAGGCTGAATAATATTCCTCCCTCTCTCTCTCTCTCTCACTCTCTCTCTCTCTCTCAGTTTCTTGATCCATTCATTGGTCAAGACACTTAGGTTGCTCCCACGTCCTGGCTATTGTGAATAACGCTGCAGTGTTCATGGGCTGCAGATACGCTTCCATGTTAGTGAGCTTTAAATGAGTACTGAAACTGTGAGTCTCAGGGCTTCTGGTCCATACGTTTGAGGTTGTTGCCATTCCTTTGCCTCCTTGGAAGGCACTGGGATAAGCAAAGTTAAATTGAGTCGAGTTAGTTCAGATTCTTTCCTATGTACCATGCTTAAAGGAATTTTTAAGATACACCAGACCTTGTAGCTCTGTGACGAGAAATGTGGCAGTTGATGTCCTACCTGGGACGGTGCTCTTGAACCAGTGGCTGTCGTCTGCTGGCCTATAGGTTTCAGTCTGGTTTTCAACTATTTTTCAAAAATATCCTTTCCTTTCTTATTTTAGACAACTTAAAAAAAAAATCAATGCAGAATTTTATCAAGACTGTTAGAGAAAGGCCCTGTATCCCTTCCCTAGAAAGATCTAAGCTGAATTTAAATGTTCCTGTCTTTAATATAACAAGATGATGGAAATTTTTAAGAAGTGGAATGGAGCCTTTTAATTGAGCCTTCTGTTTCCATTGAAGTATTTTTGAAAGATAACTGTGTTTAGTAGCTCTCTAATGATACCTTAATTTGCATAATGCTGATTATACAGGCAGTTCAAGTAATTTATAGCTCTATCTTCACTACCAGGTGGCAGATATTATCCCCATTTCATTGCCGGGGAAATTGAGGCTTCTTAGAGAGAAGCAAATGACCCCTAGAAAGTCAAATCACAGAGAAGAATTGCCAAGATTTCCTGCCCCCCCCTTTCCTTTTCCCCGTTGACTTTATCAGGGTGGGCGTGATTTCATTAGACAGCGGATCTGCTGGCGAGTGATTAGCTGGTTTGAGTGAGTTGGTCCTTTTGGAAGTGGCATTGCTGCTCCTCTCTCTCTCGGCCCCCACCCCCACCCCCAGCCTCCCCCCAGTACAGTAGACATTTTAATTCACTTAGCTCCCCCACTGTGAAGGTGAAGGAGTGAATGTGAACTTCGTTAAACAGTTTGGGAGAAATGTTATTTTATTAATGATAAACTTGGGCCCTGCTCCTGGGTTTCATAAAGGCACTTTCCAGTTTTCCGAATGTGGATGACACAGGTGCTGATAAGTCTCAGTCTGCTTGCTTTCTGTCGGATCCAGCCAAGGACTCTATTAGAATATTCCCCCACAAACCAGATGTTTTGAAATAGCTTGTTATTAAACCACAATAATTAAATAATTGTATTGTTAAAACATTAATAAAAGACATTTATAACTATAAGAGGCTTCGTTTGAAGGAAGTAGTTGTTGTTACCACTCTATAATGTTTTTATTTCAGCCAAGAACAAAATCATTTGATGTGCTAATTTCCCGGCATTTAGGCTAATGGACAAGTTTGGTTGGTCCTTTTGAAGTAGTCCTGGGAATCTTTCCTACCCCATCAATTTGGGAACCTCAGTTTGGAAGCTTTTCATGGGGACTTTTCAGGCCACTGCTGACCCCCAGGGGAGCCAGGGCATTATGATTTGGGTTTTGGTTTCATATTGGTTGGGAAATTTCACATACAAAAAAAGAAAAAGAAAAAGGGAAAAACAGTCTAGATGATCTTTCTCTCCAGAGTCCATGGTCTACTTGGAGCCGGGACTGGTTCTTTTCAGTTTCCTGGTCTCCATGCTCACGGTCACACCTTGGGGACATTCAGGAGGCAGTTGGCAGGCAGAGTTAGGAGAGAGGATTTTATGGTGAGAGTGGGGGCTCTGTAGGCACAGTGACTTTGGACTAGACCTAAGCTCTGTGTGTCTCAGCTGTGTGACTTTGGCCATGTCACTTAACCTCTCTGATTTCATGGTCCTTCATCTCCACAATGGAGGCAGTAACTACCTCAGTGGATCGGTGTGAAGATGGGATAGTACCCCATCTTCATAATAGGGTAACATACATGAAAAAGAGGTGCCTTAGGCTAGCATTGGTAGGTTCTTAATATTGTTAAGAACAGAAAGCGTCTCGTGGAGACCTGAGATCCTTGTTGGCAGGTGCACATCCTGTTGAAAGGTTTGTTTTCATATCCTCATACTTTTTAAGCGTGCACTTGCAGTTTGCCAAAGCTGTCAAGGGCACAAACAGCCCCCTGGCAAGAGGCCCCGGAAACCCGAGGGCACTTGGGATCGCTTATGCCCCGGCACGAGCTCCGAGCAGGAGCCAGCGGGAGCCCCGCTCGGGACAGGCTGCGAATGTGGTGAGTTGGGGGATTGTTTCAGGCACTCTTTGGTCGCATGTCAGAAAAGCTGCATTTTTCACTCGTGGTTCTTCCACTGAAAGCTAAAGAAAAGGTCCCTTCGTACTTGGCCTCGTGGCCTGGGAGTTGGAACTCCATGGTCCTTCTGTCATCAGTTTTATTTCCTCAGCTGCTCTGGGTTGCAGTAATTAGTCCCACATTCAGGGCCCCCTCTGCCAACTCTTTGAAGACAAGGACCAAATCTATCCTGTATTGGGCATATCGGGTTAAATAAAATGCTAAAATGAATTTAGTAAATTCATTTTAACTGTTAACTTTTTTTGGTAAGGTGGCTACTAGAAACATGTATATTATATACATGTGTGGTTTGTATGCCATTTCTGTCAGAGAGTGCTGGGTGCAGCTCTCTCTCCCTTCACCCATGTAAGTAAGAGACTGCGTGGGCCTGCTCGGGTTTTATGGCTGGGGGCAGAGGCGGACATGAGGTGCTCTCAGTGGCCGGCTTACCTAAGCTTGCCGGGCTAACGCCTAGACCCCTGTAGTGGGATGTAGTGAGTGGAATGATGCCCCCGCCCCCAAAGATACCCAGAACCTGTGAATGTGATCTTTTTTAGAAAAAGGGTCTTTGCAGATGTATTTAAGGATTTTGAGATGATATTGTCCTGGCTTATTCAGGTGGGCCTTACAGCAGTCTAGTGACAGGTGTCCTTACAACAGCAGGAGGAAACATTGAGGAGAAGGGCACAAGAAGACAGAGGCCTAGAGCGAAGTGATGCGCCCCGAAGCCCGAGGACCCTAGGGGCTGCTGGCAGCCACCAGAAACTAGCGGAGAAGCTTGGAACGGGTTATCCCTCGGGGCCCCCAGAAGGTATCACCACCCTACAGCATGTTGATCTTGGACTTTTGTCCTCCAGAACTGTGAGAGAAGTAAACTTCTGTTGTTGAAAGCCACCCAGCTTGTGGTAGTTAGGCAACCTTAGGGAACTAATACATTTAACCAGCAGTTCACTGGTTTGGCAACTGTTCTTCACTTACAAAGAGGACTGTAGGGGCTGTGGAAGGAATGGGGAAGGGGCCGCCACTCCTCCTGGTTCCTTCATCCCAGGCCGGTCAGAGCCCCCTGCCTGGAACATGGGCAGAGCCAGGGCGGAGTCTGTAGGGACTGTTACGTGCTGCTTTTCTTTTGTTTTTATGCTGAAAGCGATATATGTCCCGTTTGCCCGCATCCTGTTGGCCAGAACTAATCATGTGGCCCTGCCTAGCCTGGGAAATGGGGGCACTGGGGGTGGTACCGGCGGAATGTCAGAGGAGTGCCACAGGGCACACCTGTTGATGACAAACTCATCGAAGCCGTGTAAAAGCTCAGGCACGATGAGTGTTGGGCCCGTGTACTTGATAGAATGATGAAGGCCTGAGCTTCAAAGTCAAGGGCTGTGTTTCTTCCTCTCCCTACCAGGCTCTTCTCCGCCCCCTTTTCTCAGCACTCAGTGAATGTCGATTGAGTCGAATGAATGAGGGATTTAAAACCTGTTCCAGTTTTTGGTCTGATTGACAGTTCTTAGAATGGTCTTGCTGATAGAGTTGTCTGCTGGGAGAGTACTCACGCCTCATGTGGTAGAAGTGGGTCAAGTCCAGCTATGACAAGTTACTGTATTTTGTTAGCAAGGAGATAACAAAGTTATTGCATTTTCGAGGGACCTTTTTTCTTAAAAACTTTCTTATAGGAAAACCACTCTACAGACACAGTGGCAAAATTTGGTGCATGTTAGCTGGTGATTACGGCATGGGATTTATTTAAGAGTTAGACAAGCTAAGCCCGAGTCTTGGTCCCTCTGCTGGCTCGCTGTGTGATCTTGAACTAATTACTTAGTTTTTCCAAGCCTGTTTTCTAATCTATAAAATACCTAGCTCTCAGGGTTGTCGTTAGTAAGGATTTTATTGATAACTGTATTAAGTTATCAGGGCTACCTTAACAAATTACCACAAACTAGGTGGTTTAAAACAACAGAAGTTTATTCTCTCACAGATTTGGAGACTAGAAGTCCAAAATCAATGTGTCAGAAGGGTTGGGTGCTTCTGGAGGCCCAGAGGGCGAACCTTTCCCGCCCCTCCCCCAGCCTCTGGTGGCCGCCGGCAGTCCGTGGCATCCGCGACTGGTACATACGTGCGTCCCTCGCATCTCTGGCTCCGTCTTCGTAGGGCTTCCCTTCCCGTGTCTGCGTCCAGACTTCTGTCTTATGCGGGCACCAGTCATCGGATTCGGGGCCACTCTGACCCAGTGTGACCTCTTCTTAACTTCACTACCTCTGCAAAGACCTTCTTTCCAAATAAGGTCACATCCACAGGCACTGGAGGTTAGAACTTGAACAAATCTTGTTAGGGGACAGAATTCTACCCACATACTAGGCCTTCAATAAATAATAGTTTCCATTACTCTTCTGAGTATTTGGGAAAACATACATGGAACTTTATAACTGAATTTTGCTGTACATTGAGACTTTTGAGGTTATGGTGCCAGTAAAACCAGAGCATTTCCTGATGTTTTTTGGTCCTACACAACTTTTATTTGCAATAAGATGCTCTTCTAGAGGCTGTATAAGAACTACCATGCATCTCAATTACAGAATACATTCGGTATTTGGATTTTAAGTGACTTTGGCCCAGTGCTGTCATGGTTTCCTTCAGGCACTTTTGTCTTGCTTAACGATGCAAAACGGAAAATGCACACAAATGGTTCCAGAATGAGGCCTGTCGTTACTGCTTCTTTTACCTCTGGGGCCCCCGCTGCAGAAGCTTATTCACGGCCAGGCAGCTCTGGCCCTAAATCTCCCACCGCCATGGATTACATTCCGCGTTACACCCAGCATGGCAGAATTAATTGTGGCCAAGTCGGGCGAGGCAGGAAAAGCCTATAATGGTTTATCATATCTTTCAGGCTTTGTGAGAGCCCTAAACTTAAGGCCTACAGGGATGGTATTTATTCCTTAGACTTCACAAATTTGTCACCTTCCCTGTCTCTGAGGATGACAGGGTCTTCAGGACGACAGGGTCTGTGATGTTGAAGTAAAAAAAGGGGTGACCCTGGAGATGCTTCTGGCGTCCCAGACCATAGAACTGTCCCCCTCAAGCTTCTTTAGTTACACAGCTGTTAATGGCTGAATTATTAATGCAGGTTTGCTGGTGGAAGGAGCTGCTGGTGACCGCTGTCTCTCTTCTGACATAACTCTTTAATAGCCGCAGTTCGAGGAGTCAGATGTCATATGGAGTAGTTCATAAATTGGAGAGTTGTGTGTGTGTGTTTGTGTGTACGTGCCGGAAGGAGCTCGTAGTAGCCTCTGACTGTGTTTCGTGAGGGCCCTTTTGTTTCTGAAAGCTTGCAGTGCAGGAATTTACATCTTGGAATTGGATCTACCTTGGAACTGGCTTAAACAAGGAAATGTACCCATGACCGACATCCATCGACCATCCGGCAGCTCTCATCAGCATGGAAATGCCCCGTCTCAACCTGTTTGGACAGCAGAGGTGCATATTCCAAGGGCTGAAATTCTCTAAATAATACATTCTTCAAGATGATAGTAAAGCACTTTTGGCTACAGGTTCGCTGCTGGCGTTGTCAGTAGGAACGCAAGTTTGATTTGATGATCTTT
Organism: Mormoops blainvillei; assembly: GCA_004026545.1. Classification (NCBI taxonomy): domain Eukaryota; kingdom Metazoa; phylum Chordata; class Mammalia; order Chiroptera; family Mormoopidae; genus Mormoops; species Mormoops blainvillei. Next base: position 76,342 of record PVJD01001380.1, on the reverse strand, counting down.
ATTTCCTTCTCCAAAGCGAAAGTCCATGAACTGATTTTTTTTTTTTAATTACAGAATGGCATAACTACCCCTTAGTAATCTTTTAGCCCCCTGGCTTTGGACTTTGTTGACAGTGACCCGTAGAAACACGTGTGTCTACACAAACATTTGCATGTGAATGGTTCATAGCAGCGTTATTAACAGCCCCAAAGTGGAAACAACCCAGATGTCCATCGGTGGATGAATGATACATAGATGTGTTATATACACACAGTGGAGTATTCCTCATCCATAGAAAGGAATGAAGTATTGATAAGTGCTACAATGTGGCGGGATCTTGAAAACGTGCTAAATCAGCAGACCCAAGAGTCCACGTTGTTGTGTGATGCTGTTCATGAAGACAGAAAGTAGATTCGTGGTAGCCCATGGCGAAGGTAGGGGTTTAGGAGGAAATGCAGAGCGACTGCTGATGGGCATGGGGTTTCCTTCTGGGGTGATGAAACGTTCTAAAATTCATTGAAGTGATGATTGCATAGCTCTGAACATACCGAAAGTCGTTGAGCTGTACACTTTAAGTAAGTGATTTGTGTGGTTGTGAATTATATCTCAGTAAGACTGTTAAAATCACATTTACATTGCAAACGAGAACATTTACATAAAGCTGAATCAAAACCCACTCTTTTCATGTCCAGTACATTCTGATTTATTCTAACCTATTTTGTTCCATGTCTTTAAAAAGTCGGTGGGTGTGACCCCCCGAATTGATTTCATACCCAGATTTTTACAGATTCCTCTCCATTGAAGAAACGAGCCCCAGAGCTAAGAGGTGGGATCAAGGTTACACAGTTTATTAGTGACTGAGTTGAGACTACAAACTGGTTAGAGTCAACACCCATTCCAGTGTGCTAGCCAAGAGGTTGGGTGTTCTTTTAAAAGATTGAGTGGAACTTGGGGATTAAAAAAGGTACTGGCAATGAATAGTCTCCTTGTAAACACCTTTACCGTGGGGTCTGGAAGGGTTAGGGGGCCTCAGGACACAGAGAAGGGCTGGCTGCATGGCTCTGCACAGAGCACAGAGTTCTGTGCGTGACGTGCTGCATGGCCCCAGCTTATACAGGAGGCTCCATTTGTTTATTTTCAGGCAAAGATGCTATTTTCTGAGCAGTGCAGAGTAGAAACAGTTGAAATTCCTAGCTGCCAGGCTTCTAGCCTTTCTATGGAAAGTAAAATTTGAGGTAGGGAATGAAAGAAAATTAGGAAAATAGAGGAAATTAGGGAGAAAAGAGGATCTGGGTTCCCCTATAGCTCTTGAATTAGCCAGTTCATATCAATTAATTGTGCCTGGAGTCCTACAGCCCTGGCCAGGGATGCAAGGGCAAGGGACTTTTGCTGGGGTAAAGGACGGGGAGGAGGGTGGCGAGTGAGGCACTCAGAGGTCCTGGGCTGGTCTGGGTGCTCGGTGCATTCTCTGCAGGGATCATGGCTGAGGACTTAGGGGCCCACTCAGACCTGCTGCCCCCTCCCACGTCTGTGAGCGGCCGTTTCATAGTCAGAGCTATTTATTCACCAAGTTTTACTCAACATTGGACCAAACAAACACTCTTACCTCCTTAGTTAATTATTTGCATAAATATTTGCTTCTTCCTGGCAGGACCGTTTCCCACGTTAAAAAGGACTGTCACGTGGATCTCAGAGTTTCCTTTTCCCTCTCCCGTTACGAGTTCAGTGCTGGTGAAGGGGGCCCACCTCAGGGACAGAAAATCTCCTGCGCAGTGAGGGGTCTGGGCTGGCGGTGGGGGAACCGAGGTGCAGGGAGGAACGGCCTGTTCTTCCCCGGGGCTGGCCTTCTGCGGGGATGCCGGGGCCCTGCGTTCCTCGGAGGGCATTCTGCCTTCGGCTGGGTTTCACGACAACAGTGAGAATCCGTTGTGCGTGGATTCAGTGTGGGGCGGCCGCGTGTTTCTTGGTCAGACCTGCCTGGCCTGATCAAGAAGGCGAGGGGCAAGGAGCCCGCTGAGGGAGCAGCAGTTACACATAATACTAAATAAAACAACAGCAGCTAATAATTTGGGGGTTAAAGTTTCCCTCAGCCTCTCCTAACATCCCGGCATAGCGGCTAAGAACCGCCCAGAGTCGGCAGACCTCAAGGCCTGGCTCTTTCATTTGCTAACCCTGGAACCTTGGGAATGCGGCAACTTTCCTTATACCCGTTTGACAGATCTGGAAGCTGGGGCTCCAGCAGGTCATGTAACTTCTTCATGATTCATAGCTACAAAGTAGTGGGGCCGGGGCCTGAGTTCAGGTCTGTCTGACTCTGGACTTCATGTTTTTACCACTACGTTCTCTTCACCCACCATCCAGTGTGTAGGGGAGATGTTGTTTAGGGAAGACACCATGGCCCTGGGACCGGGACCTGTGCTGCCCTTTCCGATTTGCCGGTCTTCTCAGAAGGGAGTTGACTCACCAGGTGACCTCAAGGCTGTTTGCTGGAGGAAGGCAGCCGCACAGGGTGTAGGAGTGGACTCCTCCTCCGCTTCGGTCTCTCACTTCCTTCTTCCTCTGTGCCCAGAATTACTGGGCTTGGGAGGTGTTTTCCGCTCCCTTTTGAACTGAAGATCTGATTTTCAGTTGTGCATATTCCATTGTCGTCCAGTTTCAGTGTGTTGTGCCTTTTGCTCATCTTGTCTGTTAGAGATAAAGGCCTTTCCTTCCCTCCCTCCCTCTTTGATGCTTGCAAACATTCCCAGGGGCTAGTAAGTATTGGATGCATCCAAGAAATAGAATAAACACACTTAATACTAGGTTGGTTCTCTGAGGTCTCAGCCATAACATACTCACTCTCTGTCAGGCTTGATATGTGAACTCACTTAGAACCTATTGGGCAGGCCCATCAAAACAAAAAACCAGTGCTAGAAAGATTCTCCTGGAAAATATCCTTGGCGGTTCCGGGGAGGTCAAAGATGTTAGTCCGGCGCCTGCGGTTTGTAAAGGTGGCAGATCCCTAATTGCAGCCTTGGTCTGGTGGTTCAAGGAATCCTTTGGACTTGTGTAGTAATAGTCATAGCAATTTAAAGTAGGCTCATTACTGGAGCAGTTATTGCTTTTGTTCAAAATGGCCTATCGAAGTCAGGCCCTATTAAATACAGCAGTTTAACTGACACTTAGCGTCTTTAGGAAGATAAATTTTCCTTCGGCCTGGTCACCTCCACTTAGAAATGCGATCATTGGTATGAGCCCTGAGAGAGTAGTTCAGGCAGACGCATTCACTCACGGGAGCCCCCATGTCAGTCATTTGCTCAGGACACATTTAATGAGGACCTACTCTATACGCGACACTGTGTAAAGCCCTGGATATTTGATGAAAATGGGCTTGAGGTGGGCCCTGCTTTTAGGGAGCTCACAGCTTGTACTCAGTTTGAAACACTGTTTGATTGTGTACAAAGTCCTGTGCAGAGGACACACGTGGAGTCAGTTAACTGAGTATGGCCTAGGACTGAATGCACTAGAATTACATGTTGTAAGAGAGGTGCAGGGAAACGCTGTGAGCATAGCTGAAGGAGAGTGTCTTTCCATCCGTTGGATTGCGGAAGACTTTGTGGCACAGGTGACATTAAAGGATCCTTGAAGGAATTCCTCTCTGATGAGTCAGCCAGATTACCTTTAAAGGACCTTAAAGCAGGGCTATTTGCTGGGGGTCTGGACTGGAGCCAGGAACCTCTCAGAACTGAGGCTGCTCCCCACCCCCCCATCTTGACCCTGTGTTGTCGCTCCTTCCAGGTGTTGTTGGTTTCTCTCTGCACACCCTGTTTGTCCCCATCCTACCCACTGAGTCCTCAAGGCTTCATGTCCAGGCCATCACAGTCCCCAGTCTCCCCTCAGTTTTTCCAGTTCAGCTTCCCTGGTTCACTGGCCAGCCTGTGCCCTAACCCTACAGACCCCAAGGGAGGAGTGTGGGACGCCTATTTGTCCTCTCCGGCCATACCGTGCACGTCACCCCATCAGTGGCCCGCCTCTGACTCAGTCAGCAGTGGTCAGGGTCCAGAACCAGCGACACTGGTGACCTGCTTGCTCATCAGGAGCCCCGGGCACAGCAGGGTCTGGGACGGGTGAGCCCGGTATCCTGCGGGCCCAGCATTGCTCAAGAGAAGGTCTCCACACTACCTGCGGAGGCGCCCGTGAGGGCGTTCCCTGCAGCTCTGTTCGCAGTGGTGACACGTGGGCGGTGGCCTCGCCCTCCTTCTAAGGGGGCTGAGTAAATAAATGACGGCACTGTCATAAAGTGGGGTACTATGTAGCAACTAAAATGAATAGACACGATGTTCACATACCAACATGGACAGCTCTTTCAAGACATTGCGAGTGGGAAAAAGGAAGTGGCGTATGGTATATGCCACTTGAGTTTATTTCAAAACCACACAAAATAGGTCTGTTTGTCTGTCTGTCTGGTGTACATACAGTGTGGTATATACATAATTACTTATGAAATACAGTTAAATTATATACATGTGGTAACAGTAGAAAACACAGGAAGAAGAGACACGCCAGGATTGTAGTTACCTTCGGGGAAAGTAGAAAGAGAACGGATGGTGGGTGGGCGGGTGCTCTGAAGCATCTATCTCAGTAGTATTTTATTCCTTAAAAAAATATATGAACTATTGAAAAATACTTTTTTTAGGACCAGTAAAAATATGTGCATTTATTTACGTGTGATCCCTCTTCTGTACTATTAGCACTTAGCAGAGTATCTGATTTGACTTTCATTATAAAATTTTCATGACCTTCTTTTACTAAAGATCTTCCCACATAACAGACTCTGTAAAATTGGCAGAATATTAATGTTTGTGAATTTGGGGGTCCAGGTACATGAGAGTCTATTACGTTAAAAACTGTACCTTGTATGCTTGAAATATTTCATGTAGTTAAAACACGCGTTTGCAGAATGAGAGATGATGTGGGCGCCTGGAACTTAGCTTGTGGAGAGGACTGTCCCGGATGCTCCAAGTAGGAAGGAAGGTGGGATCTGGGCCGTGCAGGCGGCGGATCTCCCAGCCAGTGGGGTTTGGAGGTAGGTGCTCCAGAGGCGTGCAGCAGACATGGTGACACTGCCTGTCCTCTGTGTGAAGAGTGACGGGGGAGAGCTCGGTCGGGTCCCTGAGATTGGGTGGGAAGCTGCTGCAGTCGTCCTGACACTAGTGAGGGCCAGAGTTTGGAGGGAAGGGCTGGGGGATGAATCAGCCTGAGGTGAAGCACAGGACCTGGTAAGGACTCGATCACATTCCCATGGAGCTCTGACCACGTGAATGTTGGCTGTCGAAGTGGTAGAACTGGTTTATCCAGACTTAGGGCTGTCTGTGGTCGCTGTTCACTGGTACCTCCTTAATCAGGAAGCTGCCCGGAAAGGCAGATTACTATTGGAAAGAGGGCTTAGAGGGGGAAAAAACGACTGAGGAGGTGGTGGGCTCTCAGAGTCAGACCAGTCAGGTAAGAGACCATAAGGTTTTGTGATTTGAGCGTCATGTAGACATGTTTGAAATGTAAAGTATCTGTTATGTTGCCAAGTCACACATTAAGATGCCACTTAGTACAGAAGGATTCTGTGGGGGAAGTCTTTAAATAATGAGCTCTGCTTATGCGTTACCATGTAGTTTCTTTATCAAAAAATATCTTTGATGAAAGACTGCCATATGCGACAACACGGATGGATCTTGAGAATATAATGTGAAGCAAAATAAATCAAACTGAAAAAGTCCAGAGCCATATGATTTCACTCATATTGAGATATAAAACAGAAAGCAACAAGTGATAAACAAGACAGACAGAATCACATAGATGCAGACAATAGCATGGTGGTTACCAGAGGGAAGGGTGTGGAGGGAGGTCGTAAAGGGTAAGGGGGATCAAATATATATAGTGACGGAAGGAGACCTGACTTTGGGTGGTAAACACACAGTGCGATATGATGTATTTTAGAATTGTATACTTGAAACCTATATAATCTTTTTAACCAATGTCACTCGAATAAATTTAATAAAATTTTTAAAATATCTTTGAATTTTTAGGGGCAACTATCTCTTCAGAGTCAATGCTCAGCCTACTTCGACCCTGGTGACAGTTTGATTCTAGGATGGTCTCCACAACCCCTGCCCCCCAATAAAATTCTGAAAACTAACATTTATTGCTATTCCTGCTGTGATTTGTTATTGCAGATATAGTTAATTAGAAAGAAGAAAACAAAAATCATCAGTCATGCAACCATTCAAAAATTGGTGTATTATCCTTCAGACATGTCATATATATGAGTGTATAATTTTTAAACTTTTTTCACTTTACACATGCTGAAAATTTTTCTGTTTATTAAAACATATTTATTTTAGTTTATCCTAAGTCTTCTTTATCCCAACTGTATTAGTCAATATAATTTTTATTAGATATCTTTTCTGTAACCTATATGATGGAAATGGGATACTTTCTTGTCTCTTAATTAGGATATCTGTTCTAATAGCAATTGATTTCTTGAAACCATGCAGTGTTCCTGTTGATAGGGCTGCCCTCCCTCTAGCCACCAGCTCTTCCACACCAGTGTTAGTGGCTGCATTAATGTCTGTGCCGTCGATGGTCCATAATTTCTCTAACCACTCCCTATTCTGGGGCATTAGTGTGTTTCCACGTTTTATTATAACCATTACTGTGGACAACATGTCTCTTGCTGTTATTTTTGTATGTGTACAGTCATTTCTGTAGGTTAGAAAACTTCCAAGTTTCACACCCATTGGTGCCCTCCACACTCCCCCCCCCAACAGTTACCTGGCACTGACTCCTGTGTGGTCCGAGCCTGGCAGTTCACTGCGTTGTGCATACTGTCATTTTCCTGCGTCGTCTTTATCATTTCATTAACAACTCGAGTAACAAGTACTGCATTATTCTATTACTGTTACTGCCCTGACTGGAGAGAAATACATGAGATCGTTTCAAAGGACCCCTTGGTACCCCCATTAGTATCATCTCCTCCTGGTGCCTTTTATTTTATTTTATGTTTATTTTTATATTTATTTTAATTTCTAGCTCTGACTCTTTGTCTTGGCAGCCCCCAAGGGTGACATTGAGTCTTCCCAATCCAGGCATCAGCCCCTCCTAGACTGGGGAGGGTCCACCAGAATCTCACTTGGCTTCAGGATGATGAGTCTTATTTCACCCTAAAGTCCCAGGAGGTCAGAAGCATTGTTCCAGATGAGTGACTTTGAAACCACTTTTATCTTTGGTTTGCTTAGGTGGGTGCAGGGTTCCTGTGGCACACCTACCCCCGTGCTTCCCATGTTTTAGTAGAAAAGAATTAGAGAGGGATCCCCTAAGTAATGAGGTGGTGTTTACACTACAGAGGCTCACCGTCATGCTACACATTTATTAATGTAAGCACAGCCATTTCCTATACAACGGTGTCAACTTTATTTATTGCCTTTCTGGTAGAGAGTAACCTTGCATGTGATATTAGGTTACCATACACATTTTTATTAGGCAAAACCGTACACATTTCCAATTAAGACAAAGAAGTGCAATTTCCCGAGGTCGGGATTGAAGTCATAACCTTGAGTGCTCAGGAATTCCAAGTTTAATTAATCCACCAAATTATTATAACTAAGAGGAAATGTCCTATCAATATTGGATGTGACGAGACAGCAGTCTGGCTGTGACAAGTAACTCGTGATAGCCATGCGCGGTCTTAACTTATCTGGCTGGTCCAGGCAGCCTGTCCTATCAGAGTGAGCACATGCCCTCCCCGGAAGTCAGCCACGTTTTCTTCTAAACTTTTTCTGTGTGAGTGTAGATGACACTCGGGTTTTATGGAAGTTGTGTGTTGCTTTTCCTCCTTATTACCTGTGTTTTCTTAGCCTCACTTTCCTGCTGAAGTTCAAGTCCCTTCAGTCAGGAGGCCTGTGAGCTTCCCAAACTGAGTGGCATCAGAGAGATTTGGTTTTATATAAAAAGAGTCCTGCCACGTCCAGCTTCTTGGAAGGAAGGGGATGTTTTCAGGGTCCTTGCTCCTCTTCTCAAGGGTGACATTCCAGGGAAGAGCATCGTCTAAGTTCAGCTTAGATCACGTGACTGCGCTCCCTTTGGGGAGTACAGGACCCCTGACTGTGGTCCTGTTACATCACAGCCACTGAGACAGAGGTGACTCCAGTGAAGCAGGAGAAGTGGATGCTGCATAACTTAAGCAACAGCCCACCACCAGTGTCCACTATAGCTGTGACTCAAAAATGGCCTGCGAACCCCAAAAGTATGGGCTCTGGGACGCAGGGGGTCGTCTCCATGTGCTGTTTTCCTCTGTCCCCAGCAATTTGATCTTTTAAATCCTTTTTCTCCCTAAATCATCACAGAGGCTGCGGAGCTATCAGAATTATGGCTACCTCACGGATTGGGATCTAGTTTAGAGGGAAAAGCTTTGAATTTAGGAGTTACGCAGGCGGGTTAAAATTTTGGCTCTGCGCCTTCCTAGCTGGAGGATCTTGGCTTTTCCCAGCTTTGGTTTTCTCGTGGGCATAGTTGAGGGGCGGGGGGGCTCCCAGAGTTGTTCAGAGAACTAAACAGAACAGCCTTGGTGAGAGCCCTGAGCGGTGTGCCTGGGACGTGGGAGGCACCGGATCAGTGTGTGGTGTGGCCTCCTTCCCCAAACAGCGCCCTGAGCACATGGGGCTGGCCGCCCCTCAGCAGATGCTGCAGCTAGCTCCTGGGGCTGAAGAGCGTGAGTTTGAGAGCCGCACAGACCTGCTTCCGCTGGTCTCTGGTTATGTGGCCTCGGGCAAGGCATTTACCTGTCCGAGCCTCGGTTTCCCCCTCTGTAAAGTTGGCACTGGTTCCTTCCTCTCTTGTGTGGCTGTCCTGGAGGATCCTGGAAAGATGCAGGTTTCGCGTATTAGCTCAGTGACTGGCGCACAGACGGCGCTGGCTCTGTTACGCGGGGAGAAATCTGACGGGCTCCAGCCCGCAGACCCAGACCTCACTTCCTGTGCGTTTGCCCTGCTGTCCCTCCCTGGCGCCTGGTTTCCCTCCTGTAGGAGAAGCAGCACTTCTAGCTCATGAGGGAGGAAACGAGTGGCTGTGACGTCGTCATCTGCTCAGAGTTTGCAGCCCAGCGGCCCCGGGTCTTCATTCGGGTCAATCCAACTTCAGTGGCTCACTGTGGCTCTCAGTCTGTGGGGAGAACCTTAAGAATTCCAATGCCAAGAGCTTTGGAAAAGTTCCACCTCCCCACCAGGCATTATTTATTTATGCTTTAATCTTCAGAGATGACTCTGAGTTGCTTGCAGCTCTCTTGAAAGCCTGGCGTAAGTGGAAATAGTGCATGCTCCTCAAGTAATTAATGCACTTTCTACTAGCGAGGGAACATGTAATATGCAGGAATGTGTGTCAGGACCCACCCTGCTAAATTTATACCCTGTAATTTGCAACGTTTGCTGGCACCGAATCGGCAGATTGGAGAGTCTAGCCTACCTGCTTTGCAATTATATCTGCTGGCCGCTGGTCTTGCAGGATTGAGTAACTGGGAGATAGAGATCTCAATCATTTAAGTAAATTAGAACCGGCTCCTGGGACCCATCTGAGATCTGGTAGGAGGCTGCTTAATGATGTTTCCTCTGTGCAAACTTGAGAGCCTCTGATAAGGAAGGCTGAAGGAAGGGAAGAGACCAAGACACAAGTCTAGGCTTTCCTGTGTGCGGGTGGACCACAGGCCTTGGGACAGCATCTGTGTGGCAACCTCCCCTCTGACAGACCTCTGGAAAAGGAAAACACAGAATTGATAGAACAGAAATGGTTTTATGGTCTGTTTTATGAGCTGCATCAACCCTAATAATCAGCTCTGGGGAGATTCTTGCTGGCCTTTAAAACTGGAAGTCACTTCGCAGCCTTTGCAGACCAGTGATTTTGTAAAATCCTCGCAAATTTTTTGTCGTGGGAAACCTGCAAAAGAATCATGTGGGCTGCCTGTCAGGCTTCTTGTTCTGTAGGGGCCAGGAGGAGGGTGTGAGGTGGCTGGGTCCCCCCCCATCCCCCAGCCCGGTTGTGGCCAGACGAAAGAATCCAGCAGGAGATAAAATGAAGCGCAGCAGCCCCGGGCCTGGTAGACGTCCCAGGCCCTCGACTACTCCATGCTACCTTAGGCAGACTGCTTTTCACCGCCCCGAGCCCGCGCCTCTCCTCCTTGGTGCAATGGAGCTAATGAATCCTTTTGATTAAAGCTGTTATAAATATTAGATGTTTGTAAAGGCATCTGGCACACGGAGAACACTCAATAAGTGGTAATTATCATCAGTACATTTATATTTGGTGGGGGAGCATGTTCTTTATCAGTTGTAAAGAAGCTTGGCTGTACAAACCAGGCAGAATTGGCAAACAAATGGGTAGAGTCCTTTACTCTTTCAAAAAGCCATTTGTGTGTGTACCCTGAGGCTTGAAGATGTAGACTGGATCAAGTTGGTACTGTTGATTGGAGTGGGCTGGTGGCTGAGGAAAAGGCTTGCTCATCCCAGCTCCAGGGTTCACTGAAGAGGGTGGATTTCTTATTTGGCCTTGGGACCTCCTCAAGTCTTTAAAAATATAAGCAGGAATTTATAATTGGGAGAGAGAGAAACTGAGATACTGAGATTCTTTCCCCTGGGAGTTGGTCTTGGTCAGGGACCAGCACTTTAAAAGCTCCTATTGAAGACTGGGTTTGTGAATGCGTGGATAATTCGTACGTATCCCAGTCCTGTGGGATGAGAAAGAATGAACATTCTATATATGCTATGCATGTTGGATGCATGCATATGCCCAAATGTGTGTGTGCATGTGTGCACATGTATGGTGTGTTCACATGCGCTCACATGAGAGTGCATGGTGTGCATGTTGGCTCATGTATATGATGAATGCATGTGGTGTACACACGCACAATGTGTATAGGTATACCACGTGCGTGGTGTGCACACCCGTACACACATACGGTGCGTGCACACACCTGGAACATGTGTGATGTGTGCATGTGGCACATGTGGTATGTAGGCATGCATGTCCACACATGGCATGTGGGTATGGTATGGTGTGTGTCTGTGTCTTCTTTATGGGTTGGTACATTGCAGTTGGGAGTGGGCAGTGTTTAACTGGCTAAATATTAGTAAGTTGTTCAAGAGAACTGAGACCTTTGTTTTGTCTTCCTAAGGAATGAATCGTCCTTATTCACTGTGTTTCTGCAGGAAACTGTGCTGTGTGAGGAAGAAGTACTGCTTTGTTTTCCTTGTAGGCTTTCCAGATTGGACTTCTATTTCTACTGAGGCCTTATTTTTAAAAACATGTTTTTAGAGCAGAATTACAACTGTGGAGATTATAGCAGTCCCTTACAACTTTGGTTATGAATATAGTTTATGTGGTGTTTTTATCTCTTTTAATTGACCATTCTCTCACCTTCCTTTTCTCTGCTTGTGGGACTGGGCCAGATACCTTCCTCCACTGCGTTTTTGCCTGCCTCCTCCAGCACTCTGAGATCAAGGCCCAAGTACACGCCTTCATTTTCATCTTGCTTCCTGGTACCTGGTGAAATGGATTTTGTACCGTTGTAATGTCCATCCTTTCCCGAACTCCTGTTTGTGGCTTCTTCTACCTGTTTCTTCCTAGAACTTTCTTGAAGAGTTCATTTCCTTATCTTGGCATCACTTCCTAGGAAACTCCCTTTTCTGTCCTGAGACTGACCCTTTTGTTTCATGAAATCAAACGCTTCCAAATGACAGTTGAGGTCTGCGGGTTTGGGCACAGTCACCATTGGCAAGGCTGCAGATGAATTCCACTTGCAGGATTTGGTTGGCTGTCCTGGTTACCTGGCTGAGAAGAAGGGTGAGAAAAAAGTACAGAAGATGGTCCTGCACTATTTTTCCCTTACATACCTGAAAAATTTGCTTTCCATTAGAATAGAGATGGATTTTCCCTTGTCAAAGGTTTCTGTTGAAAGGGGTAAAGTAGAATTGGGAGGATGAAATGAAACTCTTCAGGAAAGAATGGATCTTCCACCCCTGCCATAATCTCTCCTATGCCCCTCTTCCCGCCCTCGCCCCCACCCCTGCCCCCGTGAGTGGGTTTGGTGCCATTCACTCTATCGTTGATTTGCTTACAGAAAGTAGCAGAAATTGAATCCATGCAGAAAATGCCGTGAGTCACTTCATCTCCTGCAATAGCTTCTTCGTTATTATAGCAGAAAGGAGCACATCAAAAGGCAGGTCTAGAAAAACCCACTTTTCAAAAAGGTGGTTCTGTTTGTCTTACAAAGCAGTTATTTTCCAGAAATCTGAAACCAGTATCAGGAATTTTCCAGTTTTGCATACATAGCCACTTATTACTCTCTGATTCTTGCTCCCCACCCCCCACCGCCTTTGGCTGTCTTTTGGACTTTGAAGATTGGAAGGAAACTGGTCAGCATTGTTTACGGAGCGCTCAGGACTCCCCCGCCCCGAAATGCCCCGGCGTGGGAGATTGAACAGCGTAATCGACTCTGATGTGTTTGTGCCTGGGCTACCCCAGCGCTCAAATTCGGAGCCCAGTGTGGCTTCCTTGATTGTCCCTGTGGGGGTTGCCGGCCCCTTGCTCCGTGGTGCGGCCGAGGCAATGCAAACAGAGTGCAGCATTAGAGCCTGAGCAAAGCATGTAACTAGGACAGTGGATCTGCTGCCAAAAAGACCATCTGCTGTTTTCCAAAGCCAGAGATTGATGGCTGCGTGTCTCCTTCAGCAAACAGAGACTTAGTATCTTTCTTACTTTAAGTTTCACCAGCCTTTTGTACTACTTCTTGTTAGAAGGGGGAATGTATGTTGGAGTTAGTAAGGTAAGGCCCACTTCCTTGATTCCCAGATAGGTGCTTACATTTTTAAAAGAGCTTGCAGACCGGATTTTCTCACGGCTCCCTACCACAGTGTCTTTTGACATAGGGCTGCCAGGTTCACTCAGCCGGAAGTGCTGCTCACCTTACAACACTCCCCTTCTCAGAACCGATGCCGGTTTCTCACCACGGGCAAAGTCAAGTGCAGACTTGATAGGCAAGCCTTGCCGTCAAGGTGTCCTGTCACCAGCATTGTTTTTTATGGCCTGCGTAGCTGTCCAACATTGCGGTTTGTGTCCTTGGTGGTGGTTTCTTATTGTTGATTTTAATGAGTGAATTTAGATTGCCTTCGTCCTGTAGTCTCAGTTTAGGAATTCTTCCTTCCATACTCACTAGACGTCGGGGACTCTGCGTGCTGCGTCTCTGCTTAAAGGTGTGAATTTCTGGGGATTTTGAAATCAGGAAAAATAAAACTGTAGATGGAAAAGGTGGAAGGAAAAAAAAACCCTGGTGCTTATGGGCAGAAAATGGAATTTTATGCAGTGTTTAAATTCTCATTTCTCCTTTATAGTTCTGACGTTTTGTTAATTTTGAAATAAAGAAGATCTACGTATACATTGGCTTGCTCACAGATGATTTTATTTGGCATATTTAGAGATAGAAATGCTGTTCTTACTCGTGAGAAATGTTCTGAGCTTTCTTCTTTCTTGTTCTTTAAGAAGTACTGAGGAATAGTGCCTGATTCATAGGGACGTTTGGTAAAAACAAACATTTTCCTGAAATCATGTGCTTGGCTAGCAGGAGCTGAGCCTCTTGGCAGCTCGCTTTTGAGAAGGGGCTTCGAGAGACTGGTGTCTGTTTCTTTGAATGGCGCTTTTTACAAAACCTATTCTCTTCTCATCTCCTGAGTTTGTAAGAGTTTGTAACCCCCGAGGGAATGTGTTTGAGGCTTTCCCTCTGTTGAGGTGTTGGGGTGGCTGACAGTGGCTGTTACGTGAAATCTTCTGCCCCCACTGGCCAGTTTTGCTGACCCCCAGGCAGGATCCATAGGTGGCTTTCTTCCCCTTTTTTGTGTGTGTTTCTACTAGGATCTGGAAGGCATTGGAATAGAGCTGTGTACCACAGTTTTTTGTTTTTGTTTTTCTTTAATAAAGACAGTTAAAAAACGAAAGTCTTCCGTTGGATCCTTCTTGTTCAAGCTTTCCTGGTGTGGTCTTTGGATCTGTGACATGCTGCTGAACTGTGGGTCTTGGGCCGAGTGAGTGTGGCCTGAGGTATTCCTTTCACACCTCACCGCCTCCCTACCTCTGGAGTCTGAGCTTTGCACTGGCCTTTCGGTGTTTACACCAAGTTTTGGATTTTTCCTGGGGTGGGAGAGGTGTCAGGAGATGGAGCTGCTGTCCTCTGAAGTTTGAATAGAAGCTGTTTTGTTTTGTGGGAACACAGGAAGCTGACCTGAGAGAGAAGGAGAGGGACAGACAGACAGACGAGTGATGTGTGACAGGAATGTAACGCATAGGTATAGAGAACACAGATGGATGGCTTTACCAACCTGGCCTTGAATGAAAATGCTGTAATGACAGCACCGTGTGGAATGATGGTCCCTGCTGGGCCAGAAGAATGGAAGTCACTAGAAGGGTGCAACAGACAGATGTGGACTGGCACCCTGGGAGATGGCTGCTGTGCTCTCAAAATCAGAGACTCCCCTTGGCTGGTGGTTTGCCTGCCCGCTCCTTGTTCTTTGGAGGGGGCAGCCGCCTTGCTGGTGAGCTAAGATCAACCTTCCTTTCCCAGAGCTGAGGCCCCCCTCCCTGAACATCTGGGCACTGGTGGTGGCGACTTGACAGTGCCCTTCCGAAGGAGGGCTTGCAGCCAGGGAGAGAGAGAGAGCCAGAGTCAGACTTTTCACCCGACCTCAGCCAGAAACGCGTGTTCAGTTGCCTAATTGGTGGGCTCGTCGAATGTAAATCATTCCGCATTGCTTTGCTCTCGGTATAATTTTCTGTAAACTTTACGTTTTTCTTTGGCTCTGACTTCTAGGAGTGGGTCCTACCCCCGGTTCAGACTCATTGTGGAATGAGAGCTGGAGCGGCCACGCAGACTTTTCTAAGCGCGTCCCCGAGGCTTGAGCTTCAGCCGAGTTCAGTGGATGGGACCGCAGAGCCTTGCACCAGTGGCGCCCGAGGTGCTTGGGGCTTCCCAGGATGTGGCTGATGCCACTTCGGGCGCTGGGGAAAAGGGCTCGGGCTGTTTTGATATTAGGGGGAAATGAGCATATCAATTGAAAATATATGCTAGACATTCCTGCCTCTTCACACTGCCAGTCTCCGGCGTCACTTGGCATGACTTGGACTTGGTGTGGCTTGGACCAGTGAATCTGCTGGTGGCTCAGGCTATAGAGGGAAAAAAGGAGAGGTTCATCCTGGAATGGACAAAGAAGGTGCCTGTAGCCAAATACGTATTCAAAAGATTCCCTTTAATTATTTAAGTAAACTTTTAACGGAAATTTAACATACATACTGAAAAATGCACAGAAGTTAAGTAGGGAACTCCATGAGTTTTCGTGGAGTAAACATAGCTGGGGAACCAGTGCTCAGATGAAGACACAGAGCGTTATCAGCATCCCAGAACCCTCCTCCTGCCCCCGCCGGGTCCTCCCCACTGCCAGTCCTGACTCCGAGCGTCATAGATTACTTCTGCCTGGTTCTGAACTGGCAAGGATAAGAGCGTCTGGCTCCTTTTGCTCAACATTAAAAACATCTAATTTCCGCCACCTCTTCCAGGAGGCGGGTTGTGGGATGACCCTCCACCCACTTAGGTTGCAAGGACAACTCTGAAACCTTGGCGACCAGATGCCCCACCAGCCGCGGGCTCCAGGCTCCAGCTCTCTCTCCAGGCGCCTTTGAATGAGCTCTTCTGTCTTCCAGCAGAAAGGGTGGCCGAGTGCCACCTGGAAGACCCAGCAGCGTCAAAGCGGGAGTCCGGCAAACCGTAGTTGTGGGCTGAGTGAGCACAAGCAGGCCCCGGAGAAACACCCCTTGTTCCTTGCAGAGGACAGTTAAATTCATATCCCTTAGGTGGTATACCCCCTAGGCGGAGTCAGAGCCCCCCGCACTCCCACACAGGCCAGCAGGGTGGAGGCCTCTTGTGGGCCAGAGGGAGGGGTGACGTGAGACCCTGGGAAAGGTGGCTCATCACCTCTATATAGCCTCTGTATAGCCCCGAGGCAACTTCCCAGAATAAGAAGCAGCCATCCACAGGTTTTTCCAAATGATTTGCTATTCAATTAAAAAACTTTATTGTTAGTTTGGGTTCAGTGTTGGGGACTGTTAGTTTCATAACTGTGTAAAAGTGCTCTTACCCAAACTTGTTTCTCTTAAGTTTTAAGGAACACTTTATCTTTTCTATAGTTCGAACCTTGGTGAGTAGGTTGTCTGCTCTCTGTTGGCTTTGCTTCTCACAGGAGCCAGTGTCTGTGTGCAGGTGTGTGTGACTTGATAATGAATGGTGGTGGGCAGTCCCTCCCCCAGGTCATCATGGTTATTCCTAAAAGTTCTCCAGGCATGTTTACTATGGTGATATTTTAAAAAATTTGTTTGAAGCAAAGATGCCAATAGAAAATAGATCTATATTTTGAAAGATCTCTCAGTTCCTTCCCTCAGAGTGTGTGTTCTAGGGCATTGAAGATAACGAACACAGGTGCCTGTGTATTATCACACACATCTCTGGGGGTAAACACGAGCGGACTACGTCATACACGTTCTGTAGCTCGCGTCCCCCTCAGGCTGCACCGGAGAAGTCCCTCATGTCAGTACGTTCTGGCCCCTGGGCTCTTCTTAACGGCTGGCGTGTGTATGAATGCGCCATAGCACGTTCACCTATCTCCTTGTGGGTCGGTATTTGAGTTCTTTTGAGCTTTTGCAAATAATGATGTAAAGATAAGAAAAAAGCCTTCTATGCATTTATACATTCCTAAGGATAGATTCCTAGAAATGAAATTGGTGAGTCCAGAGGTAAGCTCGTAATAAATAGAGCAGGATACTGCCAGATGGCTCCAGAGAGGGCGCACCAATTTATACCCTCGCCGGTGGTGTGAGAGTACTTGTGTCCTCACGTCCGTGCCAGCCTGTGATATTATCCATCATCTTAACTTTTGGCAATCAGATTGCATTAAAAGATGGCATTTTCCACTTGGATTTGTTTAACTACCAGTGAGGTTGTACATCTTTTCATTTGTTTATTGACCATCTTTATTTTTAATGATGTGCTTGTTTATTTCCTTTATCTGTTCTTCTCTTGGTTTGTTTGCAGTTTTCTTACTGATTTTTAAGGGGTTCTCTGCAATTAGAAACACAGAGAATTGTTTGAAAGCTCCATTTAGGAAAAAAATCATCCTCATTGGCATTCCTGGCTATAAAACTTCATAAAAGATCAAGTAGTCCATCTTTTAAAAAAAATTATTATTATTTTGGCACTGGTTAAAGGCTTTGGTTTTCTGTTTTGTTGTTATTTAATCAGGTGAAATTTACCCCCCTGGCTAGAGAGTCCAGGCTGTCTGTGAATGCATTACCATTTGTACAGCATGGGGTGGGTGGTGACGGGAGGTGGGGAGTGAGCTGTGCCAGGCAGGGGCTGGCTCCCATCGGAGCTGATTATATCGCGGACGTTCATTGAGAAGCCGGATCCCTTGCCTCGTTTCTCTTAAAAACTGTGGTCTCTCCAGTCTTTAGCATAAAGGCACCTGACCACACAAGAGACAGGGGAGCCTCTCGAGCTGTGTTGGCAGTTCTGGTTCGTTATGTTTATTTATTCTGCCGGCATTTCCTAGATCAGTGCTGTTCCCTAAACTCTCTTGGCAGGTTCCCGTGGAGCCAGTCGTCTTCTGTTCATGTCCAGAGCCTCTGGAGGGATGCCACCTTCCATATTGGTAAACAAACTGGGCTGTTGGTTCAGAGGATGCCAGGGCTTTCAGAAGCGGGGGTAGCTGGGGGCAGGGGTCCCGGAGATGACTGAGGCAGACCCCTGACCAAACCCCTGTTAGTCTCCTTTGCTCTGCCAGACCACCCGCACAGGCCTGGCTTCATGCTTCGTTGCCTGCCCTGGATGACTGTCCAGCCCAAAATGCCACTGTCTTTGGTGCAGCTGTCACTACTCCCTGGATACAGAAAGAAACAAACAGAGGCCAAATGTAGGGTGCTGATGGTTTGGGATTCACCATGGGGAGAGGGGAACTCAGCCCCCCTGTGGATGGAGGCCTGACGGCTTGACTGGGACTGCCTCCAACCCAAGGCAGAGCAGAAATGGAAGGTTGACTCTTGTGGGTGTTTCCAGCGACTAGATGCACCTGGCCTGGTTCCTCTCCCCCATAGCCTGTATATAACCTTGACTTTTTGTTAGCTGGCTCTGAGAGAATGGGTCATCGTAGAATGCTGGATTTGCCTCGTGGTCAGCTGTGTCGGCTGTTGCTGACAGTTCATGTTATCTGCAGAGTCCTCATGCACCAGAGTTCCGGAGGCAAGCTTTTACCTCTGAGGTTATGGTCTAAAGTATTGGACTACATTTAAATTTTTCACTTTGAGCCATGGAGAGTTTCTGGTTTAAGCTCAAGCTAATCCAGAGGTGAAGACTGCCATCCCTTTATTCAACCCTCCCTCCCTCCCTCCCTCCGTCCATCTCTCCCTCTGTCCATCCGTCCCTCCCTCCATTCACCCATCTGTCCTTCCCTCCATCCTTCCATCTGTCTATCCCTCCCTCCCTCCCTCTCTCTCTCTCTCCCCCTCCATCCATTTCTCCATCTGTCCATCCTTCCCGCCATCCATTCCTCCACCATCCATTCATCCCTCCCTCCATCTCTTCCTCCCTCCATCCTTCCCTCCATCCCTGCATCTCTCCGTGCCTCCGTCCCTCCACCCTTCCTTCCCTCTATGGATCCATGGACTTGAAGGGCAGAGAGCTGAGTTGGAGGTTGAACCTAACGGTGGACGAGGTAACTTATCCAGGGCAGATGTACCTATCTCTCCAATAGACAGGAGGCAGAACACTGCAGGCTGTTGAGGGATGGATGGAGGGAGAGGAACCCCAATTTAACTGAGGAGGAATGGTCAGAGAGCCAGATGTGTTGGGGAGGCCACAGGAATGGAGTTTCAGAAGGAGTGATCCCATTGGTCCAGAACTGGGATCAGAATTGGACCAGAATTGGTCCAGAATTGGAGCAGAATTATGTGTAAGGGAGAGATTGAAAAGTAACCTTTGCATTGAATGATTGGGAGACTTGGGAGGCCACTGGTCACTTTATGAGGACAGATTCAGGATACAGAATGGGGTGGGAACCAACTGGATGTCAGGGGATTGAAGATGGCAGACTGTAGGGTTTGAAGCTATTGACAGGTTAGCTCGGCAGTGATTGACTTCTTTCCAGTGAGCAGGTGCTGAACTGCCTCCGTTAGCTGAGCACCTTAGTAACCCAGACTGGAGCCACATTGTGACCATATATGATTTCTTGAAAAATTGTTTCTTAACGAGCAGCTCCCTTCTCCTGATCGCTCATCTCGCCTGGTAGGATTCCTTTGTGTTCATTTCAAAGTGTATCCTTTTATACTTGATCACTCTTCCTCTAATTACTAATCATGGAACTACATTATAATCATATGTCTGGTGTAATGACACCTTGCGTACCTACATTACATCTAGTCTTTATATGATAGTAAGTGTTAATTAGTGAATAATAACACTCTTAACAAATGAACTCTGGCTAATCTCATGGCCTCTATTAATACATACTTTTTTCATGAAGAGGTTTTTGTGGTGTGAATGATATTCTGTGAGAGTTCTAGTGTTTTCAGGTCTGTGACTATGTGACTGCAATACCAAGGTGGGCAGAAAGCCCAGGGAGCTTGTTTAGGCTGGGTCCATCTCCGTTATAGGTGAGGAAACTGAGGCACAGGGAGCTAAGTTATTCCCTGAGCTTGGAAGGGGTGGAACTCGAATTCAGAGCCTGCGGGCCGCAGGGGTGGCCCGAGTACGGTGAGCTCTGTAACCGCTCTTTAATTGCTCATTTTCTTTGTTTTCTTCACTGTCAGAAGCTACCCTGCACAATCTGGAAAACACAAACCAGTTAGTCTGCACGGCTCTGGCCCTTTGATTTACCAAATCGAGTCTCTCACAGAGGTCAATTGCTCCCTCGGAAAGCTGTGCTCATTCAGACACGCACAGAAGCGTAGCCTCCAGCCGTAAGTGCTGCTTAACACTGGCACTTGCTACACGTACAAACGTCATTTGCTCAAGAAGTCAGCTAATTCCTCATGATGGAGGGCCTGTCGTCGGGCCCAGCCGAGGAGGAGGGTGCCTGCATGAGCAGATCGTAGAAGTGAACAGCCTAGTTTGGTGGATTAAAGCTACTTAAGAAAATTTAAAAAGACACACCAGTTCATATGTGTTCCCTTCTTGCTTAGCAGTCCCAGGCTGGTGGTTTCGATGTCCCTGGCAGAGTTTCTCTCCTGATTGGAAGCGATAAGCCTAACAGTCATTCATCTGCTGAGACATGCGGGAAGGTTGTGGATGACGGAAGTGAGCCGGAGAGGCCTCTGAATCCATAGGGAACGGGAGGCAGGTCTGTTGGCAGGGGGGTGAGGGTCGGGCCTTCTCCCAGGGGACGCCAGGGGCTGTTGGGGTTCCGAAGTGCAGGAGCGAGAACTCAGTGTCATCCGGGGTCTTGAAACCTGGCTTCTCGGGCCACTCCCCAGCCCTGCCTTTTGCCAGGCTGGTTGATCTCTGGAACTTTGCCTATGTATTTAAAAAGGAGAAACTACCTTTAGTACGTGCCTTGCAGAGAGGTTTTTGTTTCTTTAAAGGAGGAGCTCTGTGTAAATCCTAGGTATTATGTTTAAATGCTAAAGAATGTGTGCAGGTCGGGCAGCTGGTGAATGTTTGCCTGTCATGAGAACTGGGTATATATTTCCACACAAGCGAGAATAGCGACTTGAGCATTGAAGAGGAATGTGGATGTCATCTGCTACTGTCTTATTTTACACATGGTGGAAACTGAGGCCCGGGGACGTGGAGAGACCCCCCCAGACCTCAGTGGCGAATCCCATGTGCCTTTCCCCTTGGGCCTGCTTCATCACTACCTTGTTTAGAGGGATGGGCTCCTGTTTATAGTGTGGCTGCTGTCAGAGCACAAGGAGTGATCCAAGCAGGGCTCATTGGGAGTAATCAAGCCGCGACTGTCATGTGTTAGAAGACCCACAGCCCGGGGCACACTGTGAGCTCCTTAACTGTGTCCTTAAAACCTGGTGTCTATCCCTGTGGACCTAAGTGACCCTGGGTGTCAGCCAGCCAACCCCACTTCCAGCAGGCTTCCCACCTACTCAGGCTGAACCCTTTCATGGGAGGCAGGGAGGGAAAAGGGACCCAGCCTTGTCTGAGTGACACTGACAGTACCAGCATTCAGAGGAGAGTCAGGGAGAATGTGTGTAGGGAAGGAAGGAGTAACATATGCTAGTACTATTTATTGACCCCAACTGTCTGCCACCTATTCTGTTACTTTATCCTTCTGTCTATTATATAGATGGATAGATGGCCAACAGACAGGCAGATGTATCCCTCTATACCTCAGCCACCCTTCCTGGGAGGTGTGGCTACCCTAGCTTTACAAATGGAGACTTTTAGCTCAGAGAGGGTAACTCACTTGCCTGAAGGCACACAGCCAGCTCTAGTGGTAAGAGAAGCAGGCATTTGGCAGCTGTGACCGGGCGCCAAGTCACAGCCTTGGCTGCCTCGGTCGCCGCTCGGCCTCCCGCAGCCGCCTGCTGAGGGGCGAGGAGGCAGATGGCGTGCACTGTTCTGAGAAAGATGGATTTACTCTGGCTGTTCCCGCCCTGGTGTCTCAGGGAGTTAGTGTGTAAAAAATGTCTGACCTTCTGGCTAGGCCGGGCTATTTTTATTTTTGGAATGCCGTGGCTTAATAAGTTGGGTGGGTAAATCTATCTCGTGAGATGTGTTTATTTTTTCCCTCCACAATCCACTGCTGCTCTGCCACTGCTACTGCCTTTCAGAAGATGAAGAGAGTTCCTGAAAGACTGGACCTCCCAGTGGACGTCCTTTCCTTTGCTCTCGTTCCCCCCAGTGGGAACACTTGCCCCCTTTTTATCTCCATTCTTTTATAGCCGGTGGGGATTTTGAAGCCAGGATATTATTGGTAAATGGCTCCATATGTCTTTCATAGCTTTTTCTCAAATATTAGCATAATTTTTGTTCTTTATAATAAAGTTTAGTAGTGAAACGTTTTTTAAAGGATAGAAAAAAGTACCAAGAGTCACACGAAGAAACGAAGAAAGCCTGTGTACCTTCTCCCCAGCTCCGTTGAATGCTGATACTTTGTCATGGTTACTTCAGATGGCTTTAAAGAAAGAAGTCTTCGGCTGAAGCGCATTGTGCGCCTTGTGATGCCGTTCCTCAGCGGGTAACCACTCTCCTGAATTTGATGTTTTTCTTTCCCGTACATTTTCAAAAACACGTTCACATCGGTATGTACCCATTGACCTGTGATACTCCGCAACTTACGTTTTTCACAAGCGTTAGCTTTCTCGGACTTTTCCATGTTGATTCATGCCACCCTAGTTCAGTAAGTTGAAGCTCTGGGGAGTAGTCCATTACGTGGATATACCCCGAGTTTTCATCCGTCCTCCTTTTGCTGAGCATTTAGTGTGTCTTGCAATTTTGTATTAAAGCCGTGCTACTGTGAACGTTCTCAGGCTCTTGTCTGTGCACGGTTTCCCCAGGCCCAGGGTGTGTACGGCAGGAGGCTGGCTAAGTCAAATAGCAGTGGCGTCTTCATCTCACTAGGAATTGCCAAACTGCTGAGTTACTCCACCGTGGACCGCGTGTGAGTTCCTGTAGCTCTACATCATGTCACTACTTGAGGTTGCTACACTTCAAAAATTGGGAAGTCCAATGGATGTGGAAGAGAATTGTCTTGTTTTGTTAAGCATTCTTTAATTACAAGTGAGCTTGAGCATATATTAAGTGGCTGTTTGAGGTTGCTCATCGGTGAAAGTAGCTGTTCGTATGCTCTATCCAGTTTTCCACTGGATTGACTGTGTTCTCTTACGCAGTCTTGTAAGACAGTCCTAGATATCAGTCTTTGTGGGTTCTATGTGGCAGATGCTGTCTTCTAGTTAGTGGTTTATCTTTGAACTTTGTAGTATCTTCTGATGACTAGGAGTTTTACAATTTAATGCGGTTGGTTGTATTTATCAGTCTTTATGGCCCATGCTTTTTTATTTTTTATTTTTTTCTTATTCCAGAAATTTTTACCCTGAGCTCATGATGATAAGCCTTTGGACCTAAATGAAGCTCATTTAGTTTTTCAGCCCTTATTAATCCTTGATTTGCTTTGGTATTTTCCATACTGACCCTGCGTGGGAGTCTCTATGTGGAGCAGGGAAGAGGCTGCAGAACGGTTTGCAGTGACTATAAGAATTGTTGCAGCGGTTTGCAGTGACTATAAGAATTGTTGCAGCCGTCCCTGGGCAGACAGAGCTGGACTGAACTTGGGGTCGGAGCAAAATCTTTTTTCTTGACCCTGCGGCTGCTTCTGAGAGGTGCTAAAGTGCAGAGTTGATTGGCTGTCTCTTAAGCCTGGCTTATCTGCAAGCCTGATAAAATTGGTCATAAAGTTGTCCTCTTCGGTTTAGTCTCACTGCCTGATTCTCACTTCCTGCTGCTGCTGCTGCTGATTGAAGCTGAAAAGACAGAACACGTGGGGGACAGCTTCTGCTCCGTGTTCTCACCCGGGCCTGACATGCAGCTGGTGTGGGAAAAAAGAGAACTTTGGAAAGGTCATCGAGAGTTCTTCACTTCTCTTCCTCTCCTCCAGGAGCCTGGGAGTGCTCTGCGGACCCAGCCTTACTTACCCATTCTTCGTGTTCTTCATGGGAGTGTAAATGGACTCAAGTAGGGTTTAGATAAAATCATTGAACTTGAGAGTGTCAGGACTGGATGGGTCCTTAGGAGTCACCAGGTTCTGTTCCCCAGCCCGCTCAGTCAACAGGCAGTCTGATGAGTGTCTGCTGGGTGCCTGATACTTCCTAGTTGTTCAGGACATAGCGGGGAACAGGCCAGCCAAGATCCCTCTTTTCGTGGTGGCGGGAGCAGCCCCTAAACCGCAGGGATCATTTCAGAGTGTGGTGGGTGTGATGGGACAGAGAGGACGTGCCTTTGGATTGGCACCTTTGCCGTTTTGTAATTTCAGGTAGACCTGCCGCCTTCTAGTTCAGGAGTCGGTACTATGGTCCATGTCCCCAAACTAAGAATGGTTTTAACATTTAAAATGGTTGACAAAAAGATAAACTTTGCAGTAAATGTTGATGATAGGGAACACTAACTTTGAACCTCAATCAAGTGAAATCTTACCTGCCTCCCCCAAAGGATATCATTCTTCTCATTAGTAGACCCATATTATAGAAAACTGTTCTCAATTATTATATTTTGAATTTCATCAATAAAAATTTTGTGGGTATTATTTTCTCTCCTCTTATATGAGTACCTACATAACATTTTTAATTAGGCCTCTTGACCTACACAATCTAAAATGTTTACTATCTGGCCTTTTATAAAAAGAGTGTGCAGACAGATCGACAGACCTCTGTTCTAGCTGTGTGACTTTGGGCAAGTTACTTGCAATCTGTTTCCTCATCTGCAAAATGGGTACGACACCTATTTCATAGTGCTGTTCTGAAGGACTAAAAAGAGAATTGACGTTAAACTCCTGCCGTGTGTCAAGCAAGAGCTTCAGTAGATGTTAGATGTTCCCTAGTGTAGAGTCAATAATGATTGATTTCTTAAAGGCTGTTAAAGGGAGCATAAGAGGGTTGGAGACCAGGGTGGGCTGGGGCTCAGTGCTCACCTTGGAGCTTCAGCATCCTCCCATGTTGGTGTCCCGCCCTTGAGCTGTGGACCTTGGACCTTGCGTGGGCTACATCCTGATGGCCCTGCAAATCTCCATGACATTGATGTTGCTCTACATAATTTTCCTCTTGAAATGCAATGGAGCATAACTAAAAAATGTAAGTAACAACTTCAAACCCTTAATGAGGCTATAAATATAAATACGGAACAAAAATAATTTATAAAGATCTTTCCTGGTAAAGAACTATACTTTTCCTAAACCTTTTCACTTTCTCTTTGCATTTCTCATTAATACTAGCCATTGGCTTTCTTTGCTAACTCATTTTAAGAAGGAAACAAAGCATTCATCATCTTGTAACAGCTGCTGCTTCACACTGCATGGGAGAAGCAAAGAAGAAAGCTGTGTGAAGTGCAGACGCTGGGCGGACAGCTAGGCCCACTCACTGTCCATAAATTTTCCTGCAGAAAAAGTATGCACAATTGTCCTTCATGGTCACTGTAAATATCTGAAATCTGTAAATGCCAAGGGTCACGGGCTGAATCCACGATCCATTTTATACCTTCTCACCAAGTTCTTCCTTGAACACATGGGTAAACGGGGCAGGGTCATGTGCAGTCTGGACAGAGCTAGAGCCCTTGCCATGCTCAGGTACTTGGTCCCAGAAGCACATCCTCACTTCGGGCCCATGTGTCCATCTGTGGCGGCTCCCTTCTTGGTGACCACCAGCGTGCTCCTCATAGCAAGGCTCCAGCAGGAAGCAGTTTGTTTGATGAGAACCAAAGAGCCCTGGTCTGTGCTTGGGACAGATGTCTCTCATTCCATCCGACACTGATGGCACCATGTGGAGCAGCCTAGAATTGAAGGGACCTTCGGGGGTTTTCCAGGGATGTTTACAAACAGATCACTGCAGACCAGCCCTTTCGGTGCTTCGCATGTGCCTGTGCATGGGATGTGTGTGTTGTATTTGAAGAAGTGAGTCGAAAGGAAAACAGATGGTTGTTTTCAGTGGCCTCCTAACATCTCGCTTGTTGGCACCAGGCAGTGGGAAGAGGTGTGTTAATTCTCTGGGGAGATTTTAGGGAAGATCTGCTTGAGATCTGCAAAATGGAGTGCTAAGCCGTATGTGTGTCTGTGCACGTTTGTGTGTCTTGCTTTGTTGTTCACGGAGCTTGCAGACCGGATTGTCAGGAAGCAAAGGATAAAAACAGAGGCGACTGGGCAGACCTCTGAACGCAGGGCCTGTTGATAGTTTGCAGATGTCAGTTGCCTACTGCATCGTGAGGAGGGATATCCCCGAGGGGCCGAAGATGAGCAGGAGGAGAGCCGAGAACGTGGAGGACTTCAGCCACTAGTGCGGAATTCCCATTTTTCGGCTGGGAAGGTCAGCATCGCTGGCTGCCTGTTCCAGGAGAGATTGGGCAGAGTGTGGCCACGCGCTGAGTTTTCACAGTTACCTCAGTCTTGGCCCCTTCATCGAATAATAAATTTGTGGGTGCCAGAAATTTCGGAAGAAGCTGCTACAGTAGGCTCTTTGCTTCTGCCCAGTGAGGGAGGACTGGGGACTTTTTTTCCCACTCTGGGTGAGATGGTGTAGTTATTTTAAGTAAGTGATGTGCTGTGGTGAAAATGGGCAACTCTTTTTCATTTTTCAGCTTAATGAAAAAAAGAAAAGGGAGGAGGAGAAACCCCAGGTAGCCTACTTTGTGCTAATGCTTGTCTTTTTGGATTCCAAATGTGTCCCAAGACACGGAGATGGGATAAATATTTCAGCCACTTGAAAGTCCTGCCGTCAGGCTGAAAAGATTTCTCACCTCTTTTAAGACAGGGTAGTGATTTACCTGCACAAACCTAGACACCCCCATGCACCTTACTTTTAACTATATAGGTAAAGATCTCACTCACCTTCTGGGGGAGAAGGCAGGAAGTAGACAGAACTTTCCAAGAAGGAATCTGGGGCTGGGGATAAGTAAGTAACCGTGTGCTCGATTTTCTTAGAGCGACCCCAGGTATTCACTGGGGACCCCCTGGGCAACAGATGTCCAGAATGCGGAGCTGAACGAAGTGGTGGCCCTCTGCACGGGGGGTGTACAGGCTAGTCGGAAGACGGTACGGATACATCAGTCTGCACAAGGGGGGATGAAGGAAAACAAGTGACAAGACCAGGCTGAGAAGTGGGGACCAGCGTTAGATTGGGTGTCAACACAGGGTCTCAAAATAAGGGACCTAAAGCTGAGGTCTGAAGAATGAGTGAGATTAGTCAAATGTCTTAGTTTGCTGGGGCTGACATAACAAAGTACTGTGGATTGGATGGTTTAAATACTAGAAATGCATTTTCTCCCAGTTCTGGAAGCAAGAAGTGTGAGATCGAAGTGTGGGCAGAGTTAGTTTCCTCCGAGGCCTGTCTCCTTGGCTTGCAGGTGGCCCTCTTCTCCCTGTGCCTCTTCACATGGCCTTTCCTCGGTGCCAGTCTGTGTGCTAATCTCCTCTTTGTATAGGGAAACCAGTCAGACTGGGCGAGGGCCCACCCTCACGACCTTGTTTTAACTCAACCACCTCTTTAAAGGCCCTGTCTCTGAGTTCACGTTCACATTCTAAGGGACTGGGGGTTAGGGCTTCAACATAGAGATTTCGGGAAGATGCAATTCAACCCTTAACACCAGGGGAGAGGCGGGTGGAAGAATCGGGGTCAGTGAACAGCATGTGCGGAGGCCTCACGGCAGGAAGGACATTTGTGTTCCAGGAAATGGTTGGAAATGACATTGCAGAGGGAGGCAGGGGCTGGATCACACCGGGCCTTATCAACCATGGCAGGAGTTCTAGATTTCTGGAAAGGGCAGCGAGAAGCCATCAGCAACACATTAAAATCTTCCCCTGCTGTGAGGAGAAGGAACTGGGAGCAGTGAGAGCTGAAAGTTCGTTTAAGCCAGGATTTCTCAACCTTGGCCCTCTTAACATTTCCGGCTGGTTGATCCTTTGCTGTGAGGGCCGGCCCTGTGCATTGCAGATGAGTGGGAGCGTTGATTTCTGGGCTCAACCCACTAGACCCCTCAACCAAAAATGTCCCCAGATTCTACGTCCCCCGGCAGGCAAAATTACCCTGTGTTGAGAACCGCTGGCCACATGGATGGGCTGATAGCAGTTGAGTGAGGCACACTGGATGGGCTTGGGAAAGATTTTCGAAGACAAAATCAATGAGGTTTAACCTCTCTTTGCCTTGGTTTCTCCTTAGGCTTTTGAGTTTGATGATATTGTCGCTTCCCCAAAGCACAAGGCCCTGTGCCCACTGCATGCATAGTGGAGTTGCTCAGAGGTACACAGAGAATGTTCCTCTGTGTTGTCAGTCCCCAGGCCCTGGGGATCCCTGGTCCTGCCTGCACAGCTCCGAGCCCTGTGGCTGGCAGGGCCACCTGTGTATGACAGATGTGGTATTTAAGGCTGTGCATCACACCCGTTCATTTGTCAAGTCTGTGGGCCGCCAGCCTGTTGACTCTCAGAGCGAGCACTTTGGAATCTAATCTGGCCAATTCTCTGCCTCCGGAAATCTGTTTATCAGAACAAGATTTTACAGTTGCAGTGACTTTTCAAGGAGCTTGCCTTCGAGGAGCTAGTGCTACAAAAGCAAGTGTAGGCGATTTCCTAACAAAACGGCGTGACAGTTAATGTTCTGGAGCCCTGAAGAATTCCCTGCTCGCTGAGGGGGCTCAGAGCAGCTGTTTGGAAACAGCTGGAATGGGTGGGATTGTCTGGGCTGTACATTCCCTGTCTGGCCAGGATCCAGCACCTGGCTGTCCTTCTAGGCTCCTGTCCTCTGACTTCCCCTCTGCCGTCGAGAGCCCTCGCCTGGAGATGGCGAATTGGTTTCATGTTCTTCTCGGGGTGGGGGGTGGCTTTCGAGGAGTCCAGTCTCGAGAGGGATGTTGAGTGTGGGCTCAGCGGGCACAGTGCCAGGATTAGTGATGTCTGTCTGACTGGCTGGTAGAAGCGTTCCATCTCTGTATCTGTCAGCGTCCACTGCAAGTGCCACCTCTCTCCTCTTGCCTTTCTTCAGTGTCTTGAATTTTGACTTAAGAACAGTGGGGAACCATTCAATGGCTCTTTAAAGTAAGGAAGGGTCCTGATTGATTGGCTCTTTCGAAAGGTCCTTCTGGCTACAGTGAGGGGCAGCAGGGAGGCCAGGTTGGGAAACTGTGGTAGGAGCCCCGGTAAGAGGTGGTGGTGACCTGGGCTGGAGTCATGGCTATGGCAGTGGAGACTAGAGTGCTGGACTTGGGGCTTGGCCATGTGTAGGGGGTGACCGAGTGAGGAGGGGACAGGGAGGGTCGTTAGCTGCTGTGGTAGAAGCCTTCAGCAAACTTTGAAAGCTCACTCTTAGTAGGGAGACGAGCACGCCCATTATTAGCTCAGCACCGTGGGGCGGCTGGCAATACCCACAGCCCCGGGGCTGATGTGTTGCTTGCCTGGGCTGTGTCCATTCCCATGGCTTGTTGCCTGCTTGTTCCAGTTGTCAGATATGTTTAGTGTCACCCCCGGAGTTCCGTAGTCACACAAAAGAGTAAGCGCTCTTTTTTGCTTGAGGAAGTCAGGGGATGCCTCAGAGGGAGAGCAGCATGGAGGTTGCATGCTAATAGCTGCGTAGAGATTTGCCGGGAGACCCCATGGGTCAAAGGGCATTCCAAATAAAAATAATAGCACTTGTAAAGAGTAGTGGCACGGAAGGTGTGGTGGCAGGGGTCTGGCATGAGATGCTTCTCTTTGGCAAAGCTTGTGAGAGAGGGTCATCGCCCCCCACCCCCGCTCCTGCTGCTCTCTTAGTCCTGGCGGTCAGATCATCAGTGTGATTTCCAGCCCTCGGTTTCATCTCTGCGTCTTTAGGACCCAGCACAGGCGCCTGGTCACAGACGTTCAATAAATGCTCATCGAGGACTCAGGAGGGAGCTCTGGAAGGATTGGTCTTTTTTTCTCCTTTTACCCTGAGATCATTTTGCCCCCAGGTGGACGCGTACCTCCCAGGCATCGACCGCAGTGGCTCCCACTGGCCGGACTGACTATATTCTGGCTCACTTGGAGACCCCCGGCCAGTCCGTTGGGGGATGAATTCAGTACCCTGCCCCCAGACCCTGTCCGCCTTCCAGCCTAGGAGTTGGCACTTTCGGGTTAGGGCCTTGGCATTTTGTGGCGACTCTGTTCAGTGAAGTTGCATATAAACCTTGGGGCTTGGTTCTATACCTCCAAGAACTCATGGCAAAAACTTCAGTGACCTTGGGGGTTAGAGACCTTAGTTTAAGTTTCAGTTTGGCTTTTCCTCCTCGTGTGACCTCAGGCGGGTTGATTTTTTGGGCTGGGGCTCTTTATTTTCTAAAGTGAGATTATCTGCTAATATCCCTGTTGACTTGGCCCGAGTTCAAGGAGCCTGTGATTGTGGGGACACAGAGCCTGAGACCTGGCAGGAGCCCACAGTCCCTGCCCTTGGAGTCTTTGGGAGTCTAGTGCTCACTCCTGTCCTGGAGCCTTCGTTTTTAGTCGCTGCTGATGGCCAGGAGAGAATGTTTGTATTTTTACAACCCATCTTCTTGACGGAGAAAGAAAAAAAGTCAGTGAGCACCTAATGTGTGTCAGACACCTGCACCACTTCTTGATTTTTCTCCATTTAGTTCCCCCAGAATCCCCAGGGGTGGGGCAGGGAGGATTATCAGCCCTGTTCACAAAGCTTTTCTTCCGATGAAGAAACTGAGGCCCAGAGAGGTCAGGTTTCCTACCCAGGCCCTAACCTATACAACCGTGCCAGACAAGAGTCCTTTCAGTTGGGCTTGGGCCCTTGCCGCCTGTGCCATGCCTCTCATATCCCTGTCCCCCTCTCCGACAGAGAGCCAGCTGCTCCCCGGGAACAACTTCACCAACGAGTGCAACATTCCGGGCAACTTCATGTGCAGCAACGGGCGGTGCATCCCGGGCGCCTGGCAGTGTGACGGGCTGCCCGACTGCTTTGACAAGAGCGATGAGAAGGAGTGCCGTGAGTGCCCGGCCCTGCTGGGGTGGGGGTCGGGGTGGGGGCGTCCCAGGGCAGAGCGAGGACCTCCCGATCTGGTTGGACCCCGCACACTCGGCTTGCTGTCCTTCTCCGCACTGCAGCTCTGTCTCACAGCAGCGTGGCTTGTGCAGCACGGCCTGTGCAGTGGAGCCACAGCTCTGGGAGCGCAGGGGACCTGCTCCACCAGGCTCTCCCAACCCCCATCCTGGGGACCGCCATTGCCTTTTTTTATGCGCAAGGAATCTGAGACCTACAGGTTATGGAGCTTCAGTATCTACCAGCCAGCAGGCAGCTGACCTGTATTTGAACCCAGGGCTGCCTGACCTCAGGGCCCAGGTTGACAACCATCTTGCACATCTTGTACATCGAGGAGAGTTCTTGACGATTAAATAAGGTGTAGCACTGTAGCAAGCATCCAGCACGGAGTTGGTACTGATAGATTGTCATTTGCTTCCGCGTGCCCTTTCCTCTGCCAAAAAGGCCTGGGTAATATCTTCAAATGGGCACCACCAGGGCCTGGGGGGTGCCTTTCTGATACTCCTCACCCACCTCCTCCTTCAGCCTCTTACCTGTTTCGTGCCCTGAAACATGCGTGCGATTTGGGTCGGGGGCAACCTATGAGGAAGGAGGCCCCTGAGATGTGAGCTGAGGGTCAGACAGGGTGTCCAGTGATCGCGCTCCCTGCCCTGTGGGGGTGAGTTCCCCTTCCTCCCCGAGTTTGGCACTGCAGAGTGAGCCTGGCCTCAGCGCCCTGGTGGGCGGGAAGTGACACCCAGGAGTGCCGGGCCCCAGGGTCGTCTAGCCGGTGGCTGCCTAGGGTTCCGCACAGCGGAACGGGGTTCTTGGCTCTTTCCTGGGCTTTGGGCGGCAGGCCTCTCTGACAGGAAAACTGTGTGTCTGAATCTGCTGTCTCTCTGGAAGCCAACGGAGGAAATGTTTGGGGAGAGGCCAAGCATTTGAACTTTTAACATGGCGGGTACTGGGATTTCAGGCCCAGTCCGCTGACCCGGGCGAAGGAGCACTCTGGCGCCCACCTCCGGAGGCAGTGAACAACCACCCACCACCCCCGCCCCTCTACCCCCACCCTGTGATGTGCTTCCCCAGGCCAGCAGCCCGCCCTGAGACTGGCCCTCTCCTGGCGGGGCCCAGTTCTTCTGCTGCCTGCCTCTGCCCCGCAGAGGAGTTTTGGGAGGGTGGATTGGCAGTATCTTCTTTTGTGGGGAGCATTTCATTTTGTTTGTTGTGTATGATTTTTTTTCTGAATAGCCCACTATAGATAATGTACTTTTATTTTTGTGTTTTTTTTAAAAAAAAAGCATAGTCTTTTTCAGCCTCTGTTTCTAGCGTGGCTTCAACATTGCTAGAAGTAGAACCTTTGTCATTTGAGTTTCCGGTGACATAGCATGTGTGAATTCCATAATCTGTCCAGCTTTGAGCATTATTAACACTGTACAAATATGTGGGATGGCCATTGTTAGGATGTGGTGTGTATTTGAACCTCCAGTAAATGCAAATTATCCTTGGCGGAGGGGGTATATTCAGCACAGGATAAGTTTGTGGAAGAATGCAGGGCTGGGAGTTGAGACCTAAGTTTTATTCCCAGCTTTGTTAGTAGCAGCTGTGCGATACTAGGGTCCTCTGTGACATTCGGTGTCCTCTTGTCAGCCCAGTGCCGTGATTACAGAATCCATCCGCAGACTGGAAGAGGTAGTGGAAAGACACTATAGAAAAAAAAGATGGCGCGGGTAGCTGCCTGGCGCTGTTTGGTTTGGTTTGGAACAGGCCCGTCTTGGCTGTTCTCCATCCTTTTTTCCTCATTTCCTACCCTTAACCCCCAAGTGGAGACTTGATTGACATTTATTTAGTCTTTTGATCAAAACATAATTTAACAAACCATACACATAAACACATGCGTTAAATAAAACCCTCTCCTCTGTTGCCCTTCCTTTTTTTTTTTTTTTCTGGTCTTTAAATAAAAACAGAAGAACGCTAGAAAGTTTAGACAATAGAGAGAAGGAAAAGAAGTCCTTTTCTGAAACAAATTCAAGTTGCATTTTAAATGTCTGACATCTGGCCTTACAATGCTGGAGTCAGGGGTGCGAGTGCTGAGGTCTCTGTCTGAGCCCAGGTCCCCGCCCAGCCTCACATCCCGCCCCCCCCACACTCCCCCCCGCACCCACCCCCCTGTGCTACGTGGTCTCAGGAAAGTTACCAGAATGATCTAAATCTTAGCTATTGGGAAGATTAAGTGAGAATTCCTGGTGCTTCCATTCTTTCCTCTCCAAAATGAGAATAATAAGGCTTCTACTAAGCATCATTGTGAAGTTTGAGTGCATGTTAAGCACACAGTATAGGGCCTGGTAAACATCAACTGTTACTGGTCAGCCTGCACAAACTATTTAATCTGGTTGTTGTCATGGAAACATGATCGAGTATCCTTTTTTCTTCTTCCCATTGGAGGCCCGTTGCCACATTACCATATTTAGCATTCATGATTGTTGTTTTGTGAGATTGTCTACTATTCCATCAAGTAGATGTACTGTAGGCTAATCATTCTGCTGTCGTTGGCTGCTTAACTGTCTTCTGCTTTCTTACTTCTGCTGATCAAACAGTTTAGGGTCAGCTAAGGAGTGTATACATACCCAGCGGGCAGAGCCAGGATGGGCTGTGCCGAGGTCTCCAGGGTGACCAACTAGCCACTTTAGAATTCGTGCCACTTCCCCCCATAATATCTTCCTCCGAAGTTGCAAAGGCCTTTCTCTGATTCTTTGGAGCAACTTGGTACTTAACGAGAGGAGAGTGAAGGTGGCTGATAGTCACACCGCAGAGAGGTGATCACCTCAAGTGTTTTATGAGAGAGCTTTGGCCTGTAGAAGGTAATATTCTTCAACAAGGAGAATTCTCCCTTTTGAAAGGGAGAGAGAAGAGCCTAGAAAGCAAGGTGTTGTGGTGGGATAGGAGGCAGTGAGCACCTCCTCTGTGTCCATGACAGAGGAATGATTTTCTTTTCTTACTTTTTAAAAGATTTTATTTATTTATTTTTAGAGAGGGGGAAGGGAGGGAGAGAGAGAGGGAGAGAAACATCAGTGTGTGGTTGCCTGTCACGCACACCCTACTGGGGACCTGACCTGCAGCCTAGCCGTGTGCCCTGACTAGGAATTGAACCGGTGACCCTTTGGTTCGCATCTGGCACTCCATCCTCTGAGCCACCACTGGCCAGGGTAGGAACGATTTTCATAAGACAGGGAGAAACTTTTCTTTATCATAAAGGTAATAAAATCATGTATTGTAAATATTTGGGTAATGAGGGGATAAAATCAACAGGATCACATATACAGTGAGTACTCTGACAGAACTACTATTAATTAGCATCTCAAGAGTTTCCATTCAGGCTTTTCCCAGTTGTCACCAAGGATATACATTATTATATTTTGATTTTTTTTCCAGGTAATATTTCAACATTTTAACGTCTTTACATATGTTTTTATTTACCATTTTTAATTCTTAGATAAATAGGCTATTCACTTGTATAGTTTATTTACCCATTATTTGGCGTTTATGTCGTTTCTAGTTTTTCACTATAGGGAATGGTGCTCACTGTTCTGAACATGAGGGTGGACATGACTTTCCCCCTGCTTTGAGACCTTTTCTTAATCTAGATTCTCAGAAATGAAATGACTGGGCTAAAGGACAAAAGCTTTTTCTGGCTCTTGACTCAGACTGCCCGCTTGTTCCGTTAAAGGCTGGCTGGCACCAGCTTGCTCTTCGCTGGCAGCGTGTGAGAATTGTGGCTTTATTTTAGTCTTGGCAGGGTTTGGTAATATCTCATATTTTTGTGGTTCATTTAATAGTTGAAAACAGGTATATATTTTAATTTTTATCTTTTATTATCTAAAGAAATTGAATGTTTCCCTATACCTGTATTTACTAGTTATATTTCCAACTTTGTGCAGTACCTATTAATGGACTAACATAAATTTCCATCTGGGTTGAGTCATTAAATTTTCCGCCTCGTGAACCTGGAGAACCTCCTTCTTAGGGTTTTGAGAGAAGAGACTCATCTTGGGAAAGTTTGAGTATGTTTCTGCTCTTGGTTTGTGAAATGCCTTACATAATCATTTTATCTAAATAACTTTTTTTTGGGGGGGTAATAAAAGGGTTAGAGATATGTTTTAGAAAAACAGGGAAGCTTCATGCTTCATGAAAACACTTTGTTGAGATGTGCTCTTATTTAAACTTTCTCTGGGCTGCATGCTAAGTTATATTTATAACTCATTTGATTGTCTCAAGCCTTACGAGGAAGGGACTGTCGTTATCTCCAGATGAGGAAATGGAGCCACAGAGAGGTTACACAGAGCTCACTTGTTGCCCCAGAGACCGAGTCTCCGCAGCCTTTCTCCGAGACCAGCAGTGGGACCCTTCCATCTCTCTCCATGCATGGATTGGTGTGACTCTATTGAATGAGATTCTCCCCTATCATCACTCTGCTTTTTAAAAATTTAGAAATGTTGATCATGTGTTTCTGTGTAAATGATTTCTAAAATGGCTTAGTCCTGCGAGCCCCTGAAAGAAGAGACTGTTCGTTCATGAGTACCACCTGCTGTAATAATAATGCCATAATCCAAATTTCCAGGACCCACGTGTGACCTGGAATCCAGAGACTTAAAATCTGCTTTCAGCTTTGTGTTGGATTGTAGCTGGCCCCTCTCTGTGTCCTAACCAAATGGGGGTAAGATCATGGAGGCTTGAGATGTGTGGTTCATTTTTTTTTTTCTTGGAAAAATTAAATTGATTGTATCTTTGACCAGGCATGTACAGACTTTTAAAGTCACAGTCCCTTTATGTTTGTGTGTGGGTGGGTGGGTGGAGGTGGAAGGAGGTGAGAGGAAATGGGGATAAATTCAAGGATTTTGTCAAATAATAAAATTTTAATACATCTCCAAGTTCAAAAACATCGAAAAATAAGGGCAAACATGGATTTTAAATTTTATTTGCTTTTAATGTTCCCAGCCATTACTTGAGCATGATTTTTAAGTGCTCTGGTGTGATGGCAGAAATCCATGAGCTAGAGTTGAGAGGGCAAGTTTTGAATAATGATCACCCATGTAAGTGGGGAGCAAAGCAGGGGTAGAAATGCCTCCTCTTTCCTTTTCATCCTCCTCATCTTCTGCCTCTAGGTGGCGCCACATGTAATGTTTTCTTTTAAACGTGGTGCCACAGGGCTAGCATGGATGTTAGGAAATTCTCTTTAGCTTTGAGCTCCAGGGAGGCAGCCAGGCCCAAAGTTGGTGCAGGAGGGAAGGAGAGGCCAGTTTGAAGGCCTGAGGTGAGCCAGGCGGGCTCTTGGGGCTGCAGTGGGCCTGCAGGTGTTCCCGACCTGCCGGAGTGGCTGCCGCCGGCTCGTTCCCAGCTGAGCCAGAACCTGCACAGTGAAGCACCTACGTGGATTTTGGTGATGGTATTTTGCCTCATCACCTGAACTGTCTTCTTCAGCCGCCACCTTCCTGCCGCTGGCCTGAAACCAGAACTGTCCCCTGTGGCTTCTAAGGTTTTTAAGCCTAGAACCTGGAGGAATAACAGTCTCCCAGATACTCTTTTTCTCGCCTCCAGATGTGCTCTCTGTGCCCTGTACCCATGGTGAGGAATGGCTTGCAGTCCAGATGTTAGCATCTCAGCATAAATTCACAGGTTGTCACCTGATAGCTACCTAGAAACATTTCCGGCCTGTCAGGCTACACTTGACCTAACATGAATTTGACCTTATGTAAACTTTTCTAAAAGGGCCCTGGTAGCTGTTTGAAGATGCCAGCAGTTTTACACTAAGCTGAGAAATACAGAGGGGAGGGGAGCAAACCGGATTCTGAGTTATTACTCATACCTAACTTAGCAGTGATCCAGCTGTTTCACCCAGACACCTAATGCTTGGGTCACATGCAAGATGCCCCAGGAAGTCAGGTGGCCTCCCCAGGATGGATGTGGCCGGCTTCCTCTCCTCTCAGGCTGCTCTGCCTTTTCTCAGAGAAGGGGGTGTTGATGGGCTGTGGCCTAGGAAGGCGGCCTGCCAGTGCACTGTGAAATACAGCCACAGTCGGGCTTAAAGCGAAAGTGGCACCACACCATTGTTATGGGTTGAATTGTCATCCACCCCCTCCCTCCCCATTCATATGCTGAAGTCCTAACTTTTAAAATGTGATCTTATTTGGAGATAGGGTCTTTGCAGAGTTAATCAAGTTAAAATGAGTTCATTGGATTGGGCCCTGCCTCCATATGACTGTCTTTATAAAAAGGGGGTATTTGGGTGCAGAGATACCTGTAGAGGGAAGACAGTCTGAAGAGACGGAGAGAAGGTGACCGTCAACAAGCCAAAGAGAGAGGCCAGGATCGGATTCCTCCTCCCAGTCCTGCTGACACCTCAGTTCTGTACTTCTGGCCTCCAAAACTGTGAGACAATAAATTTATGTTGATGGAGCCACCCAGTTGTGGCACTTTGTTTTGACAACTCTCCCAAATTAATCTAGCCATCTACCCATCTCACTTGTTTCTGAAAGATTGTTACTTCGTGAGTGACAGCTGGCCCACAGCTGTGTAACAGGATGACATTCACAGACATCCCACTTCCATTGTTTTCTTTAACAATTGGAAAGTGAGACTTACTCTTAGGGGTTGAGTTGTGTCCCCCTGAAAAGATATGTCAACGTCCTAACCCCCAGTACCTCGGAATGTGAACTTACTTGGAAATGGGGTCATTGTGGATGTAATTAGCTAAGATGAGGTCATACTGGAGTCAGGTGGGCCCTTAATGCGATATGACTGGTGTCCTCATAAGAAGACAATGTGAGAACACAAGGCAAGAAAGCCATGTGACAGTAGAGGTAGAAATTGGATTGATGCAGCTGCAAGCCTTGGAACGTCAGGAATTGACAGCTGCCACCAGAAGCTACAAAGAGGTAGGGAGAGACCCTGCCAGAGCCTCAGAGGGAGCATGGCCCCCGTACCCCTTGACTGCAGACTTCTGGCCTCCAGAAACATGAGAGAATCCATTTCTGTTGCTTAAAGCCATTCAGTTTATGGCACTTTGTTTCGGCAACCCTGGGAAACTGGTACACTTCCCAGGGACAATTAAAGCTATTTGGGCTCCTGTGGGCTGGCCCAGCCCCGCAGGTGTGGGCCTTCTGTTAACCTCCCAGCCCCTTGCCGTCCTGCCCGGCCTCTCTGGAAGAGTCATGCCCTCTGATTCTGCTTGGACGTGCCTCCTTGTCACATAATCGAAGTGTCCCTTTTTCTCCAGGTCTCGGTTCTGGCAAGCCATTATTAAGTGCTGAATTTCACAAACCTTCTGAAGTGGAGCTTCTGAAAACAGAACTGGACCTTACACAGTCTGTAGAGAATATCATTGCACTTTAAAGCTATGTCCGTTAAATACTTCAGAATGAAGACTTGACTTCCTTCACAGTGCTCATTGTCCAGAAGAAATCCAAGACCTGCGTGTGTTAATGTTGCCTCTTTTCTAACTTAGTCATTTTGTTTGTGTATTTGTTTTTAAGTATCTCAGGTAGTACCCGGTATACCTTCTACTTCATTTAATTTCTCCCATCTCAAATGTGAGACTGTAAATGCTGTGGTTAAGAACAGGGGAATGGGAGTCAGACAGTGAGAGAGTGCTGGGCTCTACCCCAGACTCTCTTTGTGACTTCTGGGGCCCTGGGCTCCACTTTACCTTCCTGCGCACCTACTTCCCCTCCATGAGATGGGGATACTGATACTAGCAGTGCACATGCCATAGGTGACATTTAAAAAATTAAGTAGGCGATATGTCCAGTTAATAAGCCTTTTAGAAATGAGCTGACCTTAAACAGTAGGCACTGTTTCCTGGTGCAGACAGGGCGACGATCAGCTCGCTGACCACAGGGCGTTATTCTAAGTCTTAAATGAGCTCAGGTATCTGAGGCTCGGAGCTGGGTGCCTGGTGCGGGTTATGCATTTGGTAAATACTGACGTTACTCCCTTAATAAGTGCTAATAATATTCTCCTTGAACCGAAGTCCACTGTGACATCGCAGGCCCATGCAGTGCTAGCCATTACAACTCCTGCCCACCCCTTGCCCACCTCACCCAGTCCCCACCTTCCCTTGCCCCCTCTTTTCTTCCTGCTCTCTTTTTGGGAGCCCGTACCTTAGAAACACCTTCCTTTGCTGGGTCAATACCTTCTTTTCACTTGAGAGAATCTTGACCACACAGTCATGAGCTGTTATGAAATTCTCTGTGAGCTCCGGGGAGGCAGCCAGACACCAAAGCCGGTGCAGAAGGGAAGGAAACACCTATTTGAGGGCCTGAGGTGAGCCAGGCAGGCTCTTGGGACCCCGGGGAGGGAAGTAGCTCTCCTGCATCAGGCAGGGGGCCTGCGGGTGTTCCCCACCCGCCAGAGTAGCCCCCACCCCTCGTTCCCAGCTGAGCCGGAACCTGCACAGTGAAGCACCTATGTGGATTTTGGTGACGGTATTTCGTTTCATCACCTGAACTGTCTTCAGCCGTCACTGTCCCGCCGCTGGCCCGAAACCAGAACTGCTCCCTGTGGCTTCTAAAGTTGTAGGTTTAGAACCTTGAAAAGTGACCTAACATGAATTTGACCTTATGCAAACTTTTCTAAAAGGGCCCTCGTAGCCATTTGAAGATACCAGCAATTTTACACTTAAGTTGAGCAATACAGAGGCTCTGAAACTTTCTGGGTGTATTAGTTCCCTGGGGCTGCTATAACACAATACCATACACCAGTGGTTTAAGACAGCAGTCCGTGCTTTCACAGTTCTGGAACCTGGATGTCTGAAGTCAAGGTGTCGGCAGGACCATGCTGTCCCTGAAGGCTCTAGGGCTGGGGGCTGGGGGCTGGGGGCTGGGCCTTCGGCCCTCCCTTGGCCCCTTGCTGGCATTCCTTGGCTTGTAGATGTGTACTCCAGCCTCTTCCTCTGTCATCACGTGGCATTCTTCCTGTCTCTGCATCTGTTTCTACATCCAAATTTCCCTCTTAGAAGGATACCCATCACTGGATTAGGATATACTTTAATCCGATGTGGCCTCATCTTACCTCGATTATATACACAAAGACCCTATTTCCAAATAAGGGTGTATTTTCACAGGCCCAGGACACTAATACCCAACTCCACTGGGTCCCTGTTGAGATGTAGAGTGTCCGCTGACCACAGGATAAGGCCTTCACACCGAGCTGCATTCTGTGTGGGTTCTCCTAACATCCATTGGGGATAGTTCATGGTTATTTATTTTACCTCCCTTGTAGCATGGTGGTCATGGATAGGAGTGGTTTGAAAGCCTTGGAAGAGTACTTTGTGGGAGAAAGTAAATATTAAAAAAGAAAACTCAGCTATCACCTGGCGGCCTTGATTCGGCCACTTCACAGTGAAGCAAGTGCTCTGAATGCTAGTTTGTGTGTATGGCAGCCTGTGGAAGTCTGCGCCTTTAAAAGCCACGGGGGTGGGAGGTGCTATAACTAAACTGGTGCCTGCAGCTCCCAGCCTTCCAGCCCACCTGGGAGGAAGCCGGGAGGGCTCCCAGCCAGATGGAGCAGCCGCCAGGTTTTGTGCGTCCTGCACAAAGACCCTAAAAACTCGAATTAGTTCCCAGTGTTTCTAAACTTGCACGTCAAAATGGGGATTACCAGATTTTCTTGAAAAATCAGATTCAGTGTGAGGATACTCCCTGCACGCTGAGAACCGTTTCCATCCTGCCCCCGTCACGCATTTCCCCGTCCGGCTCCCGCAAGGCCACCGGTACTTCTTTAATCCTAAGACGTGCATCTTTTCACCTTCAGATCTCTGAAATTGCGATGCCTCTTGGAAGTGACAGGATAAAGAAACACAGTGTCCAGTTTAATGGGCAGAGTTTTTTCTTTTTGGCTTGTACATAGGACATGCCTTGTAATCAGTGGCATCTTAGAGTCAGTGAAATGTAAGTGGTTTTCTCTGAACTTAGCATATGATAGTTCAGCCAAGGGTGCTGACATTTCCAAACAGAAGAATGTACTTTATGTGTGTAGTTTCCCTTGGGCGCTGAGTGGGAGTTGGGCCCTGGCTCTGTCACCTGGGAGCTGCAGGAGCTGGGCAAGATACGTCAGCCTCAGTTTCCTTAAATCCCGTGGAATTTTTATGAGGATTGAATGAGCTAAAACCTTGAAAACCCTTCACACAGTGGCTGGCATGTAGTATGCACTCAGTACATATTAACTGCATTCTTAATGTCAGCATGGAGTCATGTTTCTGGTTTACATCCCAGCCCTGCCATGGGCTGGTCACTTCCCGTCTTGGAGACTCAGTGTCTTCATCTGTGAAATGGGAGTAGGTCTGAAGAAGGGGGTGTGTGAGAATCAGGTGTGCCAGTGCTGATGTCTTTATAAAGTATGCGTTCCATCTTCCCACTTCCCTAGCATGCATTACTCCCGGACAGGGAGAGTCTCTGGATTTGCCAGAGCATACTCGATCCAGGCTCCCACGGGCTCCTGCTTTCAGCCATCAAAGACGGGCAAGAAGGCGGTCCACAGATCCTGCTTTCCAAAAGGTTACCTAAGCTGAGGAAGGGGAACTGTTCCATTTCAGAAGTCCTTTGCACATTCGGATAGGCGGCACATTTGTCAAAATGAGCATCTCCTCCTCTCTGAACCATTTTCAGGAGACAGAGCCCAGGGATCCTGTGACAGCCCCGATTTGAGGGTTGGGATCGGGAGCCCCATGCCAGCTCCTGTGCTCTTGAGCTCCCACCCACACCTCAGGAGTGAGAAGAATCAGACTCTCTACCAGGAGCCCTGGGCCCCCTCCCTTAGAGCCGGGGCAGGAGATACCAGACTCTCCTGCGGGGGGAGAAGTTGAGGTAGGCACCCTGGAGCCTGGAGAAAAACTGGGAGGATTTGCCCATGTTAGTAAGCTTCCCGGATCTTAATGGTCTTTCATCTCTGAAGTCATCAGAGCCCTCAGTTCTTAGTAAGTCTTGTTTTATTATTTAGTTAAGCCTCCCCATCCTGCGCCCCCCCACCCCCCGCCAAATCCCTGCTGGTATCATTCTAATCCTATTCTAATGTTGACAGAGACTCACATGGCACCTACCAAAAATGCCACCAAGCTCCTTCTGATTTCCAGGCCCTGCTTTCTTGACAACTGCCTGTTGAAATGCCAGCGAGTCATCTTATAAGTCAACCCTTTTGCATGAATATCAGCCTCGCTTATCTTGCCAGTCCTCCTGCTGCCACTCTGGAGAACTCTGCTGTGATCAGCACTGCGCACGGCCTTTCCCCAGCCTGCACAAGGGGAATCCCTAGTGAAGGGCTAGAGCCGGAGCGTTCGCGTTCCTGTGCCATTGGAGCGAGTGTGGCCAGGGCGCTGGACCCCTGTCCTTCAGACTTGCTCCCGGTGCCAGGATGTGGCTGTAACTGCAGGACAGCGGGACAGCGTAGTCAGTGGTAACAGCCTCCATAATTGCTAATAAAATCTAAATGGCTGCAAAATCACAGAACATCAAAAAAAAATTATTTCTCTGGCACATCCAAGTCTTGCTGATTCAAGCTGGGCTGTGACTGTGCAGCCTTTTTATTTGTGTTTTTGTGTGCAGACTTGCACTTTCATCCGCGACACAGCTAGCTTGCAATTGCCGAATGGCTTTTAAAAAATTCAGAGACCGATGTGAAAGTAATAATTAAAAGAAGAGGATGTGGTACATTCATATAATTCAGACATGTGACTGGGGGGATTCTTTTACTAATAACACTTGAAGACCAGCTTTCTGGCAGTTTAGAGTGGGAGACAATGTGGGTGGAGAATCTGAGGTTAAAAGGTATGGCTCTGTTACAAAAACATTTCAGGACCGTTTGACTTTCGACGTGGTTTATACCATGTCCTTGGCTAAGATTGCTGCAAGAAGGCTCCCGTAAAATATAGGGAATGTCTTAGGGCTAAATGGCCGTTAGGGTTTCTAGATTCAGTGGTTGGAAGGGGAGGGAATGAAACAGGTTACATGCATGTAGTTCCATGTTCTAGGCATGGCAGAGCTTCAGGTTAATTCCAAATTAGCATGCAGTCTCTGACCCCTTTGGAATGCTATAGCTTGCACGTACCCGAGTTTTCCCCTGTCTTCAGGGCCCTTCATTTGTGGGGGAGACAGGGAATCAGTGCCTCTGACTCTCCGCGGGACTGAAACCTGCAGGGGCCGAAGACCGTCTTGGCTCCTGATGCCCCTTGTCAGGTGGAAGGGCTGTTGGCTCCTCCAGATGTTTTGGGATTCGGCAGTAAGACCCCTGATGTCTACTGACCCGAGCTAAGAGGAAGTGCTTCAGGGAGGGGTTGGGAGCTGGTGGAGGAAGGTGGCTCTGATGAGGAGACTTCCGGCAGTGCTCTGAGAGCATCAGATGTCCCAGAGAGCTGGATGGGTGGCCCACTGGCACGGCGATTTTCTGGTGGCCATCCGGCATATGTTTTCTCTCTTGGCTGTTTTGGACATTTTGGCCAATGAGAGGGGAGCCCGCAGCAGGACCCTGCCTGTGGCCGTGCATTTATTCCCGAACCTGCTCAAGCCCTTCGCCATCACTGTGCCGCATGTCCTTTAGCCTTTTCCTGTAGAGCTCAGCCTGCTCCTTGATGCGCAAGCAGATACATTCTCTTAGTGCCTGGGCAGCAGGCCGGCAGCCCGTGGGAAGCCGAGGGAGGCTCCGTCGGATGACAGGGAGCAGATGGTCTTGGTTTGGAACATGGTGGGCCTCTGGCGCTCACTGTCTGATATTCAAAACCAAACCAGACTTGTTCCCAGTTCCCTGGAATTGAGGAAAGTGACCAGTCTGATGCTGGGAGAGGGTGAGGGAAAGAGGCTGCCTACTGCCCACAGTCACTGTGTGCTTTGGTGCAAGGCCTAGTATAGCGCCCACCTCCTTCCCTGTCCCCGCTGCCT
The DNA here is from genome assembly GCA_004026545.1 of Mormoops blainvillei. Taxonomy (NCBI): domain Eukaryota; kingdom Metazoa; phylum Chordata; class Mammalia; order Chiroptera; family Mormoopidae; genus Mormoops; species Mormoops blainvillei. The sequence continues at coordinate 32,654 of PVJD01001380.1, read as the reverse complement.
CTCAGAACCCCTCTGGATGGGAAAGGGGGTCCGGCACCTGTTCTTTCTCCAGTTCCCCGTTCCGCCGTTTCTTGGCCGTGTGCTGGGATGTCGGTTCCAGTGGGGACATGGGGAAGAGCCTGCCTGGCCACCCTGGCTGTGGGGATGGGCCGCGGAGCGGCAGTTAGGCAGTTATTTGGGTCGTCTGAGACGCAGCTGCCAAGGCAGAGTTAGGTGTCCAAGGGCTTTACTGGGGGTGGGAGCAGAAGGCAGAGAGAGCCATGATGGGGTTTTGGCATTTGTGGAAGGACAGAAGGAGGAGGGAGAAGAGGAAGAGCCTTGGACTGCAGTACAGCTTCTTTGGCCAGGCCCACGGGTGTCCCAGAGCCACAGGCGCCTGGGGGAGGAGTCCTGAGGGGCAGTGCCTGGGGCCGTCAGTCACGCTCCTTGCCCTAGGAGGTCTGGGTGCTGCGTTTCCAACTCTCACAGCCACCGGTGAGCTAGCTGTATTCATGCATTCATTAATTCACTTAACAGACGTATGGAGAGCACCTTGGTGGCACGGGGGAAATGATGAAGGACGAAACCCTTGTCTTCTGAGGGACCTAAGTTAACAAACAAGCATTGGCAGTGAGGTCTGGGAGAGAGGCACAACCTGGGCATTGTGGGGTCCCACAGGAGGGACACCTGATCTCATCTGGGGTACCCAGGAAGTGTCTGGGAGAACTGCTGACTAAGCTGAGTCTAGCAGGGTAAGGAGGTGACCCCGGAACAGGTGAGCACACCTGCATGGAAAGGGAGACCCTGACAGAGGCCCAAGTGTGGAGAGAGGGTGGGGCTGTTTGAGAATGCCTGCAGCAGTTCCTGTGGCTGGTGGGGAGGAGGAGAGATTTTCAGGGGGTGTGTAGAGATGGGGGGCGGGGGGGCTGTCCAGTAGGGTCTCAAAAAGCCGAGGGAAGGACATTCGCTGTGTGGCTGTGGTCAGGAGCCTTATGACTGGGTCTTTCATGCCCTCCCACCCGGGCTTCGTGGCTCCGGGCAAGCTGCCGAACCTCTCGGCGCTCCAGTGACCTCATCTGTAAAATGGAACCGAAGCAGGTCCTTCCCACGAAGCTGTGAAGGTAAATTGCTCTCTGAAGCCCTGAGAACAATACGCAGTTCTGGTCATCACTCATGCTTTAAATTCCCCTGCAAAGAGCACGGTAAAGGCATCGTCAGGGCTTGCCTGCTGCCATCAGAGAGCCACCAGCCTTCCCAAAGTGACGTGATTAATACACTTTCCAAATGAATGAAGGAGCGTCATAGTGTTTTCTTGAGGGCTCAGCATGAAGATGCTCCCTGTGATATTACCAAAAACAACTTTTAAAAAACATACCTGAACAAGTCTGTTTTCTCTCAAATAGTAACTGAATGACGCTCGAACTGTCAGCCAGCTGGGGCTCCCGGGCTCTTGGGGACAGCCACAACCGCCAAACATACTTTCCTAAACTGCCTGAGGGTCTCCTGACTCATCTATTCAAAACCTGCTGAAGCAGAACCTGTGTGGGTGGGACCTCAAAACCGGCATCTTAACGAGTGGCCCGGGCGAGCTGTGTGCCCACTGCACTGAGATGCACCTGTCCTGTGTTGGAACGCTCAGTGTTTAGGAGGGAGGGCGACCGAAGGCAACTCTCATGTTGTCGGCCTCTTTCCGCGTCAGGGGGGAAGGGGTGCTTAATGTCTTTGGAGAGGGCCAGGCAATTGAGAAGCACCCCCGCTGAGGCGTCGGCTTCCAAAGCAAAGCGTTATGAACAGAGAGCGCTAAGTAATGTGACGGCCACATGCTAAGGATCGGAGCTTTATTTGCTTTTAAAGACCTTCCACGCGTACTGTCTCCTAAAGAAAGCAACTGGATCCCAAGTGCCCTCTGAGCCAGAATGAAGTTCTTGGCCAGAGGTGCCTGGCGTTGGACATCTCAACAAGTGCCACTGACAAGAGTGCATCCCCGTTAACCGCGGGCCTCTCTGGGAGTGGGATTTTCACAGGAGACAGTAAAACGGAGAATAATCCAATAGTGTCTACCGCGTAGAGTTTAAATACGTTTATACTTGTTACGTGTTCAGGACTATGCTTGACCCTTACTAAGCTCTTGAGAAAAATTAACCATTATTATTAATAAGAACATAATTTTCACATACAGGCAACAGGTAGGCCTTAGGTGATTTTTAAAGTGTAAAGAGAAAGGCTGCCAGGGTCATAGAAGCTAATGTATAAAGGGCCTGGGACTCAGCTCTCTGATTTCGGGCCCGAGTCTCCATCTTTGCCGTGAGGGTTGAGACCCCTCTCGGTGCTGCAAACTGTGCGTCTTGGGGTGTCAGGGGTTAGTGCCGTAGGGAGAAAGAAGGGCGACAGAGCAGACCTTGGACTCGGACCCTGTGAAAGCAAGGCAGCTACAGGTGTGTGTGTCTGTCTGGGCCTCTGTCTGTCTGTCTGTCTGTCTGTCTCTCTCTCTCTCTCTCTCTCTCTGTTTCTGCACTCGAGGACATACTTATTGAATTTAGAGAAGGGGAAAAGGAGGAGAGAGAGAGAGGAAGAGACACATCGATGTAAGAAAGAAACATCGATCAGTGGCCTCTTGCTTGCACCCTGACCCGAGACGGAACATGCAACCCAAGCATGTGACCTGACCAGGAATTGAGCCCACTACCCTTTGGTCTACAGGATGACACTCCAGCCAACCCAGCCACACCAGCCAGGTCAGGTCTCTCTTTTTTAATACTTAATGTATTTTGCATAAGATTTCATTCTGCAGAAAACTGACAAAAAGAGTCGAGCCCCACTGGACCAGATCCCTGGACTAGATCCCCAAGAAGCTTTTTCCCCCTCTTTAGTGGCTTGTTGACATCTGAGATTCCAAAGACTACACCATAATTGTCCTTTTCCAGAACAAAGCTCACTTCCAGCTATCATAGCATGTGAGTACTCAGAAATTTGTTTATTGTAATGAGCCAAACTCTGCTTTCTGGAACCCCTTAATGGCAGCGCGGAGTGCCGGAGATGCTCACACGTTCTCTGTTTTCAGAAACACTCAGGCTCCTGATGGTTTCAAGTCACAGCTTCAGAGATTGCGGGCCGCGAGACCTGGCCAGCCCCTCCGCCTGCCCGAGGAGCGGGTGGCGGGTGGAGGCCAAGTGCTCTCATACAGTGACTGGAAGGTGGTGGTGACACTGCTGCTCTACTGACAGCAGCGACTGGAGAACATGTTCGGGCTCCTTCCTGTGCCCCGGGGGAGAATTGCTCAGGTAGCAGGGCAGACATGTTCCTGGGTGCAGGCAGTTTCTAGGCAATGCCATTGAGATCTCTCTTCAGGGACATTGACTTTGCCAGCGGGCCATGCGCCTGTAGGAGCCAGATCTTTTATAGTTCCCGTGAGGGCTGCCTGGAAGCATTGTCTGTGTACCTCCCTGGCATTGTGGGTCCCTCTTTAAAACCCTCACCCTAATGCTGTCAACCAGCCACACCACGGACCAGGCCCTGGGCGCAGCCCCCGTCAAGTCACCACTCCCCTTTGCTCTGTGAGGCGCATGTCAGAAGAAAACATAAGCTGCGGGTTTTGTGCAAACCAAATCTTGGCGAGTGTGAAGGACTATGAAAACAGTACATATGTAAAACACGCTTTCCCTGTGCTCTCGGGTGTTCCAGTTCTCTGCCAGGCGCCCCCGCCCCATGTTCTGCATTTCACAAATATTTTGTTTTTCATTCCAGACAGTGGGAGTACAAAGGCAGATTTGTTTCATCACTTAATTTGCTGATTCTGCCAGGCTTTTTCTCCTGCTGATCAGCAGTACTTCTTACAGTCTTATGGTTAAGGCTGACCTTTAGGAAAATGACGTAGGAGCAGTATCATACTGCCCGTGTATGGCTACAGAGCACGTGGGGAAATCGAGAGAAAACAAAATGACTCAGGAAACAGTGTCTCTGTGAGTGAATTTTAGGGGAGGCAGGGATGCCGCAGCTAAGCAGCACTTGGCCCTGCACTTGGGACATTTGATTTTACTCTGCTCAGCCTTCTTTCCTTCTAAGTGGTTATTTACAGGCCCGGCACCACCCTGTTCTTTGCTTCCCTGGGGACGGGAGCACAGAGCTCTAAAACACCAGCAGGGGCTGTTGCTTGAAGAGAATGAAGGTAGAGGGTGGGTGGGTGGCTGGATGGATCAGTGACTAAGGACAGGGGCCTCTCATTCTCTTACCACATTACCTCCCAGAAGCCTTCCCTTCCTTTTTTCCCAGGCTAGGGAGGTGCCCCTTGACCCTTTCCCATGGCTCTTCTCTGCCTTTGACTTATAAACAAGCAGATACAGTAAGGGGTGCATGGTACCATCTTCCGGATGACAGTGGAAGCCTCAGGGCAGCCTGGTAAGCCCCCACATGCATTTTGTTCACTCTTATCCTCACATCAAACAGTGTCAGCTCCTGGCATATGGAGGATGCTCAGTGCACATTGGTTGAATGAAACAGGGCGAGAACAGTGACTATTTAGGACTTGTGGGGGCACGTTTTTGCTTTCCTTCTTGTATCCCTCGGACACTGCGGCTCTCTTAGAGCTGGTGGTTCTCTTACCAGGGAGCCAGATGGGACCGCGAAGCAGAAACAGACACCTCCCTCCTCTAACACACACACACCCCTCTCTCCCTCAGGACTCTTAAAAGGGGCCACCTAACTGATTTCCTTTAACAGCTTGTCCTCATAACCTCCCTTTCTGTCTCCTGAGACCCTCATCCTTCCTTGTTAATGAATCTTTCTTCTGAGGATAAATGTTCCTCCAGGTCCTCTCCTTTCCCTTTGGGTCCCAAGGGGTGTGACCCTGGGAGAACCCTGTGTCTCTCCCTTTCTAAGCCTTTGTGTAGAGACACCTATTATCCTCAGCTCAGTCACTGTGTCCTTTGCTTGGAATTAGAGACCAGAGGCAAGAGCTAATGAGGGGCTTTCATGTTCAGGAACAGAGGGCACCCGGCAGCCTCAGCAGCTTCTCCCCTTCATTCCAGGCTTGTGGGGGCACTCAGTGTGCACAGCGCAGCGCGGGGGAGTGGCAGGCAGCACGCCCGGCCTTCTCCTGCTCAGCCCTTGCCTGCGCCGCCTTAGTGCCTGTGTGCAGAGGAGAAGCCAGCGCAGTGTAAAGGACATTTGCCTGCGGTTGTCCTAGTTAGTATGCTTTGGGCGCTCACTCTGGCTTTCCCACCTTCGTTTTCTCCTCTGTAAAGTGATTTGATCATCTCCGAGCCCCCTTACAGCTGTAGACATCTGTCATTTAAAATAGGACGCTCTCTTCCTTTTGAAAATAGAGAGTGGCCTTCTGGCACATGGGCACGCACACATAGGCGTGGGTTTATGCAAAATCGTGGAGACCCCACGGACATGCAGTGTAGGGGCTCTGAGTCAGACCGTGGAACTTAACTACATACTGGCACGGTGCCCAGTGCTCTGCGTGGATGATCTGGTTCAGTCCTCACAACTACCCCACAGAGTGAGTTCTATTTGTATCCCAATTTTACAGTTGAGGACTTGAGGCTTAGAGAAGGTAAGGAATGGCTAAGGCGCTTAAATGGCCCAGCCAAGTTCTGAAGGCAGACGTTTAGCTCATGTGAACAGATTGACTTCTCTGCTGTGCTGCCCCCTGCAGTTAAGTGTGTGCAGTGCAGGTTTGTAAAGAGGCGTTTCAGGGTTAGATGGACTTCCGGCCTCCCTTGCAAAGGGAGTGCATGTTGAATGTCCCGCACAATGCTTTCCTGCCTTGCAAGAAAGAATTGCATTTTAAGTATCTGCAGTCATGCCTGACATTTCTCCTTGGCCCTGGAGGGTGCGGCAGGGCCTTGAAGCATTTGGGTGTTCCTTTTAGCAATCCTTTGCCATCTGTGGTAAAAATCAGTGACATGCAAATCTCAAGGCACTGTGCACTAAATACGCCCTACAGGAGGGTGCCCAGGTACCCCACCCCTCCCCTCAAACTTCTCATGTATATGTGAATGAAAGGCATGGGTTCCTGGTGAAACACAGGTTCTGATTCAGTGGGTCTGGGGCAAGGCTGTCTGAATTTCTAACAGACCCTTAGGGGTTTGTTGGTACTGTTGGTCAGAGGTCTGCACTGCAAGCAGAGAGGGTCTGCAAGCTGTGGTTTCCACGCCGGCTCCATCAGAATGATTGAGAACCCTCAGTGAGCAGTTTCCTGGGAGATTCCCAGTCAGCAGGTCTAACGTGGGGCCCAGGATGCTGCAGGAGTTCCCGGGACCACATTGTGAGAAACACTGCCCACACCACTGGCCCCTAAGCCTCGGTCCTCTGCAGCCTGGCTTCTGCGTCCATCACAGTAATGAACTTGCCCTGGAGAAGATCACCAAGAAACTCTTCATTGTCAGATTCAGCAGGCATGCTGGCCCTCCCTGACCTCCGAGGAGCAGCATTGGACATCATCGATCACACCTTTATTTCCCTCCTTTGTTTGCTGGGGTTCCACCCCCATCTCCTGGCTGCCCTCCCACTTAGCAGGCAGCCCCTCAGGCCCGCTTCCCTGCGTCGTCATTCCCGGAAATGAATTCCACCCTTTTATTTCTCATGCATCCTGCCTTGGAGAGCTCATCACTCCCATAAACTGGTGAGGCCCAAATATTTATTTTCTGAATGATCTTCCGAAACCACATATCAGATCATGTTACTGCTCTCTTGCTTAAGACAGGTGGCAGAGGACTCGGGAGCCAGCTGGTCTGGGCACAGATCCTGGCCCTGCCACTTGCCAGCCCGGAAATCTTGTGCAAGTCATTGAACTTCCTTAGGCTGCTGCTGTCTCATCTGGAGGAGGGGAGCAGCCCCCCATCTAGTTAAGAGTGTCCCGCACTGGAGCTCGTATTACCGCGGGTGCTCAGGAGTCTGCTTCGAGGGTTGTTTAGTCGTTAGCAATAAGGAATACAAATAATAGCGGCAGCCGTCAGCGGACCCCAGAGTGTGCCTCACAGAGCCCTCCCGGCCCGGCCGTCTGTCTCACGGGCTGCTTTTCTCAGCTCCTTTGTCCTCCTGGCGTAGCCTTTGAGCCCCGTGGAGCTCTGCCTGCCTCCCCGCCCATATCTGCCTTTGTGCTTCTGCTCAGTCACAGGGGTTTGTGTGATGTGCGAGTCCTACTGTACTGACCTGATTTGCTTATACGCCTGTGCCCCCATTAGACTCACGTCTTTCAGTCACGTTTGCAGCCCTGACATTGGGAATGGCTGTCACTCATGGAGGACTATGACGCTCACTGTAGAATGCATGAATGTGTGACAGTGAGAATCCGAATGACCCAGTGGCGTAGAGGACAAGCACCCTAAATACTTAAGGTTATCTTACTTTAAGAACCCTCCCTGTGGTCTGGTCTCTTTCATTACCTTCGCCCTCTCCCCATCTAGTCCATTAGCGAGCCCGCTCAGCGCTACCTCTAAAGCAGTGGATCTCCGCCAGGGGTCACGTTGGTCCCTAGGCCATTGGGCAGTGTCCAGTGACATTTTTGGTTGTCACAGCTTGGGGTGCCTCTGACGTCCAGAGGGTAGAGAGGCTGGGGGTGCTGTGACACACCCTACACTGAGCGGCGCAGCCCCCCACAACAAAGCGTTCGGCAGCCCCAGTATCAACAGCGCGGAGGGCTAGGCACTGTGGCCAAGGGCGCTCTGAGTGCGGGCAGGCCCTCTGTCTTCGCCATCCCCCACGCTAGCTCCAGGCGCTCTTCATACCCCTGGAGTGGCCTTTCGGCCTGCTCCTCCGTGCCTCAGTCTGGGCAAGTGGCTGAGCTTTAAAAAAGATAAGTAAAGTCAGCCCCCCTCTAAAGCTTCCCATCATACTTGGGGGCAAACCCAAACTTGGGCTCAGGAAGCCCTCCCCGACTGTTTCCTGCCCCCCCCCCCGCCCCCGCCATTGACCTCTGGCCCCCTGGCTTTCTGCTCTGGTCCCACCCTGCTGTCCGTCTTTCTAGTCCTTAACTTCAGAGCTATTGACATTTGGGGGCCAGATAATTCTTTACTGGGTGGGTTAAGGCTGTTCTGCACATTGCAGGATGCTTAGCAACATCCCTGGTCTGCCCACCAGATGTCAGTAGCACTCATTCCCCTCTCCCCCAATAATGCTGAAGACTACCTGGGGAGCAAACCGGAACCAGGGAGGAATGTGGCCGATTTAGTACCTTCTTAAAAAAGAACAACTCTTATTTCTGATGTTGCCACCCCTCCTAGATTCCACGGGTCTTAGAAAGTTTCGTTTCTTTACTTTGTTATATTTGAGAGTCATGCAACTCGTTGACACTGTTCTAATTTTAGAGCACTTCCTGTCACCCGCAAGAGAAACCCCCTGTTACTGATTTCTAATTTCATTCCGGTGTGATTGGAGAGCACATGTGGTATGATTTCATTCCTTTTACATTGCCTGAGGTTTGTTTATGGCCTGACGATGGGAACACCGCGGAGAATGTGGCATGTGCACCTGAGAAGAATGTGTGTTTGGCCGTTGGTGGGTGGGGAGCCCGTGGGATTCTGACGGGTCTGGTTGGTTCAGTGTTGTCCTTGTCTCCTGTTTCCTTGTCGATCCTCGTTATTCTGTCCAGTGTCGAAGGCGGGGTATAGAAGTCTCCAACTCTTAGGTATAAATGTCACTTCTCCTCTCAGTTCTGTTAGTTTGCGTGTCATATATTTTGTAGCTCCGTTTTTATGTCTTCCTGATGGTTTGACCTTTTCTTTCTCTTTAGGAACTTTTTTTTTTGTTTTAAATTCTGTTTTGTCTGGTTCTGTTACTCCAACTCACTTGATTTTGGATAATTTTTTCCTTGTAGAACTCCACGGTTATTCCAATGTGCAGTCAGGGTTGAGGTCACTGCTCTTGTGGGATAAATTAGAAGCTGAGGCTAAAGCCATCTTGGCTTTAAAGTGAGCCCACAGCTACCAAGAGATGATATCCCCGGGACTATGCGCTTCCTGTGACTGGTGTTGAAGGCATCCCAGAAACTCTGGGTGCCTTGATGAAACCCTGTCCTGCAGCAAAACTTGTGGCCGGTTGAGTACTGTTTCCTGAAACTGCTGTTTTCAGTTTATCTTATGACAGAGAATGTTCTCTCACTCAGCTGGTCAGAGCAGCCGGACGGCCGCCTGCCTCCCTGTCTGTGGGACTGCGTCTCTCTGCGCAAGTCCCCTGCTCCTGTGGGTCTCACCACATGTGATCTCAAGTCACAGACCTTTCCCTGGTGCTCTTTACCGGTGTCATAATAACAAAAAACCTGACCTCCAAGTTCTGTGTATGTGGGTTGTCTGGGGAGGTGAAGGTAGGAGGGATGGTCAGAGACACTTTTAGAAAGCTAGTCAGAAATGAGCCACCTCCTCACAAGTCTGAAGACAATAGAATATGCAAAAAAAAAAAAGAGGTAAGAAGAAAAACCTTGAAGTTTACCAGGGGCCCAGGGGGCAGGAGAGGGTGAATACTCTGAAAAGCAATTCTTTCTTTTGGCAAAGGGCACCCTCCTTGCCCAGCAAGATGGGAAGTGATCTAGAATGGATGCTTTCTTCTTCATTCATTTTTATGCAAACCTGAAAACTCTCTTTGGTTCTCACATCCCTTCCTCCCTCCTCCTCTTTTTTCTTTTTCCCTTTTTTCTCTCATTTCTTAGGAGTCGTCCCTTAGATATCCACTTTCCTGGGGTCGGCTGACGCCTTTACTGAAGTGCTCCTTTGAAGGTGGAAACTCGTCTGTCCGTGTCTGTTCCCACATCTGTTCTTAATCCCAGGGCCTCTGATCCACTGTCAGGAAGTTTTCCCTCCAAGCAGTGAAAAGCCTCCCGAGGCTAAGTTATCTGACCCACATTTATTTATCTTTTTAGGGCTTTTTTCCTCTTAATATTTCTCTGTAGAAGAATCACTTGAGAATGCCTGGGTTTCCTGCTTATAGATTCTCTGGAATTTTCATTCCAATGTATACGCATGCACACGCACCCCTTCATACACATACACATGTGAGTTATAAATAGCCAAAATAAATAACCTAAAAAAACCCTTTAGGTCATGAGATAATTTTCTGATGCCAAGCTTGCTAACTTGCTTTGCCTTTTTCCTGTCATTTTTAATAACAAAATTATCTTAAAGGACACTGACAGGCTCTTTGGATTCCCTTATAGTTTATAGTGCCCTTTTTCCTAAAAACCCGGAGACTTGGCTCTCTCTTCAGTTCCCTCAGGGCTTTTGGGAGTGAGGAGGATATTTCTTTGACTTACAGAGCCTCATAGTATCATTGTCAGTCCATAAAAATGTCCTTCGTAAAGAAACATGACGCATCTCCTTCCTTTATAAAGATGTCTGCTGGCCCCCAGGGTGAGTGTCCCAACCCCTGCCCGCCTCACGGCCTGCCACAAACTCTGTGTTCAGACGCCCTAACTTCCCCCAGGCCTTCTCACGACTCAGAGCTTTTGTGTGTGCCATTCGTTTGCCTGGGACACCCTTCCCTGCCCTTTTTCACCAACGTCGTCCTGCTGACCTTTAATACCCAACTGAAATAGCACTCCTTTGTCTTGCGCTGCCTGGGTCCACCAAGCTATGTGAGTCACACTCTTTATTTGAGTTTCTTTTGCACTCTGGCTGTCCTCCACAGATCGACTGTGCATCCACTGATGGGCAGAAACCATTTGAAAATAATAATAATAAATGATAACAGTAATAATAATGGTTAATGTCTCTACTATGTACAACATGGTAACACTATTACACGATACTATATTTTATAGTGTATAATCAAGTAATAATAGCTAATATTTAACATATAACAATAGCTAATACAGTATGAATTATCATAGCCCTGTGTTCCAGAGAAAGACTAAGCAATTATTATATTGTCTCATTTAACCCCCATAGCAACTCGACAAGGTAGGTACTGTTAATGTTGCCCCTTCCTGATGAGGAGAATGAGGCGCAAAGAGGCGAACAAACTTACCGCAAATCATAGCGAGTAAGCGGAACCAGTATTTGAACCCAGGCAGGCTGACACGTAACCCCAGGCTCTTAAGTGCTGTAATTCAGTGTTGAAAGGCAACGTGTTTTACAGTTTATATCACACTTAACACATTTCATTGCAATAGGCTGTTTATTGTCCTTTTTTTCTTTTTGACCAGGTGTTCCTTAGCTAGGGACTTCTTGCTAGCAGAAGTTATGTTTGAATGTTTGATTCTCTTTGCCACCTCCGCACTTGGTCCTGTGTGTGGCTACAGCATTCGAGAATTAACATTAACGGAAAAATAACTGAACGAGTAAGACCTTAGGTAGTCTAAACATTACGTTGGCTCTGCCTCATTTTCCTCAGGGTCATCCATATATGCAAAGAGCCCTTTGTAGAACCATGACCCACATTAGGCAGGGGAGGTCCCTAGCTGGATACCATTATGCTGTGTTCTCTGCATGCAGAATCTCATACTATTTTCCAACCACTGATGAGGCCTGTGCTCCCTTTACGCCCCTTTACTTTTGGGGACACTGAGGCCAAAGGAAGCTAAGTAACTTGTCTAAGGTCTCAGCTATTTCGTGGCAGAGCTAGGATAGAAACCCAGGTGCTTTCAAACCCTAAACCCTTCTGACCTCTTAGCCCCAAGGCTATAGGCCTCCTATCTTAGATATAAAAGAAGAAATGTTTAGAAAGAATTTCCTGTCTGAGAATCTTCTGGCAAAGCTGTTTCACCTAGATACCGTCTTTCTGTGTGTATAGCCCAGTTAACTTGTGGTCTTTTGCTTTCTCCACTCCCCAGGGTGCATCTCTGCAACAGCCAGTGTGGCATTTTAGGAAGAAATAATGCATTGTGATATTTGAGCAATGCAACTTGGAGCCCATGCCAGCAGTCACACCGAGTTGAACTGCCAGAGCAGGGCACAGGGCTTTTTTGATCGGCCAGTAATGAATTCCTGAAGGCTTGGATTCCAGGTGTGGATTTGGCTTGCTGGGCTTTTGGGGCCCAGAATGAAAGACCTGTCCCCCTTCCCTTCTCCCTTAGAGAATCTGGGCGTATTACTTTTTAAAAGTCTTATTTTTATGAGGCCCTTTTTTGCTTTCTTGCTCCCAATCTTGCAGTCAGTTTTGACTTTTAAAAGGAACCACAGTTTGACTTTTTACAAAATGAACCAGGGGACTGAATGTTCTAGCAATTTCAGATCCATTACTTTTTGCGAAGTTTTTAGCCAGTGATGGCTGCATGTGGGCTATCACTTTGGGGATTGTGTGCATGTTGATTCAAATTATGTGAATTTTCTAATTTGGTTTTTTTCTACTTCATACTTAGATATAATATTTATAATGATCACATCTTTAGTGTGAGCCAAATTGCATCTAGTTCGTAGTACATTTCTTCTGAGAAGTAGAGTTTTTACTTTTTTAGTTAAAAAAGATACTTTTACCGGTAGGAGAAACATTCATACTGACCGGCTTTCAGTTCTCCCATTACCGCATCATTCCTGCCTCCAGCCTTTGCACATGCCGTTCCCCTTCCTGGAACAGCCTTCACTCCACAGTCCCAGCAGCACTAAACTTTCAGCTCTGCTGAGCATCCTCATTCTTCGCAGGGGAGACACAGAATTTGTGAATGAATGTTAGTTGAATGACTAGCTAAATAAGGAAGACCTCAGGCTGTCTAAGCATTACATTGCTTTTCGCCTTAGGTGTGTGTGGTGTGTGTGTCATGTGTGTCGTGTGTGTGGTGTGTGTGTCTCCGTGGAGCCTGGCTTTTCTCTGAGAATCATTTTCTGACCTTGGCCTCCTTCCCAATTTGAGATTGGATGTCCTCTAGCTCCCCCTTCAGAGCACTCCCAGCACTGCATGCGGAGGCTCATTGACCTTATCTCTCTTCTCAGGAGTGCTGATCAGTTGCCACACAACTGACTACCTGGCAGATAGTAGGACACTCAGGAATATTTTGTTACTGGCCAAGAGGGGGCACAAATACAGGATCCGGCACAAACAACCCCCCTTTTTTATTACAAATCTTTTATCACAAAATCATAAGCATGTAATTCTGTAACATAACAATATCACACTTAAGCATACCATATGATATTTTAGGTTAAATGTTCAAATTAAAACTATAAATTATTACACCCATATTATTACCCTACCAACCACACTTAAGCAGGCGATACTTCTGCTGGAACCCTCCATTTTTGGTTCCTTTGACCCTGTTTTGTGTTGTGCACAGGGGAAGTGTTAATCCTTAAAAAGTGGACAGAGCAGGTATACAACCCCTTGCTTGAACATTTATGAAACTTACAAAGTGATTACCTTGATAAATCTAGTATCCATCTGACATATACAGTTATCGCAATGTTATCGACTGTATTCCCCATGTTCTTTAATTACCAATTTGTACTTCTAAATCCCTTGACCTTTTTTGCCCGTCCTCCCAGCCCCTCTCCCATCTGGCAGCCGTCAAAATGTCCTAGGTATCTGCGAGTTTGTTTCTGTTCCGGGGCGGGGTGGGGAGCCCAGAAAAGTAGACAGAACTGGTTAAGAGTTTTAAAGTTCCCAGAGGGCCTTTTTGCTAGGACAGCAACTATTTGAGTAAGAGCCGGCAGCTTTTTGTGTACAGCAGAGGGATTTTGTATCTTGCTTGTGAGCGTGGAAGAAGAGGGAGCCTGCTGAAATGGGGAAGTGCCACAGAGGCCTGTGGCTTCCTCGCGGGTGGTGCTCTTCTCACGGCAGCTACACTATCTGGGATGTGTTAGACTCGACTCGAGAGAGTGATGATCAAAGTGTGCCCCACGTTGGCCGTGTAGCCCGAATTCTTGGAGCGACCACTGGTCTGTGAAGTGGCAACGTCAGGAAAAGGACTGCTGAGGTCATTTGCCCTGTGGAGATAAGACAGGTAGAACCTGTGTGAGAGGGTGTTCACATGATAGTGTTCAGTGCAGCCCTCTGGGTGCTTAGTAAAAATGCAGATTCCCTTGGGGAGAGACCCAGGAATTCACATTTTCACAACATCCCTGAAGTTTATGCTGCAGGAGGCAACGATCCCCTTTTTCATAAAACACTCCCTTATAGGACAGAAAATTCAAGGGAAATATTGGCAAATAGGACAGTCCTTGGTGAGAGAACCTGCCCTTCATCAGTGCCCTTAGATAGAAGGGAAAGTGCAGCAAAGTCAGCTCAAGGAGCACCTCCTGGAAGGAGGACCGCTGCATCAGCCTGCGATTGGTGTAACCCAGGGAGACAGTTCCAGCAAGATTGATGCCCTGCACCCGGTGCAAATTTACAAAGATAAAAAGAAGAGTCATGGTTTCCTTGACTGCATAGGAATGGCCCCTACTCTGCAAAGTAATGAAAGACACAGATGTTAAAATGAAGGGAGACAGAGATAGATGGAGAGTGATGAGCACAGGCAGCAGTGAAGGACCAACCTAACGCAACACAGAGGCACCGCGGTGCGCTCTGAGCCTGTGCGCTCCTGGGGCGATTCTCGCCAGCAGGAGGAGCAGGGACCCCTCAGACAGTCCTGGGCTGGAGGCTTTCCCTGTGGCCGTCTGTGGCCGGAAGACAGTACCAGTTCCTCAGAGAGGAGGCAGTCAGTAATCAAAAGAAGGCCAAAATGGGAAATACGTATATTCTTTGACCCAGTGGTGATACCTTAAAGAGATAATGTACAAGGGGGAAAAATAATATATGTGCCTGGATGTGCATTGTTTAATGAAAACACCCCAAAGGTCCACCAGTAATGGGACTGGTGGGTACACAGATGCAGTGAACTTACTCTTAGCCATCAAAAGTGACAGTGTAACCTGTAGTTATCAACAGGAAAACACATCACAATATACAATATTAAGTGACAGAAGCAAGATTCAGAAGAGCATAATATTTCGTGGGTGAACTTAATCAGGTGTACTCTGAATTCTGTTTATTGATTCGGTCAGTAGTTAGTGAGTAACTTAGGTACCAGGCACTGTTCTGGGTACAGAGGTAGGGCAATGAATAAGACAGTGGTCCTTTGCCAGAAGTGAAGGGCTCGGAACCAGCAGCACCCACATTGCCTGGAAGCGTTTTAGAAATGTGGGATCTCAGGCTGCACTCCAGTCCTGCTGCCTTTTAACGAGGCCCTGGGCTGTCCGTCTGCACATTGTAGTTGGTGAGACGGTACTTTAGGAGCATGTTAACCAAAACGACCACAGTGGATTTTCCTGGGCGGCGGCAATTTGGGGTCATTTTTACATTTGCTTCTGTATGTTTCTCTGTCTTGAATTTTTCACAGTGAGCAATGTCTTGAGTTTACAAAGCAAGGATGGTAATTGTGCATCGAGCTTAAGGCTCCTGCTTCTGGTCCTTGGGCTGCCTCGTGAACACACTGGCAGCATCGTGGCGCAGGGGCTGGCAGCGGCAACTCGTGGCTCATTTGGCCAGCCACAAAGGTCCGGAAGGGAGACCTGGAACACGGGACTGTGGCTGTAGCTGCCGTAGCAGCCCGAGAGACGCCGCAGGCCTGATGAGCCGAGCTCACGGCTGTTGTGGCTGCACAGGGAGGCTCTGGTGCTGCAGCTTCTGTCCAACCTTTTGTGTGGCTACCACGTGGGGAGGGTCTGGGCAGCAGCTGTAGATGGCCACCCTGCGACATCCGTCATCTTCCCGGACCAGTGAGCAGCCCCGAGCTCTTCCTGAGCAGATCCGGATCCATGGGCACGATGCCTGGAGAAGAGCATTTTTTGTCCAAGGCCTAGAATGTTCTGGCCATATGGAAGAGGGCCTTTGAGCCTCATGACTACTTTTCTTGGAGCCTCCCCTGAATCTGATCCCTGAGGTGGGCCTTGGCAGGGTGTGGCCCTGCAGCACCCCGCCTAACGCACAGTGCATACTCGGGGCAGGAGACCTGGATTCTGGAGCAGCCTGACCCCAGATAGCTAGGTGACTGTGGGTAAGCCCGCCGTTGCCTCCTTGGGTCACAGTTTTTCTCCTCTGTGAAATGTGAGAATTAGTTTCTGAATGATCCTATGTGAATTAGCTGCTGTGCGCCAGATGTCATGCATGTAAAGGTCAGGCCTTTGTCCTGAGGACATCACGGCCTGGCTACACTGGGATGTCTCCTGGTTCCCCGCTAGTTCTGGCATGACCCCCAATCTCTGGTCCAAGAACTCTATCCTTCCTGCATGGTGGATGCTAAAGCAGCTTTTCATTTAGGGTAATGGTGTATAGGGGTTTTTGCACATTTGTTTGTTTATGTCCTTGCTGATGAAAAGTCGGCAACTGTGTTAGTCCTTTGTCCATTCCCATCTAGTTAAAAAAAAAAACTTAAAAATTTTATTCATCTGTGAAATTCAGAACTGTAACAGCCCAACTGTAAGGAGGGGAAAGACTCAGATCAGGAAATAAACCAACCCCCAGGAGAGCCCCGATTCCTGTCTTGCTGGTGAAAGCTGGCACTTTGAAAAGTTCATGGAGTAACTCCTTGCAAAGTGATGGATTTAAAGTACATATTCAGTGGAATGGAGTCACCCTGTCTGCTGCCTTTGTCAGTGTGAGCTTGGAAACAGAGTCCTTCCGCTTTTTGCCAGGGCTGCTGAGGTTCATGCCGAAATCTCTCCTCCATGGAAATGGGGGCCAGACTTTGTCCAGGAACCCCCCGAGCCCCACAGCGGGTCACACAGGCAGGGAGCAGCTGACAGCTGCTGTCAGCGACTGGCCTGCCTCTCTGAGCCTCTGCCAGCCACTCAGCTGGCCGCCTGTGATCCACCGCGGAGGTCGCCTTAGCCGGCGTCCGATGGTGCAGATGTAAATCATAACAGGACAGGCTCCCCCTGACAGAGACGGCATCTGAGCATCCCTGGCAAGGCAGGAAGTCTGATGACTAATCCCCGAAGAGGGCGCAGGGGCAGGGACAAAGAGCTGGTTAATTGAATGGTAGCTAATTCATTTATAATGATTCATATTCTCACTCTCTTTTCACTTTCATCTTACGAAGTCTAGTCCTTTGGAGCCGGGCTTGCTGGGCTTTAGAAACATGTAAGGAGGCAGTAGAGCAGGTGAGTCAAGAGCAGGGTTCGAGCCTTGACTCAGTTTATTAGCAGTGTCAAGCTGCTTCACTTCCGGGCCTCAGCTTGCTTGCTTGCTTGCTTGCTTGCTTGCTTTCTTTCTTTCTTTCTTTCTTTCTTTCTTTCTTTCTTTCTTTATATTAAATATAAACAATATATTTGTTTACTTGTTCAACCCTGGTACACACGGAAGCTAATTTCAAAATTGCCAATCCATCCCATGACAAACACATATAGCTAGAATACCGTATTTGTGTACAGTTTTTTTCCCTTTAGCCTTATAGAATCCAGTCAAAAATAACAACTTCGTAACTACTTAGGCTAGTTCTTTTTTCTTCCCCAACCCCTTCATTGTGGTGTTGTTATGCATCTGTAGTATAATTATGTGCATTTGTTGCTATTTATATTCCATTTTAAGTCAATACACACATACACACAGTTGATTTTTAATTGTTTGCTTTTTGGGTATGTGAGATATTATCAAGGTTCTAATTGTCGGAGTTACACAAATAGACTCAGAGAAACGTGCAGCCTTCTCATCCCTGCTACCTCATTCCATTCCCATTTCCCCATCGTTTCCACCCTTTCCCCACCCCACCCTCTGTTGGTAACCGGTGTCTGTAGTTTCTGGTCTATTCTTCTGGATTTCTTTTACACAGATAAGGCAATTCAGGTGTATTTTCTTAGAACCCCTTCTCTTGCAATGTGGAGGGTCGGAGCACTCTAGCTAGTCTTTGCACTTTGCTTTTTCCACTGAACAGTGTGTCCTAGAGATCACTTCCTGTCAGTTCATAGAGATCTTCCATGAAGAGCTTTTTAAACTATGGTGTTCAGAAAAAAACAATTTAGCAGCTCAAGGATCAGTTTCAGAATTCTCTAAGCCTGTTCATGATGATGATAAATAGCATAAGCATTGTTATTAATTGAGCATCTGCGGTATGCAATTCTCTGTGCTAAACATTTGCTATCGATGCTCTCACTGAATATTTTCTAGAGCCCTATGAGGTAAATAGTAGCTTCAATTTACGGATAAGGAAATTGAGGCTCAGTAATATTTGAAAACTTGCCCAAGGTCATTAAAAAATGGAGCCACGATTTGAACTCTCTCCCACGTTTGTGATTTGTGAAGGGCACCCCGGCACCATTACAGAAGTTCCAGGTCGAAACAGACTCATGTGGTCTTTTAAAACCGAGGCATGTTCCAGCCCTTAAAACCCTCTTGATTGTGGATCAGCTGCTGCTACAGGTGGCATGTGGCTGATGGCAGGAACGTGAAGGTAATTCACTGCCTGTTTGTTCCAAAGAAATGGCCCTTCCTTTTGAGGACCCTGAGTCCCGCCTCTGAGACAGGAGACGAGAGGGATGCTGGGTGGGATCTGCTACCCGGGATGCAGTTAATTGCCAGCCAGAGCAGCCAGGACCATTACTGGGTAAGGACGTTACACCACAAGGCTGTTTGGTTAGCAGGACACTCAGTCAAGCCCGAGTTACAGCAGTTTCTTTTAAAGCTGTTTGTACAGAAGAAGTGGAAGAAGAATTTATTTGAGCAGGAGCCTGGCTTCTGTTTCTAGAAGTGACAACTGTTGACAGAGAGGCAGCATGGTGGAGTTGGCTGAGAGCGTGGCTCCTGGAGTCTCAGTGCCCGGGGCCTCACGCCAGCACCAGACTTTCTAGCTGTGTGACCTTGGGCAAGTCACTTCATCTCTCAAAGCACATCTGTGGAATGGAGATAAGAACTATACCCATCTTTGTTGGGGTCCCCAAGATTGTCCCCAGGTTCTGTGATTTGCTAGGAGGATTCATAGAACTCAGCCTGTAGTCAGTCATAGAGCTGTGATTTGTTTCAGCAAAAGGAGCCAAAGCAAAACCAACAAAGGGGTGACGTAAATGGAGCGAAGTCCAGAGGAAACCAGATTCAAACTTCCCGGGGTCCTCTCTCCCAGTGGCATCACACAGGATGCACTTAAGCCCCCAGCAACAAGTTGCAACAGCCCATGTGAAATGTTTTCTGCTGGGGAAGCTCCTTAGAGACTTGGTGCTGGGGTTTTCACTGGGAGCTGGTTGGTCACGCGGGCACCCTCTCCCAACTCAGAAAAGAAGTGCTCAGTGTAGACTGCGCTGTTTGCATCAATAGTTTGGACCCGGTCAGCCATTATGATGAGAGAATGGTCTGAGCCCTACTGAAATCCGAGTCCCCAGGTGCCAGCCAAGCACGGGCCAGCCTTGCCAGCAAGCCTTTCTAAGGATAGCTGCCTCGGGCCCTGTCGGTTAATGTTTTTCTGCACACGGTCCCATTGGATGGTTGCTGGGTGGATTAAAAGAGATGATCCGTGTGAAGCGCCGACCACGCCGTCCAATACAGTGAGCACGCAGTGAATGCCGCGATTACTTTGACAGTCGGGGGATGAATTTTGAATGGCTCATTAGTACCTTAAGAGCAGGCTCCATCCATCATCCATCTGCTCACCCATTCATTCCCGTTCAGCACGTTTTGATTGAGCCCTGCTTGTGCAGGGACTGGGTTGACCTCTTTGGGGCTTTCAAAGTAGTGGGATTAGCCACTTCCTTCCTAGAGGATGGTACCCGTGGGCTTCCAGTCTAGCTGGGTATCCGGTGGGTGGTGGTGGTAAGAAACTTCTGCAGACTTCCAGGCCCATTTGCACACCCAGAGTTAGTGGGGTGGGTATGCTGTGGTTGGAAAGTTTAACCTCCTAATGTCTTGCTCTTTGTCCTGTTTTTCCTCCCGCAGCCAAGGCCAAATCGAAATGCGGCCCGACGTTCTTCCCCTGTGCCAGTGGCATCCACTGCATCATCGGTCGCTTCCGGTGTAATGGGTTTGAGGACTGTCCCGATGGCAGCGACGAAGAGAACTGTAGTAAGTACTGGGAGCTTGCATGCTGTGACCGCTGTTTGTTCCAGCCGCCCACCCCCTCCGTGCTGACCACTGTCACCTTTGGGCTTCTGTCACTCTCAGGCTCAGGCATTTTCTGCCGTGACCCTGCGTTCCATTCTTTACCACTTCTGTCATGTGTAAGTGCTCAGCTACCGTTTCCCGGGGACTCTCCTCAGTGCGCTGGGCCTTGGGCATACTTTGTTTTCAGTTCTGACAGTAGCCCAGCAAATGCACTTGTATGGTCCCTGTTAACAGGTAAGGCATCTGAGGCGTGGAGAGGCAGATGAACTCAGTCCAGTGTCACACAGCTCTCAAGTAGCAGAGCCAGTTCCCCTTCTGATTGACCCTCCTGCTCCATGCCCCACGTTTATGTGCTTGCCTTCCTTCTTAGTTTGAATTCTTTTTTTTCAAAAAAAGATACTTATATATTAATTATACCTATACTGTAAGAATATAGTTTGGAAAAATACATTCAAACATGGTAGAAAGCCAAAGTTTTTGATTTGTGAGCACCCCTTTTACCTGCTGTATAATATTCCACACACAACCCCACTCTGGTTCTTCCTACTCCACCTTCCCTCTTCGCAGTCTTTGTGTTGAGCCTTCCTCCGGGGCATGGGTACATGCAGCCCCTCCTTCCTTTCCGGTGTCCCTGTGTCCAACGTCACTTCACACACAGCAGCTTCAGTGACCTTCAAGTGTCTCTTCCCTGCCTTTCATACTATTCCATCTCTCCCAGCAAGTTGCTTTGTACCTGCTGCTGGTCACTCTGGTCACTGCTCACTGTTTCTTCTTTGCTTTCCCCTTAAATGTTTAGACTATGGGAGCTTTTGTAACTGTATCCGGCTCTGGACCAATTCACATGTTTATTTTCTGTGTCTGCATATTTTTATAACATTTTGTCTTCTGATTATTAAAAGAACTTACAAAATATGGAAAAGCATAAAGAGGGAAACAAAGCTACCCAGAATAAAACACTGTTAATATTTGGACTGTTTTGTGTCAGTCCTTTCTCTCTCTCTCTTCCTCTCACTTCTCTCTTGTCTCTCTTTTTCTTCTCCAGTGTGCTTAATTGAGCTGTCCTCTTTCCTGTGACCATTCTGTCGTGTTATGTTTTTTTCAAAACATAAGTTTTAGTAACTTCAGAGGTTGTTTTGGTAAATTGATTTTTTCTTATCCCGTCGATTCTATTTTAAGTCCCTGAAGAGGAGGACGGCTGTTCTCTGTGTTATTTATGCCTTTTCAGGGAGCAGTCATTGCTCTACCCTCCCCGCGGGGATGCCGGGAGTTTATAACGCTCCCATGTGCCTTCTCCTGTTGCCTTATTTCATCTCTGGGTCTCAAATGGCGGAAATACAGCATAGCCACTAGGTTATCGCATGGTTAGTACAGTGGCTGAAACCCACCTTCCCAGGGAGGCTGTATATCACTGACTGGGCTGGGCCTGACTGAGCAAAGTGACTCTGGAGCTGGAATGTCTGCCCCCACCCCCCGCCCCAACCGTGTGTTTACCCTAATTAAGCACGAGATGGGCATGCCGCATGATGCCTTTGCGCAGTGGTTCCCTTGTCTCTAAAAGCAGTGCTGAGAGCCTGCTTCCTGGGGTGATTGTGAGAATTACATGAGATAATATCTGAAAAGTGCTTAGTGTAGACGCTGGCACGGAATAATTGGTTATAACTATGTATAGTGACTTAAAACCATGGGTGATTAAGGGGAAGACTATAGTTACTAGCATTTTGCCTTTGGCTTAGGATGTCCAAGAACATACTTTTATTTTACACGGAAAAAAAATACTTTATATTTGGAATTAGCCAGCCGGCCTCAGTTTAAATGATCCCAATTGTATTGGCAACATCCAAAGCGCCCTAGTCGGCTCACTCAGCGTGGATTTTCTTCCTTTTTTATTGTTTTTCAAGTATAGTTGTTTCCATGTTCTCTCCACCACCTGAGCAGTGTGTTGACCTTGGCCCGTTAATGTCGTAGAGCCTCTTCATAGCCCGTGTGATCTGGTGCTTGTTGGCCTTGACATCCACAGTGAGCACAGGTGTATCGTCGTCTTGTGTCTTCATGGCTGGCCCGGCAGTCGGGGGAGCCTGATGGCACAGTGGTCAACCTTGTGTATCCTGGGGTGCTCTTCTGATGATATTTGGGTTGCCTTGAGAGCCCCAGCATCTTGGGCCATCAGAAGGTGGGTGATGTGCAGATCTTGGGGTTTTTGGGGGGCTGTGGATGCTTTTCAGCACTGCTTTCTTTGCCTTCAAAGCCTTTGTTTTGGCTTTGGCTCTGGGAGGGGCCAGGCTTCCTTCTTTAGTTTCAGCTCCATCTTCGTGAAAAGGACGTTTCTTTTATATGTCATTTAGTGCCTCTTAGCTTGATCTCTACTTCCTGTTGTCCATGGGGATCTTATAATCTAAGGGGAGAATTATTCGTATGTATATATCACGTGTATGTTCATACATATATACTAGAGAGTAATCCAATGGCAATAAAAAGCAAGTGTGACACATTACAATATATACATTCTAAATGACTGTGTCATCCTACATACCCTCTGCCTTAAAGACCATGTCTGATTTAATTGTTTGGATACTGGTCCTTAATTTTCTGAGTAAATTTTATCCATTCCATATTAAGTCACCATTTTCCTCTGGCTTATCTACTATTTAAAAATAGAAGTTCTAATTCACTATTTTGAAAACTGGTAGATAAAAGGAAAGAATCAAGCATTTGCCCTCCCTTTCCTATATGAATTGTACTGCTGAGTAATTAAATACCTGACTTAGGAAAGTTCCTTTTTTATTGAAGAATACCGCCTATAATAGAAGAATGAGAGAATTAGGGTATCTCTATTTGGTAAACCCTATAATAGAGAAATGGATGATCAATGGCTGCTGAAACCATTAGATGAAAAATTGATGGGGAGCTTTATAATGGATGGATCAGGCTGGCAGCCCCTGGAACCAACCCCTAATCTTCCCACAGACAGTTTGAATCAATATTGTACCACTTCAGGCAGAGAGTAGAGCCCTGTCGCTCTGTAGGTCACCCTGTGTTGTAGTTGTCTTAGTACCTCTACGTACATTAAAAACTCCAAAAGACAAGAGTTTTAATTTTTGCTTTTAATTTTCAAATACGTTTTAAAGAAGTTCAGAGGAGAAAAATAGGAGAAGAATATTTACCCAGATAGTTACTATTTTGGTCGCTCTTGCTTCATTCCTGATGTTCCAAGTCCCTTCTGGTATCACTTCCCTTCTGTCTGGAGGACTTCCTTTGCAAGTCTTTTAAAGCAGGTCTGCCGGCAGCCAATTCTCTTAGTTCCCCTTCATCGGAGAATGTGTTTCACCGTCATTCCTCAAGGATATTTTTACTGCATATAGAATTCGGGGTTGACAGGTCAATTCTTTAAGCCCTTTCAAAATGGTGTGCCACTTCCCCTGGCTACTGTGGTTTCCGATGAGAAATTTGCACTCATTTAAATTGTTTCTCCACAGAGAATACATCATTTTTCTTTGACTACTTTGAAGATTTTTTTTCTTTAGTTTTTAGCAGTTAGATTATTGAATGCCTGGGTATGTGGATTTCTTTGAGTTCATCCTGCTTAAGGTTCTATTTGAATCTGTAGGTTTTTGTCTTTTGCCATGCTATTATTTCTTGAAATATTTTTTTAAGAACTGTACTCTTTCTTTTTCTTACGGGATTCTGATTACAACTTTAGATCTTTTGTTATCATCCCACAGGTCCCTGGGGCTCTGCTCATTTATTATTCAATCTTTTTATCTTTTTATTGTTTAGATTGGGTAATTTCTATCTTGTCAACTTTTTCTTAGTCGACTTCCAAGCCCACATACTGGTTCTTTATTAATTTGGTTACTGTATTTTATTCTAAAATTCCGTTAGGCCCTTCTTCATATCTTCTGCTTTTTGCTGAGACTTTCTGTTTTCCATTTGTCCCAAGAGGGTTTCTGATTGCTTATTAGAGTGTTTGTATACTAACTGCTTTAAAGTCTTCAGCACATCATTTCAACATGTGCCCTGTTTTGGCACTGATATTTGTTAATTATCTTTTGCCATAAGAATAGAGATTTTCTTGATTTTTCAGATGGCAAGTAATACTGGATTATATCCTCGATGTTTTGATTATTATGTAGGACATTCTGGGTTTTGTTTAAATCCCACAGAGAGTGCTTATATTTTTGTTTTAGGAGGCAGACGACCCTGTTAGATCAGACCACAAGCCCCTGACCGCCCTCCATGGGCTGCGCTGGCAGCAGTTTCCAAACTGTTTCTGCAGTGCCGTTCGGATCTGTCCTGTGTGTGTACCTCCCCGTGGTCAGTCCGTGACCTGCGCAGCAATGCACGAGTTCAGTTCTTGTCTTTGGGGGGCTTGTTAGAACTGGTGTTGTGCATATGTACCTTGGAGACCAGCCTGGTTCAGAAATAACTTCGGGGGTTGCTTTCCCGAGTGCTTGCCTCTCCGCGATCTCTCTGACACATCCCCATTTCCTGGGAATCTGAGAGGGGAAAAGAAACCGCCTGTTCAGTGATTGCTCGAAATCTGACCTTCTTCGCCAATTGGCCCACTCCAGTTTTTCTTTTCAGAATCTGAAAATGGCTGCTACACGTGCTACATGTGTTCTGTCCAGGGTTTTTTAATTTTATTTTGTTTTGTTTTTAAAAGCTGCATTTAGTGGGAGAGCCAGGGGGTGTTTACTGCATCTGACCTGGAATTGAAACCTGCTATAAGTCAGTTTTAGCATCACAAGAAAAGAGACAGTCGGGTGTCATTCGCCTCCTGATGTGACCCAGCAGGAACACACGTCACCACCATGATGTATTTCTGCCCAAAACATCCAACCTGAATCTGATTGAGCCCCTAAATCTTAGTGAGTTTGGGCTGCTGTAACAGAATACCATTGACTGGATTGCTTAAACAACAGAAACTTATTTTTCACAGTTCTGGAAGTCCAAGATCCAGGGTGCCAGCATGGTTAGCTTCTTGGTGTGGGCCCCCTTCCGTTTTACGCCCTCACATGGCCTTCCTTGGTGTGACACACAGAGAAATCCTCAGCTCCCCCCATGTTTCAGGGACAGAACATGCAGTCCATGACATTACCCAGCAGTTTACAGGAATTTCAGGGCCAGAGGAACGTGCTCATGACCTGTGGGTAAACGAACTGCCAGATCCAGAATGTGGGAAATTCTTCAGAACCCAGCGTCATCCATTGATAAATTCTGAGAAAAAAATAGAGGAAAAGGAAAAAATTCAACCTATGACTTGCAGGAGAGGGAGAAAGGGGAGGATGTCAGTTTCAGACATGCACAGTTTGGGTGGGGGTTGTTCAGGCTGAGGTGCCCACAGGGGATCAGGAGAGAGATGTTTAGTGCCGGAGGAGAGGTTCGAATAAAAGGCAGACTTGGGTGTTGAACAGGAGGTCGCCATACCCAGCTGCCTTTACAGGAACGAGGACACAGTCCTGCCACAGGCACTGGGTCCGGTGCGGCGGGGTTTTGAAAACTCGTACTCTCCGAGTCTTAGAGGCGGGGGAAGGGCCACCGGGTGTGCGCGGGACGCTCTGTCTCGGCGGCTGGAGGGCCGCCTTGCTGAGCAGACTCTGAAGGAGGGCAGGAACTTGCCGCCGGCCAGACAGACCGCCTCATCTCTTTGAAGGCTGGGGCTTCGGGCATTTTTCAGGCCACAAAGGAAGCAGTGCTCGTTAATGGGGTGGGTTATTTGCAGAGAGGCTTGGGGCCCGGCGCCCTGCATCCTGGAACAGAGGAAGTCTCGGGGCACCTCCATTTTTCCTAGTTGCGGGGTTTCCAGGGAAGTGGAGCTGGGAAGACGAGAGCCCCTTGACCCCAGGAAGCTGGTCGAGGAAGTGAGTGGTAACCACTGTGGGATGGGGAGCAGATGGGAAACGTGAGCACTGGTGACAAGGACCCTCTCATTGATATATTTTGTCAAGAACCCTTTGAGGTGGAATTGGGGCCAACCTTACAGACTTTAAATGGATTAAAGGCAACATTCCCTAGGCCCTACTGGAGACAGATTGCTTCATTTCCTGCCTTGACGCCGGTCAGTTGCTTTGGGGCGACCGCAGTGGGCCCTCGGTCCTTCCCTTCAGATGTGGTTGAAGTAAATGCCGCCAGTTTAATTAACCACTGAGCTTACCCTTAACTCGGTCCTCCCTCCCTCCCTCCCTCCCTCCCCCTGGCAGGGGGAAAAAAGTTCTCTTTGCTGAGTATGTGGGCTGGGAACCAGATCCTCAGATCCCTGCGTTTGTTGTGGTAATGATTGAGCAGCTTTTAAGTCCTAAACTGAGTTTTTGAAGTTAACTCTGCAGACAATTTTCTTCATCCCTATTGAAATAACTACTATAAAACACATTGTCCCTCTCCCTAGTTAACTGAGTAAAATAATACATTTCCCAGTCACTGGTAAACTTTAGCGAGGACAAAGAAAACATAGATTTTGAGCATAGATGTTATGGAGACATAACACCCTAAAGTTCAGAGTCATCTTGGCCAGTTTATGGCCAAGGCTGTCGAGCAGCTGCTGTTTCAGGGCCCTGGGTGAGGGGAGCTCCAAGGGACCACAGGAACCCTAACCTCGACCCCTGCCCGCCCAGAGCCCACGTACACTGGCCCTGGAATGTGGCCAAGTCTGGGAAATCGCTGCAGAGGCCCTGGAAGGAATGTAGTGAGACCTGAGCTGTGCAGCGACTGGGGGGCAGGGGGGCTGTGCCACTCTGGTTTAAGTGAGCCTGCCTGGTAACTGAGCGCGTATGCCTGTGAGGGCCATTGTTGACGGGGGTTCTTTGAGCTGTGTTGCATCTTGGCTTAATCAGCGTTAATTGGTGACAGCATTGGGCCATTCTCGGGAACATTAATTTTTAGACTGGGCTATAATACAGAGTTGCCTTTGGCTCCTTTTAGAACTTTCTGGTCTCTTTTGAAACTATCTTAGGTTGCTCTGCTGTGGAATTCTTAAGGTTGCTTTTTATAGCTCTTCTTGTTTCCTCCCATAGTTGTCAGCTTTTATTTCTTGCCGGCAGTTTGTCTGCAGGGTGGCAAGCCATCCCCTGGCCCCTCTAATTCGCTGTGTCCTTGGGAACCGAACACAAACCTTGTTGGAATTTACATAAACAGAGAATCAATAGCCCCGGAATGAGGGGAGGTTGAGGGCCTTTCCCTGAGGAGCTCCTGGCAGCTGAAGGGCTTGAACATCTCAGTGTGCGTTATGGTGGTTCCAAGGCCTCTTTTCCTGCCTGGCTATGGGGCTGGGGGGAGTGTTCCTCCTGCAGCTGTGGCCTGTTTCTCTGCCCAGCGCTGCCAGGGGCGGGGGACGGGCAGCAGTGCAGTGTGTTTTATGAGGAGCCATTGACAAGGCGGAACCCCAGGTGTTGTGGTTTACAAACGTGTACCTGTGTCTTCCGAGCAACTGGGCACCTGAGTGTGAAAAATACCAAAAACCAGGTGTTTGTGATCCGGAGAGAATTTAATGGGGAAAAAAAGTAAAGAAAAAGGAAAGTGAGTGATCACTGAAACTTGTCTGCCAGACTAGACTCTTAAAAATTCTTAGTGAAGTCTTTCAAATGTGCTGGAAAGGAAAAGTAAAGTTAAATGGACTTCTGTATTCCCAATACTCTGTTTTAAAAATTATGTTACCTGTAGTTGTTATTATTTTTTAATCCTCACCCGAGGATATTTCCGTTGATTTTAGAAAGAGAGAGGAAGGGAGAAAGAGAGAGGAACATCAATGTGAGAGAGAAATATTGATTGGTTGCCTCTCGTATGCACCCCAAACAGGGATTGAACCCACAACCCAGGTATATGCCCTGACCAGGAATCGAACCTGCAACTTCTGGTGTACAGGATGATGCTCCAACCAACTGAGCCACCTGGCCAGGGACCTATAGTTATTACTATATTATCATAACTAAACTATAGTCAATCATACTGTATTGTATATTTGAAAGTTGCTCAGAGTGTAGGTCTTAAAAATTCTTATCACAAAAAAATTTTGTAACAATTACAAAAAATATAATTGTGTGTGGTAATGGATGTTAATTTGACTTATTGAGGTGATCTGTTTTGCAATATATACAAATATCAAATCATGATCTACACCTGAAACTAATGTCGTTTGTCAATTATATCTTAAAAAAAGATCATATTACCATGTACTTTTTTGCTTCAGAGTTTAAAATAAGAAGATACCCCCAAATACCATTAGGAGTCTGCAGTATTTCCCTCTTGGATCCTATCCTTCCTTCTCTCCAGAGGCACCCACTCTCCTGAACTTAGCCTTGTTTCTTCCAATGCAAATTTTTGTTCTTTGAGTATCTATTTTCCTACCCATCAATAGTCGGCAGCATTCTTTTGCTTGGGTAACTTCATACAAGTGGCACAACACTGTAATGGTCTTCCATAACTTGCTTTTCTCCCTCACTGTTGTATCTGTAGAATTTATTCATCTTGTCTCTGATGCATTCATTTTTCACTGCTGTCGAGAAGGGCAAATAATGGTGCCTGGACCAAATTTAGCCCTGGTACCTGTTTCTGTAAATAAAGTTTTATTGGAACCCTGCCATGTCCTTTTTTTCAATAGCTGGTTTGCACTACAACGGAAGAGTTGAGTAGTTAAGACAGAGACAAACACTGAATGGTTCCTAAAATATTTACTATCTGGCCTTTTACAGAAAAAGTTACCCAAGCCCTGCCTTAGAATTCCAATGTCACGGTGCTTCAGTAAACATTTTTGTTTGTTTGAGATTCTCCCTAGAGTGTACAGCTGGAAGTGAAATTACTGGGCTGGAGGGCCTGTGCACCTTAAACTTTACCAAGTAGGACTAAATTGGCCTCTGAGGTAGACCTACCAGTCTGCACTCCCCCCGGCAGTCTGTGAGACTTCCTCTCCCTCCTCGTTCTTGCCAGCAGCCTGGTATTTTAAGACACGTTTGGCAAGTGGATGCAGTTAAAGTGGTACTTCATTACAGGTCAACATTTTTTCAAGTTGTTATTGACCATTTTCCATTATGGGAATTGTCTGCTAATAATATCCTTGGCCCATTTTCCTATTGAGTTGTCTTTTTCCTTTTGAATTACGAGAGTTCTTTATGTATTCGGGCTGCTAACCCTTTTGGTTACATGCATTACAGACCTTCAGGGACTTGGTTTTCAGTCAGTCTGGATTGTTTACCAGAACTGTGTCTTACAGTCTAGTCAGCCTTAGTTCATCTTGAAGATATGAGTGATCTGTGTATATATGTGCATACATGTACACACATATGTAGCATGCATGAATGCATATATGCACACACATGCATCCATAAATGACTTCTTTCCCTTGGGAAGGTTTGCACTGTCTACCTTTGTGAGTCTCAGGGTGAAGAAAAGTAAAGAGTTGCCAACAGTATCAGCAAGTTTGATCAAAAACAGCCTACCCCGCTAGGATATTCACAGAAGCTGATTGTTGCTGATGCCTGGCGGTGTAGACGTGACCCTCAGGTCCCAGGGAAGCTGAAGCCCACCGTGATGGGACGTGAAGGGTTTGGAGGGCTGCCTTGGACCGAAACCAAATGTCATTTGTGGTTTCGAGTTTTCCCTCTTTTGGTTTTGACTGAAGACAGACTTTGGTTTCACCTTGATCGAGTCGAACCGTCTTCTAGCTCACAGTGCGTTAAATCATTAAAACTCCAGTTTCCAGGCCAGACTGCTTTTGTTTGGTTTTGCACTGGTTCTGCATCTTCAAAACTGAGAGCACTGGCTTCCCTTCTCCCTCCATCTCCTCTGACCTTTCAGTTCAGACTGTCCAAGTTGAAGAGTTAAAAAATAACTCTGCAGTCTTTCAAGTTTATAGATCCCAGTGAAATTTACAGTCCCTGCAGCCTTGCTCCCTGTGTATCTTACCAATAGCTCAGCAAAGCGTGCGGGAAGGTAGGTGGCAGCTGCCACCTTGTGGTTGAGGACGCTGAGAGACGCCAGTGTGGGCTTGCCCCGCCCCACAGCAGTCTCCTGTGCTGGGCCTGGCGCTCTTCCCACAACGTGTAGCTCAGGTGTGGGCTCAGTTCATCACCCAAGATCCAGGATGACACCTCTTCATCATCGCCAACGTTGTTCTTTCAGACATAGCTAGGGGAACCTTCCCTGAGCCTGTGCCGGGTGCCGGACTCTGCACTGTACACGTTCCCTTGCGTTGTCTCCAGTGATGCTCAAAGCGGTGCTGTGTAAGAAGCAGGGCCAACCGCACGGGCCTGTGACTGACAGCCCTCAGGGCCTGTGCTCATCTTAGGAGGGCGCCATGCTTGCTTTTTATGCCCTGCACTTACCTTCTTGAATTTTTTAATAATTTTTGAGCAGTTGGCCCCACGTTTTCCAATTTGCACTGGGCCCTGGAAATTATGTAACCAGTCCTGTCCACAGATAAAGAAACCAAGGCTCAAGAGGTGAAGTTGTTTGCCCAAGATTACACGGCCAATAACTGGCAGAGCTGGGATTGCAGCGATTCCTGCTTTGCCACTTCATTTATTAAAACTAGAGCTCTGAAGAGCCTTCTTCGAATTGCACCGCGGGGAACCAGGAATGAGGCACATCGGGCTGTAGAAATACTGATTTTCTGTGGAGATTTGCTTGCATGCTAGTAAATGGTTTTGTGGTGACCCCACCCTGGCCAGTTGCCATCCTTGCCTTTGAGGGGGGGATCCTGTCATTTCTTGTGAGGTCCCTGAAAGTGTCTGGAACAGGGATCCTCACGGGGGAGCCACCCAGGCTGACCAGGTGGGTTATTGGGCTTCTTGGATTGCGGAGAAGTGAGACCACCGAGTTCAGTGATCCATAAAGATACGTGAGGGATTATGGCGCTGGTCCGTAGCTGGGGAACCAGAAGGATCTGGCATGTCTCTTGGACCAGATCGTGCCATCACTGCCTTGGTAGTGGAGGGTCCTGGATCCCCAGCTCAGCTGCTCCTGGCTTTGCTTCTCTCTGTGTGTCTCTTCTGCTACCAAGCGTCCCACTCACGCCTCTCGCAGGACATCCAGGTTAGCCCCAGGCCCCTCAGGGGGTGCTGGCCTGCCTAGAGGTTGACCGCGGGGCGAGGCACCTGGCCATGTTGGTGCAGCTCTAGGGCATCAGCATGGTGGCTTGGGCAAAGGAGCTTTCAGAATGGGGCAGAGTGAATCTTGTCCTGTCCGGGTCGTGTCTGGCCAGTCTCCCAGGCTGGGCTTTCATCAAGTCAGCCATCCTACAAGGTGAGCTCCCTGCCTCCTGAACAGGACATACTCCTGGCTGGAGAAGGCCCTGAGGGTTTCCACAGCGACTTGCCAGCCTCTCTGGTGACAGGCTCTGTTTTCCCTTCACAGCAGCAAACCCTCTGCTTTGCTCTACGGCGCGCTACCACTGTAAGAATGGCCTCTGCATTGACAAGAGCTTCATTTGCGATGGGCAAAATAACTGCCAAGACAACAGCGACGAGGAAAGCTGTGAAAGTTCTCAAGGTAGGAGACACCCCAACTCGAAAAAGTGATCACAGCACCCCACTGCAGCAACACTGGAAGGGAGAAAGCGACACCCATACCTGCTTCCGAGCACAACACTGTGTTAATGTTTGCACTTGACCCGGCAGCCCTGGTGCACATGGCTTTAACTACAGTGCAGCATCCGTTTTGCCTTTCTCATGTATTAAACATCCTATACACATTTGCTCTTCAAAACTGAAATTTGCCCCTGCTGCGTTACATCCTCTCATGGTGCTCTGCTCTGTTTTTCTGAATTGTTGCATTGTTGGGGGCCATCGGCGTGGTTTTTTTCCATTGAATTTCTTGTTCGGGGTAAGTTCCGCCGGAGCCGGGGGGAACATCTGCATGGTGCATGGCTCCACCTGCCACACAGCTGTTTGAAATTATTTTTTTGCTTTACACGGTGGCTAGCATTGTCTGCCCATGTCAGTTTCATTGTCATACCCTAGGCGTTCACTGCTGTTCTGTTTTTTCCATTTTTGCTGTTTGAGCAGCCATAGAACGATAGCTCCCCAAATGCTTTAATTTGTATTTCTCTTATTTTGAGCAAAGTTAACATTTCCCCCCATGTGTTTGTTTACTGCTTTGTTTCCTCTCATGTGAGTTGCCTACTGGTATCAGGGCTGTCAGCCTCAGAGCTGTTTTTCTGGAAGCCAATGGGCGCAGTTTGGGGATAGAAAGATGAGCTTTTTAGGGAACCCAGAAGGATGCAGCAGGGTCATATCCTCTCCTGGTACATTGCTTTGCCCATTTACTGCTTTCCTGTAAACATGTATTTTTCTTCAGTGATGAGGAAAAAATGCAAAGATTTAAGAACATATGTCCATTTTAAGGCACTCTAAAAATGTATATATATTTATTTTATAAACTGTTATCTGTATGCAGTCTTTAGTTTTTAATCTCATGTTGCTGTGTTTCACTCACATTATTGTTTGTTGGTAGATTTCATTTTCTTGACTGCACCAGTATTCCATTCTATAAATATACCACAGGTTATAGATTTAATAATACCGTAACAAGAAAATCAAGAGAAAGTTGGTTGTTGGATGGATGGGATAAGCTCCACGAAGTTAGATATAGGTTCTTTCAAGGTCCTAGCTTTTATTTCGGTTGGTGGTGATGTTACTAAAAATGAATAAATGAATGAATAAATGGGTAATTCGTAGGCCACTGGTGAGAGTGGGTCACCAACCAAGGGTTATGATTGATCCAAATCTGTACACCCTATGTTCAGAGAACGGAAAAGA
>PVJD01001379.1:254451-272628 GCA_004026545.1 Mormoops blainvillei | reverse complement strand
TGCTATTAGGTGGCGAGTCTTCTCATGACTTTTTTTCTTAACATTTCATTTGTCTGAGCAGATCTGGGTCCCCACCCTTGTGGAGGAGGCCACAAAACACCTGAGGTGTTTTTAAAAAGCAGATTTATTGAGAGACAGTTCGCATACCACAGAACAGTGTACAGTGCTGTGGTTTTCATTGCCTTCATGGAATTGTGCCTCTATCACCCCAATCTGTTTTAGATCATTACCCTGAAGCACAGCACTGCTTCACGGAAGGTGGGCTAGTGACTTTGAGCCCTCTTATGACTTCTCTTGTGATAGAAGGGGTGGGCTGTGGGGGACACCACCTCCACAGGGCTTCTCTTGGTAGAGCCAACTGGCAAGTCCTGTGGTTTCTCTAGGGGCACCAGGCAATCGCTGCTTCCAGACACAATGCATTTCCTGCAATCATGTGAAGTATGTCCTTAGAGGGAGGTGCCCACAGACCTCAGTACAACTTTCTCTAGGTCCGTGATAACCTACCACAATTCAATTTCCTCCTTTTTTCCCAAGAGGGAGGGAGAGATCACCACTGCTCATATGGAGGGTATTAAAGTTGCTACAAAGCCCATCAAGGGGCATTTAGTGACTGGCCCCAGAAGAGGAGGCAGCAAAGAAGGATGGAGAATGGCTCTGGGGTGTGCACCTCAGCAGCTGGGGAGCTGCTGGAGACATTTACCAAAATGAGGGAAGTGCAAAGAGGCAGGTAGGAACCGGGCAGAGAATCTGTAGCTCCCACTTTCACAAAACTGTCATGAAGTTCGAGTCAGGTTCGACAAAACTTCGGGAGAAGTAAGCTGGGTTCAATTTTTTTCCCCTGCTTTGAGAGCCCCAAGTCACGAGTGGGTCACACTGCATCTGGGTCTCCTGCTCTGTAAACTGGGGTCTCTATATAACCTGAAGGGTCTGTTGTGAGGGTCCCAGGGGCATGAAGCCTACACACAGTAGAAGGTCCACTCACAGTGGCCTGTACAATGGTGAGTGTTGGTTCCCCTCTCTGGCTATAGATCTTGGGGAACTTCCAGCCCAGGGAGTACCTTTCATGGGGGTGAGGGAGGGAGAGATGCTGGGAAGACCCTGGGGAAAGGGCTGAAACAGGGAACTACAGTGAGGGGTTTTTTAGGTGGAAGGAGAAGGGAGATTCCAGGAGGCAAGGGAATGGAACACATCATCCCCTATCTGAAACCTGCCATGTCTCCACAGTTTCATGTTCACCAACACCCACCCCCAAGCCCTGGTCTACCCCTTCTCCACCCCTTTCCACCGCTTCCTCTCCTCCCAGATCTCTGGTTTCTTTGTTTCCACCTCTAGCCTTTACCCTGTACCCCTACAAGCAATGTTCTTTCCAAGACTGGTTTCTTTGCACCCTCACAGGGTCCCACCCTGACTCCCTCTATGATGCGGCCCCCAGCCCACCCTCTCTTAGTCTCCGTCACATCATGCAATTATACAATCTGTTTATTAACATATTTTTTGTGTGTCTACCTCCCCCTTTAGAATGTCAGTTCCATGAGGGCAGGAATCTTATCTTCTTGTTTATATTCCATCCCCAGGACTTGTCACGCACATCCTGATTGGCTGAAGGGACATTTCCAGATGGGCAGGAGCTTCCTGGGAGGAGGCCTCCAGGAGTGCTGGGTCCCCCAGGGTACGTGAGGATGGCCCTTGGGCTCTCAGCCTGGAAGACAGGGGAGGCTCCCAGGGATGGTCACCCAGAAGCTCCAGGGCAGTGTGGGTCTCAAACTCCTCCTCCCAAGGATGCTTGTGTCCAGAGGGAGTAGAGTCTTGGCTCCTGCATTTTTTGTGGCAGCAGGGTCAGCACACCTCATGTCTCCAGGGCCTAGTTCTGGCCAGAGGACTTGTGGCTGATTGGCTGCTGGTGGGTGGCCAGGTACTTGGAGGCTTGTCCGATCATGCTTCTGAGAATAAGTTGCTCCCAGCTGGCCTGACCCAATTTAGATAGAACACCAGGCCTCACCTTGGATCCTTCCTTTCCTCTACCTGCAGATGCAGCCCACGGCTGGGCCTGCCACTGGTTCTTTGCTAAAAGTCCTCCAATCCTGTCATCTCTCTCTGTTCCTGTCTCAGAGCAAGTCGCTCAGGGGCTGCAGGAGACTCCTCCCTGCTCTTCGAGCCCCTCTGATTTGTTTTCCACAAGGCAGACACAGCCAACTCTTTAAAATTTAATCTGGGTTCTATCTTCCCAGGGATGCCAAAGTCCTTCATGTCCTCAAATTGCTCTGAGGATAAAGCTCAGCCACCCTCCCCCCAGCCCCAACTCGCCCACCTTGATCCCCATGACCTGGGGGTCTCTCCCAGGCTCTGCTGTGTGGGTTCTCTGACCCCTGGGCCTTTGCATGTGCTGCCTGGAAGATCTTTCTGCAAGTCTCTGCTCAGTTGTTCTTTCTCAGCTTTTCAGGCCTAAAACATCGCTTCTTCCAGAAAACCTTCCAAACACTTGGTCAGGTCACATTCCCAGGGCTACGCACTCCCATGGCACCATATTTGCCTTCAGAGTCTGTATGAGGTAATTATATAATTACATGCTTTACATCTGCCTACCCTTAGACTCCACATGTGCTGGGGGCCAGAAGCCTCTCTTCCGGTCCTCTCCTAGCATTGCACCTGGTACATCAAAGTTTGGGGGGAGAGGAGAGGTGTTCCTTCCCTCATGCATTCATTCATTTGCTTTCAGTAAGAATTTACTACTTAAAATCAACTGTCACTGGGCTACAAAGTTGGCACAGATCTCACCGAGGCCCTTAGGGGTTTCAGCCTTTTGGGGATCTCGGAAGCTATAATAAGATCTGGGCTGGGCTGGGGTCCACAGAGCAGGGTCTAAGGGAGAGCATTCTGGGGCAAAATATTAAACAATGGGTAGAAGACTTCAAGGGGGGGACCCCCGGCCATGGGAAGAGCCTGTGCAAAGACCTGGAGACGGGAGGAGACGCGAGGCATTAGGGAAGCGCTGCGGCTGAGCATGGGTGCAATGTAGGGAGGGAGGAAGCTGGTGAAGGATGCGAGGACAGACGGAGATGCTGAGGCCCCAAGAGTCTGAGCAGAAACTCAGGACCTGAGCTGCCTTCCTGCCTCAGCCTCTCACTCCCCTCCAGCCTTCCAGGTAGGACAGGTCAGAGCCTGCCAGAAACAATTCACCAGCTCCGACTCCTTCCCTTAGAGGCCAGAGCAGTGGGCACAGGGCTTGGTGAGGGCCCAGGGCAATGTGGGTGGTTTGCCTCAGTGCACCAGGAATCGGGGAGCCCAGGGAGACACCAGATCTGCTAAAAAAAACAAGTTTCATTTTCTCACACGCCCCTCTCAGCCAGTTCTTAACAAGAGCTCCGGCTGTCCCCGTACCAAGCCCATGCCACAGATAGAGAAACTGAGGCTCAGAGAAGTGGGGTCTCAGAGCTGGGATGGGGCAGACCCTGGCTTGAACCCACAGCTTGTATGGTTCAGAGCCCAGAACAATGTTCCCTTGCTCAACTGCTGCAGAGCCTGTTCCCGGTGGGGCAAAG
The DNA here is from genome assembly GCA_004026545.1 of Mormoops blainvillei. NCBI lineage: Eukaryota > Metazoa > Chordata > Mammalia > Chiroptera > Mormoopidae > Mormoops > Mormoops blainvillei. Next base: position 269,089 of record PVJD01001379.1, on the reverse strand, counting down.
GCCCCTTCCTGAGCTGCTCAGGGCCTGTCTGGGCTCGGGACGATCTCAACAGCATCAGCTCCCCATGGAAGGTGCTTCCAGGCCCTGCTCTGAGTTCTCTGCGCACACAGACGCAGCTCTCTCACCACAGCCTCACAGGCAGGCACTGTGCTGCCCCATCAGCCCAGAGTTAAGAGCTCTCAACAGGGCAGGCACACTGCCTGGAATCCCAGCATTCACAGAGGCCCTGAGGATGCCCTGACAGGGCTCACTGGCTCAGGATTCCATTAACGGGAGGGAGCAGCTGGCCAGGGCGCAGAGAATTCTGGAGCTTGGAGGGTGAGCTGTGGTGCAGGAATGCGCCCTCTACCCACCTCCCATCTCACACGTGGACTTGCTAGCAGATGGGTTCCATCTTGATTCTTAGCAATGCTATCCCTTCTAGAAGATTCTCCAGCCTGGTGTGAGATGGGAGGGGGCAGAGTCCAGCCTGGACCCCTGGATCCCAGTACATCTTCAACAGCCTCATGCCCAAGCAAAGCCCTAGAGCCAACCCTGGGTTGCACAGGGCCTGTCTCGGTTCCTGCGTGAGTAACCGCTTAGCTCTTCCCGGTTTTGTTTTCCCAGTATTTTGCCTCAATTCTTTCTTTTTTTCTTACTATTATTTTATATATTTTATTACCTTTATCTTTACACATTTTTAACATGCAGAGTGGGGCAAAAGTAGGTTTACAGTTGTTTGTATGGAAAATAATACAATAATTCATAAATAATAATGCAAGAATAAACTGTTTCATGTACTCACAATGGTAAACCTACTTTTGCCCCACCCTGTATTAAACCTATTTATAATAAATTGTCTATTTCTATTTATCATATATTAATAAAATGTTATGTTAATATATTACCATATATTATAATATCACTGCATGTTAATGTAACATAATAATACTATACATTAGTATCTTATTATTCTGTTAACCTCATGAAGGTCTCTCAGGCCCTGCTGTTGGGCAGCACGGCAATCCAGGGCTTAACATCTTTCTTAACTTAATTTTTATTTTCCACCTGCTTATGAAAGCTGATTATGAACCTGAATTGTTTTTTTGGGAATAGCACCCACCTTACGGGGTATGGGAAGGGTAGGACGAGGTGACAGCACTCGGGACAGCCAGCTCTCAACAAACGCCATGTCCTGTTATTCTAGCTCAGCAGCACCATGTCTTTATATGTTCCAAACTGTTATTTAAGATCAAGAAATCAAAAGGAAAGCATGCCTACCTGTGATGATGGAGGCGGGTTTCAAGATATATTTTCAAGTGAGAAAAGGAAAGAATAGAATGACATGTATGTAATATTACAATCTGTGTTTTTTTAAATGGGAATATAGCATTCAAACAAACTCAATAGCAAAAAAATCTGATTTTAAAATAAGCAGAAAATCTGAAAAGTCATTGGCTATAGGTACATACAGATAGCCAATAGTTACATGAAAAGGTGCTCAGCATCACTAATCATCAGAAAAATGCAAATCAAAACCACAAGGAGATACCACCCCATGCCTATTTAATGGCTATTATAAAAAAGACAAGAAATGCTGGTGAAAATGTGGAGAAAAGAGGACCCTTGTACATTGTTGGTAGGAATGTAAATTGGTACAGCCACTATGGAAAACAGTATGGAAATTCCTTAAAAATGGAATTACCATATGACCTAACAATTCCACTTCTGGGTACTTATCCAGATGAAATGAAAACACCAACTCAAATTGATATCTGTACTCCCACCCACGTTTATTGCAGCACTATTTATAACAGCCAAGACATGGAAGCAACCTAAGTGCCCATTAACGGATAGATAAAGAAAATATGGTATGTGTATGTGTATACATACACACACAATGGAATATTATTCATCCATAAAAAAGAAGAAAATCTTGCCATTTGCAACAGAATAGATAAAAGTGGAGAGCATTATGCTAAGTGTAATAAGCCAGACAGAGAAAGACAAACACCATATGATCTCACTTACATGTGGAATCTTAAAAAAAAAAAAAAGAGCTCATAAATATAGAGCACAGATAGGTGGTTGCCAGAGGCAAGGGTGTGTGGTGGGTGAAATGGATGAAAGTGACCAAAAGGTGCAAACTTCCAGTTATAAAATAAACAAGGCACGGGGATATAGTGTACTGCATGGTGACTATATTAATAATACTGTGTTGTAGATTTGAAAGTTGCTAAAAAAAAAAAAGTAGATCCTAAAAGTTCTCATCACAAGAAAAAAAATTTATAACTATGTGTGGTGATAGATGTTAACTAGGCTTATTGTGGTTATCATTTTGCAATAGATACAAATATCAAATCATTATGATGTACACCTGGAACTAGTACAATGTTATATGTCAGTTACACGGGTATCTTTTGAAAAGACCAGTGAATGGGGGTATACTGATATCTATTCATCCATCCATCCACCCATCTCTTGTGTTTGCACAGGATATTTCTGGAAGGACACACAGGAGATGAAACGTATCCCTGGACCCCACCCCCTCACACTTCCCTTTCCTTTGTTTTACTCCCTAGGATGTATATGACATATTATTCATTTCACACCTTTGTTTATTGTCCATCTCCTCCAATAGAATGGAAGCCCCATGAGGGCAGGGATGTTTGTCTTCTGTGTTTGACATTGACTCCCCTAACCAGTACTGCACACGCTATAACCACCAGCCACGTATGGGAACCAAGCACTTGAAATGGGGATGGTTGGAACTGAGATGTAGCGTGAGTCAAACACACATTGGGTTTTGAAGCCTTAATGTGGCTATAGACTAAATTGTGTTCCTCTCAAAATTCATATGTTGAAGCTCTAACCCCTAGTTACTCAGAATATGACTATGCAGTATTTGGAGACAAAACCTATAAAGACGTGATTAAGAGTTAATGAGGCCATTAGCATAGGCCCTAATCCAATCTGACTAGTGTCTTTATAAGAAAAGATTAGGACACAGGGAAAGAAACCGGGGCTACACACACACAGGGAGGACCATGTGAGGACAGCATAAGAAGGCAGCCATCTGTAAGCCAAGAAGGGAGACCTCAGGGGAAACCAACCCTGCTGGTACCTTGATCTTGGGCTTGTGGCCTCCAGAGCTGTGAGAAAAATTAATTGCATGTTGTTTAAGCCACCTAATCTATGCTATTCTGTGGTGACAGCCCTAGCAAATTAATATACTGCAAAAAATCAGTAGTATCTCAGTAATAATTTTTATATTGATTCCATATACTGGGTTTGGATATACTGGGTTAAAGAAGTATGTTATTAAAATTAATTTCATCTGTTTCTTCAGTACTTTTTAATGTGGCTCCTGGAAAATTTTAAATTTTATATGTGGCTCTCATTTGTACCTTGTGTCATATTTCTATTGGACATCTTAGCCTAGCGTGATGCCTGGCACATAGTAGGTGCTCAACAAATATTTGCTGAATAAATAAATTAAATAGTTGTCTTTGGGAAGTGACTGGAGAACAAGAGGGAGGGAAACTGGCTTTTCACTGTATTCCCATTGATTTACCATGAATGAGTATCTTCTTTAAAAAAAAAAAAGAGGTCTAAAATAAAATATAATAAAACACACCCCATTGTGATGATGATTTAGAGAAGAGGGTTATTTGTCTTCAGTCTCAGCTGTGGATAAAGGCCCCAGAGAGCTGGGCCTAGGGAATAATTCCTGCCTGACCCCAAAGCAGCCTCATGCCCAGTACGGCAGCTGTGAATAATGGATGACACCGGCAGGGTAGGGGAGGGAAACACTGCTGCCAGTGATTCATCTCCACAGTGCCTGCCAACTGCTTCTGGAGGGGGAGGACAGACAGACTTCGACACTAGGAGATCTAACTTCTTTCTTCCCTCCCCAGCCTCACCCCAGCTTCAGAGTCAAATCAGGGGCCACAAGGGAATTAGGGGTCAACCCCACTGCCTACCACTCCCCCATTTCAACCTCTAGACCCTTTCCCCTGGATAGGCAGCCATTTCTCTGGGACTGGATTCTGGAGGATGGAGGAAAGGAACGGAAATGGCTTTGATGTGTGGTGGTGATAGATGAGGGCTCTGCAACCAGACTGCCAGGGTTCAAGTCCTCTGACATTTGCTAACTGTGTGCCCTAGGAGGACTTATTCATCTTATTTGAGATGCATCTGTAAAGTGTGGAAAATACCATCTACTTTACCCAGTTGTCAGGGGTCGAGTTAAAGTAAAGTGCTTAGCACATCACCTGGCATATAATAAGTGCTCAATAAATGTTAATTAGTGTTCTTATGCTGTACACCTGGTGATGCAGAATGCATCCTGCATAACTTATCTCATGTATCCTTATGGCAACTCAAGGAAGTATCTAGTATAACCCCCATTTTACAGATGAGAAAACGGAGGCTCTCAGAGATGAAGTAAAAGATCTCAGACTGTCCATTGGGGAGAATTTGAACTCAAATCCAGTAAGCAATTTCCGGTACACACAAGACTCCTGGTTGAATATCTTGTCCCATCATCCCCAAAATATGCTTGTCACCTTATAAAAGCTCCTAAGATTATACAACCAATTCTTCCTTCCACAAAAATCAACTCCAGATTAAGGACTTAAATGACAAAACAAACAAATCAAAAAAATACTTTAAAATCCTAAGTAGAAGTTATAGGTAAATTTATTTTATTTCTTAATTGCTTTTTTAAGGAAGACTTTATTTTATTCTATTTTTTTCCATTACATTTATCCCCCTTATACTCCCCTCCCCCTGGTAAATATCTTTTAGACCTTAATGTTGGGAAAGATGACAGGGGAACTTCAATGTCAAAAACAAAGCTTCAGAAAGTATAGGTTAGCATATTTTTTTACAGAGCTGCTTATTATTTATTTATTTTTATCATCACCTGAGGACATGCTTATTGATTTTAGAAAGAAGGGAGGAGAGGAAGAGAAACATTGATCGGTTGCCTCTCATACATACCCTGACTGGGAACCAAACCCACAACCTTTCAGTTGACAGGAGGCACTCTAACCAACTGAGCCATCTGGCCAGGGATAGGTGAGTATATTTTAGACCTTTGGGTTGAGAAAGCTGTCCAGCATCTTCAGGGATCAAGGCAATGTAAAGGTCTCCACTGGCAACAATTTTACACTCAATCGGCAAACATTTTAAAATCCAGTAATACCAAGTGAAGGAGAGAACATGGATCCTACAGGTTGCTGGTGGGAGTGTAATCAGTGTAAGCACTTTGGAAAGCAGCTTGCTATTGTCTCCTAAAGGTGAACATTCACATATTCTGAGTCCCAGTGATTCCACACCTGGGTAAACACTCTAGAGAAAATCTTGTATACATGTAGCAAGAGCCACTTACCAGAATGTTCAAATTAGCGGACACCTGAACACCACCCAAAAGGCCATCTATGGGACAGTAGATAGATCAGCTGTGGTACACTGACCTGGCGGAATACGACAGAAGAGTTAAAACAGGTGAAGTATTATATGGGTCAATCTTAGCTATATAATATTGCATGAAAACAATTAGACCCAGGAGATTCATACAGCTTATACGCTTTTTTGGTTGTCTGGATTCCCTTTGTTGTGGATTGAATTGTGTCCCCAAAGAAATTTATTGAAATCCTAATCCCCAGTAACTGTAAATGTGATCTTAGTTGGAAAGAGGGTCTCTGCAGATATGGTAAGTTTAGATGAGGTCACACTAGGTTAGGGTGGGCCCTAAATCTATAAGAAGAGGAGGAAGTCCTAGCCATAGCAATTAGGCAAGAAAAAGAAACAAAAGGCATCCAAATTAGAAAAGAAGTAAAATTACCTCTGTTTGCAGATGACATGATCTTATATATAGAAAACTCAACTCCACCCAAAAGCTGTTAGAACCAATAAATGAATATGATAAAGTTGCAGGATATGAAAATCATTCGTGTTTCTATACACTAACAACAGTCTATATGAAAGAGAAGTGAATAAAAACAATCCCATTTATAATAGCATCGAAAACAATAAAATACTTAGGAATAAATTTAACCAAGGAAGTGAAAGACCTATACTCTGAAAACTATAAGACATTGATGAAACAAATTGAAGATGACACAAATAAATGGAAAGCTAAACTGTGTTCTTGAATTGGAAGAATTAATGTTGTAAAAATGTCTATTCTACCCAAAGTGAGCTGCAAACTCATCAAAAGTTCAGTGGCATTTTCCACAGAAAGAAAAAAAAAACTATGCTAAAATGTGTATGGAACCACAGAAGACTCCAAAGAGCCAAGGCAATCTTGTGAAAGAAGAGCAAAGCTGGACGCATCACACTACCGGATTTCAAGCTACCGGTATATGCAAAGCTATAGTAATCAAAATAGTATGGTACTGGCATAAAAGCAGATACATAGACCAATGGAACAGAATAAAGAGCCCAGGCATAAATCCACACATATACGGTCAACTAATTTTTGATAAGGGTGACAAGAACCCACAATAGAGAAAGAATAGTCTCTTTAATAAATGGTGCTGGGAAAACTGGATATCCACATGCAAAAAAGTGAAACTGGACCCCTGTCTTAGGCCACTCACAAAAATTAACTCAAAATGGATTGCGCTGGCTGTCATGGCTCAGTTGGTAGAGTGTCATCCCTCAAACAAAAAAGGTTACCAGTTCGGTGGCACATGCCTGGGTTGCAGGCTCCGTCCCCAGTCAGGGCACTTGCAGAAAGCAACTGTCAATATTTCTCTCTCATTTCGATGCTTCTCTTCCTCTCTTTCTCCCTCCCTTCCCCTCTCCCTAAAATAAAATCAAATCTCTTAAAAAAAAAACGCAAAATGGACCGAAGACTTAAATGTAAGTCCTGAAACCATAAAACTGCTAGAAAAAAAAATATGGAAAAAGATCCTTGACATTGGTTTTGGCAATAATTTATTGGATAAGATACCAAAAGCTCAGACAACAAAAGCTAAAATAAACAAGTGGGACTATGTCAAACTAAAGAGCTTCTTCATAGCAAAGGAAACAATAAACTGACAAGGCAACCTACAGAATGTGAGAAAATATTTGCAAACTATATATCTGATGAGGGGTTAATATCCAAAGTATATAAAAAATTAACAGAACTCAATATCAATAAAAGCAAATAAGCCAATTTTTTAAATGGGCAAAAGGCCTTAATAGACATTTTCCCAAAGAAAACATTCAAATAGCCAATAGGAACATGAAAAGATGCTTGACATCACTAATCATCAGAAAATGCAAATCAAACCCCCAATGAGAACCTCACCTCACATTTGCTATAACGGCTATTATAAAAAAGACAAGACAGCAAATGTTGGTGAGGTTGTGAAGAAAAGGGAACCCTTGTGCATTGTTAGTGGGAACGTAAACTGGTACAGCCCATGGAAAACAGTATGGGTGCTCCTCAAAGAATTAAAAATAGAACTATATGATCCAGCAATCTCATGCCTGGATATACAGGGTCTGACAGAAGTAACACCTGCTTGAGTGTGGTTGGTAGGGTAATAATATGGGTGTAATAATTTATAGTTTTAATTTGAATATTTCACCTAAAGTGTCATACGGTGTGCTTGAATGTCATATTGTAATGTTACAGAATTACATGCTTATGATTTTGTAATAAAAGGGGGCATTATTTGTGCCAGACCTGTATATGTAAAGGAAATAAAATCACTATCTTGAAGAGATATCTACTCTCTCATATTCACTGCAGCGTTATTCACAATAGCCAAGATATGGAAACAACCTAAATGTCTTTCAAAAGATAAATGGATAAAGATATATGTATATATCTTTACGTATACATATATACACATATATAATGGAATATCATTCAGCCATAAAAAAGAAAATCCTTCCACTTGCAACAACATGGATAAACATGTAGGGCATTATGTTAAGCAAAATAATGCCAGACAGGCAAATACTGTGCGATTATCACTTGTAGGTGGAATAAGAAAGATACAGATCATTAGAAAGCCACTTACAGTTATGGAAGTTTGGTGTAAAAATATTACTTTCCTTTGGTGTGAAGACTCTCAGAGGAAGATGAACAATAAATATCAAAATAAGTATCATTAAAATATTTGTGAGAAAAAAAGATACAGATCATGTACCATGAAAGTGTACACTTGAAACCTATGTAATTTTTAAATTTTTTAAAAGGTTTTATTTATTTAGTTTTAGAGAGAGGGGAAGGGAGGAGGAAAGGGTGGGAGAGAAACATCAGTGTGTGGTTGCCTCTCATGAGCTCCCCACTGGGGACCCCACCCGCAACCCAGGCATGTGCCCTAACTTGGAATCGAACTGGTAACCCTTTGGTTCGCAGGTCGGTACCCAATCCACTGAGCCACACCAGCCAGAGCTGACCATATGTAATCCTATTAATCAATGTCATCCCAATAAATAAATTAAGACAAGAAAGCTGATTTTGCAGAAACAGAAAACAGAATGGTGGTTGCCAGGTGCTGTGTGGAGGAGGAAATGAGGATGTAGGTCAAAGGTACAAAATTTCAGTTATAACAAGAATAAGCTCTGAGGATCTAATGTACAGCATGGTGACTATATGAGAGGGTACCCAAAACAACCAGAATTTATTTATAAAAAATTGGGTATTTATTTTTACATGTTTAAACTTTAGTTGCTTTCAAAGTACTCTCCATTTGATGCAACACATCTATCAAGACTTTTTTTCCACTGCTCAGGACAGTTTTTGAACTTGTTGATTTTGATGCCTTTTAAGTGCTTCTGCCATTTTTTGTTTCACCTCTTCCACTCTGGCAAAACGTTTTCCTTTGAGGACTTTTTTCATTAAGGAGCAGGGCAGCGGGGCTGGGGGAAGTTGTTTGGGACAAGATCAAGTGAATAGGGAGGGTGGGGCACAGGGTCATTCTGTATTGGGCCGAAATTGCTAAACACTCAATGCAGTGTGAGCAGGTACACTCATAAATCACCCATCATGAAATGGGCAAACACACTGGAAGAGTCCTAAAAAAAAATTCACTGAAGCCAAACTCAGCCTCTCACAACGAGGCCAGCTGGTACACTGATACAGGACGGTTCCTAGAACATTCACCTAGTGAGGGAAGCCTGTACAAGGGCCCTGCTCTCCAGAAGATAATTCTGTTTTTTGGAGGGGTCCCCCCTCAGAGTTTAGTATTTGAAATTATATACTTGAAAGTTGCTGAGAGCAGCTCTTAAGTGTTTCCATAGAAAAGAGGTAACTATGTGAGGTGACAGTTGTGTTAATTATCTTGATCTGGGTAATCATCTCATAATGTGTATATATATCAAGGCATCACATTATAGACTTCAAATATATACAATTACTTATGTCAGTTATTCCTTAATAATGTTGGGAGGGGGAAAAAGAAGAGGCAATAACACATGGAGGAGGATGCACGTGAAGACAGAGGCAGAGACTAGAGTGATGCATCTATAAGCCAAGGACTGTCAAAAGTTGCAGGCAACCACCAGAAACCAGGAGAGAGGCAGGGAACAGATCTTTCTCTGGAGCCTTAAGAGGGATCATGGTCCTGCTAACCGCTTGATTTTGGACTTCTAGCCTCCTGAATTGCAAGAGAATAAACTTCTCTTGTTTTAAGCCACCCAATTTATAGTAATCTGTCCCAGCAGCCCTATGAAACTGGCATATCCATTTAATAAAGTTAGTAAGAAGAAACTAAAATTTAAAAATATGCTTTTAGGTTATAGGTATAATAAAACTGTACAAGGGAGACCCCAGGCAGGGGATGGGATGGGAGTATCTCAGGACTGAATAGTAGCCATCATTAGGATCCTAGCTTTTGTTTTGACTGATGAGCTATGTGGTGTGTATTACATGATTACAATAACTATGAAATTTTAAATAAAAGCAGGTCCTATAAGGACCAAAGAAGAGATTACACCGTGATCTGGTCTGTAATCTGTCCATCATTCTGTGTACCTGAAGTTCACTAAAAAATTACTTAAAAATAAAAATAAGACCTCTGCCCAGTCCTCATTCATTGTCTGCCTGCTTCCACATCTGTGAGTTTCTCTGGTGCCAGGACAAGGCTGCATCCATCACAGTGCCAAGCACACCTGCTCAGAGAGGCCAACCACACCTCTTCCCCTTCATGCGCTCATACCTCTTAACTTACTCTTGCCTTTTCCATAGCACATACACTGTCTGGCATGCCATCTATTGTACATGTTTCTGTGTTTATCACGTGTCTTCTCCCAGGAGAATATAAACTTCATGCAGGCTAAGATTTGCCTAACTGGCTCATGGCTGTCTCCCCAGAACCTAGCACAGTGCTTGGCAATTTGTAGGTGCTCAATAAGGACTGGATGAATCAATGAATAACTCAATGAACGGATGGATGATTAACAAGCTCCAGTGCCCGGCTGTGTGTGTATGTGTGTGTGTGTGTGTGTGTGCAAGTGCTCGCATGTGTATGTGTGTTTGAGGGTGTCAGTGCTACTACATGGAAAAGCAGGGCAGGCTGGGAGTGGGGAGCACCTCAGGCTGGGCAGTCAACCCCACTCCCTCAGTCTGCTCCTCATCACACTGATACCACGGATCCCAGGAATAAAGACCAAAGCCAACTCAGGTTCCTCTCAACCCAGGACAACCTAGATTGACTTTTCTGACAGACACAGAGCCTGTGGGATGTTTTTTATCCACGGGCTTGGTAGTCTGATGGGCCCTGTAGCAAGAAGACTGTGGGGTGCCTGGACTATGAGTGGCCCTCTGGTTCATCTCCAGCAGGTCCCCCACTTTAGCCATCCATTTGCCACTGTCTCCACTGTTTTCATCTCCCCGTATCACCGCTAGTTAATTCTGTTAAAACTGTGCTGTAAGTAAATTCACTCCCCCCCACCAAATAGATGGATTTTAAAAGGAATAGATATGTCACTATCACAAATGGAAAAGCTATAGCCATGACCAAAACAGAATGTAACTGTAACCATAAATACCCCCCAAAATGACACATTGCTAAACTCTAGTTCAAGAGTGTGGACTGCCAAAACTCCAATCCGGAGGGCTGCAACCTGCTGGCTATAAGGGAAGCTGGTGTGGAGAGATGTTAAAGCCACATAACTGCAAGCGAGGCTTTTCTCCCTTTGAATGAGAATTGTTGTATGATTCATTGCTAGGTGACGTGCTCTCTGTGTCCCACCTAACCTAACCCTGCAGATCTCACCAGTAGGTCACCTCTCACTCTTTGGAGAGTTCCCCACTGGCCAAGCAGTTTTCATTTCATTTTTAGGCCTGGGACACTTATGGGGATGCCAGCAGGGTAGCTGCCTGTGCAACCTGGTGGCTGTGGGCTAGACAGGGGGGCCCAGCTGCAAGGAGTCTCCCATGAGGCTGGCTGAGGCCTCTCTATTCCCTAGGAAGTTCCTCTCTGGTCCCAGCCTCTCAGGCAAAGGGAAGCAGTCACAGGGCCAGGTTGGCATAGGGCAGGCTCAGCGGGGCCACGACAAGCCCCCAGAGAGCCAGAGTGAGCTAATCCCTTTCCCTTAGCTGTCTTCCTGGCTAATGAGCATCTGAGAACCTCCCGGCAATTGACAGGGAGGACCCCTGGAACACTGGGAACAGGGAGATTCTACAGGCCAAATGTCATCATGAAGGGAAATGGTAGAGGCCCCAGGAGAGGAAATGAGCTTAGGGAAGGGAGCTCTACTTCCTGCCTCTTCTTCGTAGGGGAGGAAGCTGGGGCTGGGACAGGCAGTTAGGGTGGTTGGGCACAAGACTCTGAGGCCTGTTGTGTGAGCGTGAGTCCAGGCTTGGTGCTCACCACATATGTGGCCTTAATTGAGGGCCTTAGCCTCTCACTGCTCAGAGTGTAGTCCCCAACTACAAGGTTGTGAGAAATGCAGGCTCTCATGCCTAGACCTACTGAGTCAGGATCTACATTTTAACAAGACCCTCAGGTGATCTCCGTGCACATGTGCCACTCTGTGCCTCAGCTTCCCCATCTGTAAAATGGGAATTAAAATGGGTTCATGTACATGTAGTGCTTCAAACAGTATTTGCTCCTATTATTATTATTATTATTATTATTATTTATTGTTATTGTTATTGTTGAAGCAACTCAGTCTGGGACCAGGTGAGCTACTCCTAGGTCCCTACCTCTTAGCACCCCAGAGGTGTGTTACATGAGACCCACATGAAGATGGTGAGCCTGAGGCTCAGAGAGGTGCAGTAACTTACCCAAGGTCCAAATGGGGAAGCCCAAGTTCACCCCCATACGTGTCTGACCCTATTACTAATGTAACCAGTGAGTGAGTGGGATTGTTGCCTACGCACCAAGCACTTGAGGTGCTCACAACCACCCTGTGAAGTTAACCTTACTGTGACCCCCATTTTTCAGATGAGGAAATTGAGGCACAGAGAGGTGAGGCTGCTTTTCCAAAGCTACCCAGCAAGAAAGGCTGGATTTGGATCTGGGCAGTCTGACTCTCAACTTCTATGCCATGTTACATTCTACCTCACAATTTTTTTCCTCCCAGAATCTTGTCTCCAAAAGTGTCCCTGTCCCCTCTGTCATCACTTTGCCAGCCCTGACTCTGAGGTTCAGAGCCTGTCCCTCCCACATCTTCACCACTAATGAGGTCTTTGCCAACTTCAGGCTGGGACCACTGGAGCCTTCTGCTCTAGGCTTCCACGTGTGGCTGATGGGGTAGAAGCCTTTGAGGACAGTGCTGGACATACTGGGAAGCAGGAGCTGTTTGAGACACTTGGCTCTGCTCTCTGGGGCAGCTGGCCTAGAGCCAGGCTTCCCTCTGCCTCTCTTTCCCCCATTTCTGCTCAACCACCACTTCACTATCTGGGCCTACCTTCTTGGTGTCGATGCAGCTGGGCCAGGCCTGGAGCTTTGCAGTCTAATCATTCATTCATTTATTCATTTAACACACATTCATTCAGCACATACTGTGTACCAGGTACTATTTTGTAGACATGGTATTGAATGAAACTGATGTACTCCTGGGGAAGAGACAGACCAAAAGTTAATCACACACACTGAAAAATGTACAATTTCACAATGCACAGTGGAGACAATATCAAAGGGAACCACTCTTAGGTGGAAATCAGAGAAGGCCCTCTAGAGGAAGGATATTTAGGCCAAGATCTGAAAAATGAAGTGGAAGAATGTTTCCGCTGGAGGACACAGCACAGGCAAAGGCCCAGAGATGGGGAACAAATTGGTTCATCTGAAGCAGGAAAGAGAGACTGGCCAGTAAAGGGAGCAAGGAGAGCCTGGCACCCATGGCTTTGTGAATTGGGTCCTCCATCTTTTCCCACAGGGTCCTCCAAGAGGCTGGGGGAGACCTTCCCAGCCAACAAGCCACCGCCTCCCACCCCGGCGCCCCAGCTCCCAGACTGAGGGGCTTCACCTGCCTCCTCCTGCTTTCCAAGACAGAGGGAGTGACCCAGGGGACTTGGGCCACAGAGGTCTTGAAGGACCCACCCTCACCCTATTGGAGGCCCCAGGTGGCCACAAGGGGAGGTGTCCTCTCATTGGACTCCCTTGTTGGGTAGGCAAGTGGAAATCACTGCACTATCTGGCCCCTCAGTGTTCCAAGGCGTGGCCTTGAATCCTGCCACTACCACGGGCCAGCTGTGGTACTTCTGCCCTGCGGAGCCTCGGGTTCCCCATCTGTAAAACAGGATAGTTCTTCCCTTCCGAAGTACAGGGTGTGGCATTTGGTGGGGGCCTAATCAGGGTTATTATGTTAACTAACCATGATTATTAGCGGCCGAGGGGCTGCAGATTCCGGGCAGCGTCAGCCCTCAGCAGAATGAGAAGTCCCTGAGGACTGCGAAAACCCTGTCACCTTGCTGGTGGATCCCGAAGCCACTGGCCTACCAGGCACGTGGTCGGTGTTCCACAAATATTGAAAGAGAGAGGAAGGAAGGGAGGAAGGAAGGGAGGAAGGCGGGGAAGGAAATGAACCAACGTACAAGTTAATGACCGGCTCCTGTCCCAAGCAAGGACATTCAACTCAGTGGTCCTACTATCCTGCCCGGGCTAGGGATTCCGCCGGTCCCCCTTCCCGGCAACATTCTTATCTGCTGTGAGCCTCACTTTCCCCCTCTGTAAACCGGGGGTGAATAAGGGTAGCCTCCGAGGTTGGAGAGAGGTTTTCCGGGAGCCCCGGTTCCCAAGCCTCCTAGGCCGAGGCCAAATGCACCCTCCGCCCCCTTTCGGCCAGCTGCGTGCAGCCCCCGCCCACCCTTAACCGCCCCGGCCCCGCGCGCACGTGACCCCGCCCCGCCCCGCCGTCCCAGCGCGGGCTCCCATTGGCAGCACCAGGCGGATCCCGCCCCCGTCCGGGGCGGGAGCCTAAGCTGCCCCGCCCGCCGCAGAGCTTGGGCTCCTGCGTCCGGACTGTGCGCCGCGGCTGGACCGGGCTGGCGGGCGGGCGGAGCCGGGCCCGCAGGGCTGCTGCGGGGCGATCAAGCCAGGCTGCTGGTGGCGCCATGGTGAGTGAGGCTGGACAAGTGGGTGATCGGGTCTGGCGGGGGCTCACAGGAGGGGAAGGGGCAACCTGGGATGGGGTGGGGGTGCGCGCTCGGCGGCTTGGCCGCGGGACTCGGTGTAGGTTGGGGGTGGGGGGGGGGTCCCTG
>PVJD01001379.1:0-254351 GCA_004026545.1 Mormoops blainvillei | reverse complement strand
CCCGCCTGGTGCATGTTCCCTACTACGGCCCGCAGTTTTGTGCCCCGGGCCGGCCTCCTGGCTTCTCCCGACACTTCAGAGTTTTTTTTAAATAACGGAGGAAGCGGGTGTCCTGGCAGCCCCCAGGGTGGTTAGGAGGGCTCCTGGGGATAGGGGTGGAGTCCTGGCGAGGTCTGATGCCCATTTGGCAGGTAGAGAAACTGAGGACAGCCGCCGCATTTGGTGCCCGGTTCCGTTGGCGGTGGCTGCGCGACGTGGGCATGACTGGTTCTCGTGCTCCCCGATACCCCCGCCCCGTCAGGCGGACTGGAGTTGTCTCTCCAGCTGTCCTGCCCCTTCCAGCTGTCGCCCTCTGAGCTAAGCCCCTTTCTCCAGCCTCTCACAGTTCCTTGGTAGAATAGGGGAGACGAAGGCGTCGGCTCGGAGGATTAAATGAGAGGATGCGTGGAGCGCGCCTGGCACCGCGCCTGCACGTCGTCCGCGCTCAGCACCCGGGAGCTGCTGGGGCGCTTGTCATCCCTGTGTACCCTGCATCGAGCCCTCTGCCCAGGTCACCGAGCCTGACCCTGCGGGGTTGGGGGTGGGGGGAGGTCTGACTGGAGTTCACCTGTCTCCTGGCCCTTCAAGCATGGGAGTGGGGAAGTGTGGGTCAAGAGTATCACACTTTAGAGTTAAGGTTGAAATCCAGTATTCTGGATTCAGGCTTGCTGGATGTGAATCCCTGCGCAGCTAATTTTGAGCTGTGCGACCTTGGGCAATTGATTTAACTTCTCTGAGCCACAGACTCTATCTGCAAAGTGGGCATAGTAATAACTCAAGTCTAGAGTTGTTTTGAGGCTGAAAGGAGATGATCGTGTGAAGTGTTTAGCTCAGGGTCTGGCACATAGTAATCATCTCCAACTTTTGTCAGGCATCTGTTATTACCAAACTTGTTTAACCAAGTGGGCTGACCCTGGGGCAGCCTGTGAGAATGGCCAGTGGCTGATTCACAGGGTGGGGGCATGCGTCTCAAGACTTGGGCTGCAGGAAACCCAGTCTGACCTTGGGGCAGTCCCCAGGCTCTGCCCCAGCCAGCTTCCTCTTCTGCACAGGAGAACTGGGGGTTCTGGTGCGAGTTTCCTCTTCAGGAGGGTGGGGGTGGGAGGATGACAGCCAGGCACAGCCCTGTAATGTTAGTCTCCCATGAGCACCCTCACTTCTCTTGGTCCTGGCATTTAGAGGGTCCCGGAGTCCGCCGGGGTCTGAAACAGAGCAGATGTTCTACTTGCACCCTGACTCTGCCCAGCAGTGCCCTGTTCTCTCTGCTGTCCTGTGTTCCTAATCAGAAACCGGGTGGGAAATATTTCTGATTTGTGAGATGGGATCCCATGAAGATTGTTGGCACACTTAGCAGATGGCTTTGTTGGGGGACCGGGCAGTACTAGAATCCCCTGGGGTGGGGGGTGGTTGGCCCCTTTCAGGGCAGCCAGAGAAGGTGAGGGTGGCGAGCCAGTGTCCAGCTGGGCTGGGTGACACTCGTGATATGCTCAGTTAGTGAGAAGGCAGCGGCAAAGTGTCCCTGAGTAAAGGACTGTTTGTGGCACTGGGCTTGGACCAGGCTCTGTACCCTTTTGGGAGGCAAGTCCTTAGGGAATAGGGATCCTAAGTGTTCGCTGTCCTCTCAGTCCATGACCAGGAAGGCATGGTACCTGGTGATATGCAAACCCGGTAGCCCCGTGGCCCTTTTGTTTTCACAGTTCTTATCACTTCTCATCCTCCCCACAATTTGGTTGGTGAGGTCAAGGCCTCATTCCCATTTTGAACACTGAGAAACAGGCCATTAGAAGCAGCTTGCTTGGCTGGGTCAAAACAGCTCACAATAGCAAGTAAAGAAGTAGGGTGGGGTGAAGGAGGGGCCTCAAACCTGCTCTTTGCTGGCTGTGGCCCCACTGGGCCTTGAGTACGTGCAGTGACCTGTGGAGTGGGATTAAGGCTAAATCTGAGGGTCTCTTGAAGAGGCAGGGACAAGTGGAACCTCACCTTATATTGGGGAAGACATAAGCTGGGGGCCTCTTAGGGACAGCAGGACAGTGGGAGGTGTTGGCTGAGGACTATCCTTTTGAACCCGTTGGTGGGCAGAGGGGCAAAGGGGGTAGGGGGTGGGGAGCTCAGAGGAGTGGCCTCTGCAGACTGGAGAAACTGGGCTTTAGGGCTTGTTTTACTAGGAGTGGTGGGTGAGATCTAAGGTGAGGTTCAGACCACCCTTGGCTGAAGGAGGTAGAGAGGGTAGAGATTGGCCCTGTATGTTTGGGGGGATCCAAATGACCTTGGACTGTCAATGCCAACCTTTGTCCTAAGTGAGAGAGCTGGTATAAAGATGCTACGTAAGCAAGGGTGTCCAACCTTTTGGTGTCTCTGGGCCACACTGGAAGAAGAAGAGGTGTCTTGGGCCACACATTAAGTACACAAACACTAAGGAAAACTGATGAGCAAAAAAAAGGCTCTGAGTAAATTACAATTTCATGCTGGGCCCCATTCCCAGCCATCCTGGGCCACATGTGGCCTGCAGGCCACTGGTTGGACAGCCCTGCTACATAGGTGGGGGTGGGGGAATCTGGACCATCACCTACCCCCGGAGTGCCCAGAGATCACAGGCCCCTACCTGTGCTCTGGTCCCCAGGCTGGCCTGGCCCTCTGCTCTTGGAAGACCGTCCCCTTTGCTCTGCTGGACTCCCCTTCTGAGCTCACATCCTGCTTTCTAGCTTTTTCTACCTTTGGTCAATACACTCAAATGCTCTGTTTCTCAGTTTCCTCATCTATAAAATGGGAATGATAACGGTGAGCAGTGTTAGCCACAGGGGATTTGGGAGAATTAAATGATTGTATGGAATAACTGTTAACGACTCTGATGATTGTTCTGAGGGAGTCAGGTTTCCCATGTGCCATCCTGTGTGCGTACTCAGCCCAAGCAGTGGCCCTCCATATCCCACCTGGGAGCTTTCCTGCATTAGGGTGAGGGGGCAGCTAACTTGCAGAAGATACATTGGTTCAGAGGGGCATGGAGGCTGGAGAGAGGGGAAGCCCCAGGAGAGGCAAGGCAAAGAGGGTTGGGTCCAGCCCATGACAGTCAGCCTCCCTCAAGCTTCAGGTTTCCTCTGGGCTCTGCTTTTTGGAGGCCTCCTCCCCTCCCCACCCCTCAGCACTCAGAGCGACAGTTGTCCCGCCATGGGCTTGGGCCTGCCTGGGCTCTACCTGCATGCTTTGCTCCTACCCCCGCACTCAGGCTGCAACCTGTCCTTCCCCCCAAGGCTGTTGGCTTCCTTGAGTCTGTTGGGACAGGCATGGGGACCCATGCCCAGGGTCCTGGGAGTGGCTTCAGAGGGAGGGAGCTGGCTCAGGGATGGGGACTGCCAACCATGATTCCCAAGAGAACACGGTCTTCTCTGACTCATCACTATATCCCTGGGCTTGGAGCACTCAGCAGACATTTATTGAGCACCTGTTGTGTGCGGATAATGGGGCTGGGAATCCTGCGGAGGGCAAGATGGTCAGTGCCCTCCTCTTTCTGGCTCAGAGTCCACTGCAGGAAGGAGACAGCATCCAGGTAACGTGTTCCCTGACTCAAGGGGATTTCAGGGAGCAGCGGGGACTAGGAAATAAAATGAAATAGTGCAAGGTGGTGGCAAGTATGGGGTGGAGGGGCACCTAGAGCCAAGGTAGTCTAGAAAGGCATCCCCCAAGACGTATCTTCTAAGAAAGTCCCTAAACATAGGAAGGAGCCAGACATGGGACAATCAGGAAAGAACACTCCAGGCACAAGGAACAGAAAGTGCAGAGGCTTTGAGGTGGGAGAGTGGAAGGTGTGCCAAAGCTCGAGGAGGCAAGGAGTGTAGATTCTCTGCTGGTGTTGGAGAGGGTTCTGAGCAGGGGATGACGTGATCAGATTTTTTAAAAGATGAGCTCTCAGGAAATAGTTGCTGAGTGAATGAAGGAATAAACAAACATACTCAGGGAAGGGCCAGAGACCAGAGGACAGGTGTGACTACGGCCTGGTCACTGGCTTTGTGCTTATGGGGGTGAGGGGCCTAGACCTGGCTGTGCCCATTTCTGGCCCAGTCAGGGGCAGCAGACACTTGGTAGTGTCTTTTGAGGTTACCACACCTCTCAGAGAGTCCCTTTGAGCTGGGAGTGGAAGGGGGCTGCCTCTGCCTCAGCTTCCTCATTAGTTCAAGCCCACTGGCTTCAGGAGGTTTGGCCCCGGGGATCCCCCTTCCCCAGGTCTTGCTGCCATTGTTTGATTTCCCACTTCCTGCCCCTGAACCACTCCCACTCCCCAAACACACACACACTTCCCCTTCTGAACTGATACTTCCTTTCCTGTCCATGATCACGATGGGAGGGCAGGTACCCCAGCAAGTACTGAACACAAGACGTCCAGTGGAGAGAGGGAAGCGGGGCGGGGCAAGGCAGGAACATGGTCTCCGTGGCAGGAAGAGAAAGTGGAGGTTGGGACAGGTTCACCCAGCTGAAGCTGGTAGGCTCTGCGGTTAGGGTGGGTGGGGAAAGTCACCTATCCCATCCGGAGGGCTGAGAGAACAGGCTGAGCAGGGTTGTGGGGGGATACAGCAGCCCTAATGGTAGCAGGTGAGAGGCAAGGATGACCTGTACACTTGAGGCACAGAGTTGTGCAGAGCTACTGAATGGAGCACACAGTCTGATGGAGGAGGTGGGTGCTAACCAGATAGCTATGCTACAAAAGCAGGGTTGCAAACTGAGGCTAGTGCCCTGGAGGGAGGAATCAAGTGTACTCACAGTACCTAGAAACCCTCCTGGACTGTGGGGTCAGGAGGCCTCCCTGCCTGAGCTGGAGTTAACTACGTCAGGGTATCTCAATCTC
The DNA here is from genome assembly GCA_004026545.1 of Mormoops blainvillei. Lineage (NCBI taxonomy): Eukaryota > Metazoa > Chordata > Mammalia > Chiroptera > Mormoopidae > Mormoops > Mormoops blainvillei. The sequence continues at coordinate 249,475 of PVJD01001379.1, read as the reverse complement.
CACACTGTTGATCTTTGTTGCGGGGGGAGGGGGCTGTCCCGTGCTCTGTGGGATCTTAAGCAGCATCCCTGCTGTCTACTTGGTAGCATTCCCCACACACAGTTATGACAACCAAAAATGTCTCCAGACATTGCCAAATGTCCCCTGGGGGGCACAGCTGCCCCACTGAGAACCACTGAACAAGGGTAAGGGGAGCAGAGCACTTGGGCAGAGGGACTGGCCTGGGCAGCAGGGCATGGGGATGCAGCACGCCAGGTTCTGTAGGACACTCTGAAGACTTGGGGGCTTTTCCTCTGGAAGACAAGGGCACTGGCTGCAGTGGGCCTGCATGGTGGACCGGGGATCCCATTGAGAGTAATGTCAGTGTTCTTAACCCTAGAGGTGGTAAGAAGGGAGCAGACTTCAGGGCTATCAACCCCTCCTGCCCAGGGTCCTTCTGCAAATGTGGGCATGGTAGCAAGTGGAACTGGGGTCTACAGAATTTTCCCAGGGCCTGGTTCCCAGACAGACTCCAAGGTGTTGACCTCCAGGCAGACCTGGCCTTGGGTGAAGGGAGACTTCCTAGTGAGGCTAAAAATCATTTTTATTTTTAGTTAAAGCTGTTATTGCTCAAGGACAGCAGGTTCCATCCTGTTGGGAGGGAAAACCTTCCAATGCTGTCTACCTGCATTGATGTCAGTCTTCTCAAAAAAAACAAAACAAAAAAAAAAAACCCAAAACAATGAATTCAAACAGCTCGCTCTCAGTGAGCGCTGACTTGGTGCTTTTTACATTCTCATAACCACCTGGGTGTTACTGTTATTTGCTCTGCTTATGGTAAGACACGAGAAATAAAGTGCAGGGTCTTGGGACCTAGGGGAGCCTGCTAGCTTCAGCGTTTCTAATCTCAGCAGGGCCGTTGCTGGCCTCACCTACAGTGAGTCTGGGTTTTTTGTAGCTTCTGCACTTCCTGCAGCTGAGCTCTCCTTTGCTTCTCACCAGCCCCATTAACAGGGGGCTCAGTGAGGTGGAGGGAGTTGTCTGAGGTTCGGAGGCCAGAAGTTGGTGGTCCAGTACCTACACCCCTTGCTGCCTTCACCCAAACCAGCTGATGCTCCAGCTTGAGACACCAGTGCCCTCAGCTCCTTACACTTGCCTGCAGGCCCTCTCCAGCCTTCAGAACCTTAGCAGATGCTGTTCCCCAGGAATGCTGTTCCTCAAGAGCTGTTTTTCCTGCACATCTTAGCATCAGCATTGCCTCCCTAAGTATCTCCTGCCGTACCCAGTTTGGCATCATGGGACATGGTCCCCTATTGTCCTGGCATGGCATTTCTGCATTTGTAGTACAGGTGTTTGACCCATTTGTGGTCTGGCTCCTGTGCCAGATGTTGAGCTTGGAGAGGGGCAGGTGGTCTGTCTCAAGTGCCTCCGTCTTCCAGGACTCTGCTGCCTCGCTTCCCTTCAGATGGTGTGATGAACCAGGGCTCTTCCCAGGAGGCTGCAGTGCCCCTGTGCGCAAAGGCCGTCATCTGCACCCTCTCACAGGTGTTCCTGGAGACTTGATTGAGCTACATGTCACCTGTTCGCCAGAGGGGTTGATGTCACTTGCCTGCTGTCGAATCCCTCATCTCTGGCCATCATGAAGCACTGGCTTTCAGTCCCTGAACTCTTATGAACACCTAGTGGTTCTGGGCTTCCAGAACATTCACCTTAAACAGACCCTTTTTCAAGCCTGTGCTGCAGTGGGGTCACAGGTGGTGGACGCCCCTCTCCCCTGCATCTCAGACTCTGTGGCTGGGCCAGGGTGGCTGCCTGTCTGGTAGCAAAAACACCGAAGGTAGTAAATGGGAAGTGGGCCAGGGTGAGTGAGGAGAAGGCTGGTAACATCACAAGCAAAGAAACAGCATGTTTTTCACTAGGATGAGGGAGGGATGGTCAGGCTTCAGAACTGATTAAAAATTGACCCTATGGAAGAGTCAGTGTGAGCTCATGAGCTGTCCATGCCTTGCAGAGTCCCAGGTGTAGCCTCATGTTTCTTTGTCTTTCAGGGCTCTCGTCTCCCTCCTGAGTTCCAGCCTCACTGAGCCGGTCACCCCCAAGAGCTTCCTGCTGAGGAAGCCTCCCCCAGCGCTGACCATGTCTATTATGGACCACAGCCCCACCACGGGTGTGGTCACAGTCATTGTCATCCTCATTGCCATCGCTGCCCTGGGGGCCTTGATCCTGGGCTGCTGGTGCTACCTGCGGCTGCAGCGCATCAGCCAGTCAGAGGACGAGGAGAGCATCGTGGGCGATGGCGAGACCAAGGAGCCCTTCCTGCTGGTGCAGTACTCAGCCAAGGGACCGTGTGTGGAGAGGAAGACCAAGCTTACCCCCAACGGCCCAGAAGTACACAACTGAGCTGGGATGTGGAGGCTCCCGGGCCTGTTTGCAGCCGACTGAGAAGCGTGGGAGGGGGAAACCACAGACAGGCTGCCGTTGAGAGGAGGGGTTGACACTTGCTGGCATGGCCTCGCTGGGCTTCATCATCGCATGCACTGAGTCTTGGGGTCCCAGCTGTCCTAAGCCAGGACTCGGTGGCACTGGGCATCCCCTCCACCTCCTGGTGGGGCTGCCCATTGCAGGCAGTGGGTAGACCTCACCTTGCTGGGGTTCAAGGCCCCATAGCGCTTTCGTTACTTGAATGTTTAGCTGAGCCTGTTCTTGATGGAGCTACTACTGTAATGCGTGAACTCACAAACCTGTGAACTGTAAATAGGCCCCAGAAGCACGTGCTTAAACTTTTTTGCTTATTTTTAAAAAATATCGGATAATGTACATGGGACTGACTATACTGATAAGCTGAGTCAAGGCTGTGGGTGAAGGTCTTAGACATGTGAGGCCCAAGTTGCACTTGGCAGGGGCCTCTAATATATGTGTGTGTGTACATAGAGGATATGACATGTCAGTTTTTAAGTTTTGGGGCTGACTGGTTGGGGTGTTGTGATTTCTGCTTGGTTAGCAATGGATGGAAGAATCACACCACCGTCCCTCTCTCTAGATGGGTTCGGTCACCAGTTCCTGTTGATAGTGGAATTATTGCAAGGAAGCTACTGCAGCTGCTTGGGAGCCAGTGAAGGACGAGTGGTGGCACATGTCCCGAGGGCTCCCAGGCATCCTAGTAGCAGAGCAGTTTATTGCCCCTTTGGTCTTGAGCATGCTGAGCACTCCCTGTCCCTGTCCGTGTCCCATCCCCACCAGGCATTACTTAGCATAGGCTTCTTGGAGCAGACAGTGGCTACTTTTATCTGAAACCCAACTGGCCCAGGAAAGAAAACTGTGGTCTTGTATTTAATACTTTCTGCACTGGAGGGTAGGGGTAGGGAACTTTGAGGTTTCCTCCACTCCTTCCCTTTTCACAAATTGCTTCCTTTCTTAAAATTAACACCCACCCACTGGGTATTGGATTTTACTTTCCTCAGCGGATCACCTAGGAGAGTCCCCTGACCCAACTATGAGAGCACCAAGTGCAGTGGAAGGGCATTTTTTTATGTGCATGTGTACACAGGAGCCCCTGGATGCACCCTGACCGCCTGAGCTTTGTAGGCACCTGGGGGACCTGGCTGGGGGGAGAGTGAGTTTCAGGTTGAGTACTTAGTTTTCAAAAAGATGAAGAGTTAGTGGCTGTTGGATTGGGCCAGCACCTCCACAGCCTGCATCTCCAAGGTGTCACTTGTGTACATTTCCGTGAACTTGCTTAGATTTTTAATCCCACCACTGTAAGCACAGTCTAACTATCACAATTAAACTATTACTTGTATCCTCGGTAATAAACTGGAGGCCAGCCCCAACTTAAGCTAGGTGGGCTGGCCCTTAGCATTTGAGTAGCCTGCCAGCAGCAAGGACACGTTGCTCCCAAAGGGGCCCTCGGCCTCGCCAGCCAGCCCTCACCACCATCAGAGCCCTGGCGTCCTGGTCCGGCTGAAGGTGGCTTACCTATGGCCTCATTCAAGTCTCCTCTAAAAAGCATGTTGAACTAATATACTTTCTAGAACCCCAAGCAAGGAGGGAGCTTAGGGAACATTTATTTTAGCAGCATATGCCTAAATTGGGGGTCAAACATTAAGTAATAGCTAGCGTGGGGGGAGGGAGAAGGGTAGCTAGTTAGGCAATTGCAGCTGAAGGCAAGAAGAAATGTCTGGCCCCTAACTGGGGATGGCCAAGCATGATTAGGCTGGAAACCAGCAGACGCCCTGTGGGCTGGCAGCAGGGACAAGTTCCAAAGGTGCCGACTTAAAAATCAGGGAGAAGGTTTGCTTTCTAATGAAGGATGCTCAAGAAAAATTGGAAGGTGTAGGGATGTTTGATCCATTCCCCTTGCATTCCAGAACTTCCAAGCTTTCTACCTCTACTGTCTGCAGCCAGCAATATATGCCTAGGCTGTCTTTCATCCTAGTGACCCAGGAGCACCTGGGACTTGCATTTTCAGTCTCTGAGCCTGACCCAGAAAATGACCATCACTTGACTATCAGACTTGCCCTGAGGTTTTTACTGTGCCAGTGAAGTTTTGGTTTTGAAATGCTGAAATGTCGCTTTCTCCTTAGTTTCACTTCTGGAAGTTCTTCATCCCACTCCCCGGTTGCCAGGGACGACATCTTTGCAGCTTGAATCCAGCCCATGAGCATGGTGGCTGTGCCGGGTGAGGGTCACAGGCATGGTGAGGCACTCATGGGGGTCTCTGGGAGGAAAGTGAAAGTGCCTGTAGAACTGGTGAACCACCACATAATAGCTCTCACTGTTATTTATCATAATAGCTACTTTTTTTAGTGTAGACACCAGAACCACACATTCAACTGGCTTAGTAAGTTATGACCTCTCATTGAATTCTTTCTGAATAGTCCATGTTGCATTCAAGTTTCCTGACTAGTCAGTCAAAAAATTAAACCTTTCATCCTGTATGTCATCGCAATAGCAACAGTAGGAGAATGGGGAGGGAACTCTGACACTGAGCCACTAAAGTATGGACTAATTTTTCAGACAAATCTTCAAGTGGACTGTGCTACTGTTTTTGTCTCAAAGATACCAAGTTTGTGCAATAAGTGGAAGGGATGTCATCCCTGTTCAATAAAAGCTGAATGACATTCACGCTGATTTTCTAGACCACTGAGAAAATCTTTATTTACAATAAATTTCAATAAAATTTGCATAAATATATTCCCAATGTACAGTTTTCATCTCTGATTTCAGGTCATTTAAAAGGTTAGTCTGTCCTATTCTCATTGCTCCTTTCAGCCGCCAGCGGGGAGCTGGTGTTGGCAGGTGGAGGGGTGCTGCCAAGTAACCAGGGGGCTCCTGAGGGCTCTGGGTAGTCCGAGTGCACCTCCTCAGGGGGAGTGAGATTTTCAGCTCCATCCTTGCCCTCCAGTTTCCGCTCCATGGTCGCCACCAGGATCTTGAGCCACGTGTTCTCAGTGAGCAGGTTTTCTGAGGCATCGGCCAACTCCTGGAGCTTTTGAGCCACCTCCTCAAGTTCCCGGGTCTTCTGCTCATACAGGGCCTGCAGCTGCTCACTGTGTAGCTGAAGCAGGCTGTGCTGCTTCTCCAGGGTCTGCTGCCGCCTCAGCAGCCGGTGTTCATCCCTGCGTGCGCTCGAAAGCTGGGCCTCCACCTGCATTTGCGCTCGCTGAAGGGTGCTGATTTCGGCCCTCAGCTTCTGGATCTCTCTCTCCAAATGGGAGATGTGCCCCTGCTGTAAGACTGCCTCGCTCTGAAGACACTCTTTGGTGGGAGAGTCAGCCAAGTTCTGGGGGAGAGAAGCAGGGTCTGAGTGATGCAAAATGAACCTCAGCAGATTTGGGAGGGTGATGGGAAGGTCTTCGGGGTACTTCACACTTAGGTCCTTTCTGAAGAGAAAGGGAAAGGAGTTAAAGATGAGAGTCATGCCAACACATTTAGTCCAAAAACAGAGTGCTACTGAAGGTCAGGCTGTTTAATTCCTACAAAAGACATTCCGAGCTTTGGATTTACAAAGCTGAGGATGTGCCCGCCACATGCTCATTCTATAATTAAGGTGGCTTATCTCAAACATGTATCTGTTGCTGAGGATAAAGAGCTCAGTTTCTATTCACAGCCTTCAAGAAAGATGAGAGCTCTCAGGCCCAAGCCTAAAGCCAGTGATGCAGGGCACTGGGATCACATGGGCAGAGTGGCTTCTGTATGCTCTGAGAGGCCCAGGGACATGTCAGGAAGGGTGTCCTGGGGCAGGGCTGTCACCCACATCACTTACGGCCATCAACAGTGCTTGGTACAATAAAATAGGAAAAACCTGAAACACTCAGCCCAGTTTCTTCAGCAAGCATTTATTCCATATTATCCAAGGCAGAAGTTCTTAACTGGGGGTGACTGTAGCCCCCAAATGACATTTGGCAACATCTGGAGACATTTTGACTGCCATGATGGGGGAGGTGTTACTGGAGCCCTGATCCTTGACAAATAGACCCCCACCAGGGACTCTGAGGAATTAAAGCTACTTAGCCTTAAGAGCACAGGATAAGGAGGGAGGGTGACATATTAAGGGGGCTTGCCCCAAAGTTTCACTGCAAGTCCGTTTGTAGAAAATTCCTTTTAGAACTTGTCATTTAATTGTCTGATGAGCAAAATTTCTACCACAGATATATTTCCTTCTGTATATACAACCTGGCCATAATACATCAAAACCACCAGCTTTATGCATGAGGTGGACAAAAGTTATTGTTGCCTTCTAAAGGAATGTAGGTTAAGAGCAAGGCCTGAGGCACCTGCCCAGGACCAACTTGCAGGGCTACTGCTCACTGTCAAGAGCTCCCAGACAAGGAGCTTCTCTGTGCCCTTGCATTGTCTCATCTGTAAAGGGGTAACAAGGGTATCATCTCCCTCACAGGACTGCTGTAGGGTTTACATGAGTTACCCAAATGCTCAATAAATGTTAGCTTAAAAAAAAAAAAAAAAACTCATTGTTCCTTAAAAAAAAACCCCAGAAACCACTTATTAAAAGCTTGCATACCCTTTCTACACAACAAGTCAGTGGTGAAATACCTAAGAAATGACAAATGGTGTTCTACTAGTGGGTAGTCCTTTCCCTAGGAAATAAAAATCACAGAGAAATTAAAACCAGATATAACCCACCTTATACATTTATGGAAAACTTTCAGGTAAATGGAATAATTTCAAATATTTGGGGTAAGTATAGAACCACACCTTCCTTTAAAGCACAGTTTCCTTAACATGTAAGCTTTCTTCAAGCGGAATCTCCCAGCCGTTAGATCGACTACTAAAACCATCCCAGCCCTCACGAAATGCGGGAAAGGAACGACAAGCAGGGGCTGATCTGCTGCTAAGTTCTGCATCACAAATCTGGGCTAGGGCAGAGAGTAAATGTGAATTACACCCCCAGGAAAGAGCTGCAGAGAGCTGTGTGTGGATGTAGACACACTTAGAGAACCAAAAATGATATTTCTAAGCATGCCATTTTAGAGTTCCTGAAGCAATCACTGTGAATCTACCTAATGGGTGTGCTAAAATGCTCCCAAACTTTTTAGAGGTAGCAAGGACACAGAGAATATATTAACAAACTGCTTCCAAAAAAGTAATCACTTTGGAAGTGTGGTGGTAAAGGTCCCACTGTTTATCTGACTTTCCTCTAAATTCACTAGTACATGTTTATGCACCTCTGGCACGTAAAAAGCCAAATATAAAAATGACAAATGGGGGTGGGTAAGGTATCTACTCCAAAGAAGAGGCTATCATACTGAGTGAGGGTGAGTCTGCTCCAATGAAGAAGTGAGGTCTTCCCTCAGGGCAGACATTAGAGTGAACTACGCCCTTCTGATCTCCTAGACCTCTATTTTGAAATGTCACAAAGAGTGGTGGAAGGAAAAGTGGCTCTAAGATGCCCCTGGAACAGGAAGGCTGGCCTGGCCAGGAGCAGGAAGCAGTGAGGGTTGCACACTGTGGCAGAGGACAAGCTCTTTCATTTGATTTTCTTTTCATGATTATAAAATTAGGTGTGCTCACTGTAGACAATTTGTGAAAAATCTAAAAAGCATACAAGAGGCACCCCCAGATCACTTGTAATCCTCACTCCTCCAAAATAATCATTGATAACATTTTGACATCTTTTCTTCCCTTATAGTACACATTTTAACCAGTTCAAATTTATATTTTATCAAAACACATACACTTTTATATTCTTTTCACCAAAAATAACATGCATGTGTACCGTGAACAAGTCTTATTTACATGTTATCAATCAGTCTTTTTCATTTTCTCTTTTGCAAGATCTGTCAGCTCATATCCTTTGACCATTTACCTTCTGAGTAAACTGAACACTCACTTTGGACCAGCTAATGAGGATCTTACTTCACTTCTATCATATATTTTGAGGAAATAAGAAAAATTCCATTCCAAAACAGTAATGCTTTGGTTTACCAAGAAAGCTCTTTCCATTAAAATAGAACTGGACAGAGAGTCTTTTCATGTTCATTATTTACTTTCTTGATTTTTCAATTCAAGGAAAATAGTCATGGGCGGCAGTGAGCCCAATGTGGGTCGGAAAACAATGTCATCTCCATGCTGACTACATCAGACAACTTTAGAATGAAAGGCACTCAAGCCAGACTTAGGTCCCCAAACACACAACCCTCTGCCACCAAGTCTGTGTGTGTCTTTGCCTGTCTACCTCAATACATGTTCAGATTCTAGTTGCTGAGAACTTCTTTATGCAAAGGCCAGTGCTGAATGTTATGACTTTAATACTTTTCGAAGCTGTGTTTGGATTCCAAAATTATGCCTCATTAAACTTCATGCCCAACTTCTGTCCCACACAGATGAAACTGCTAATGTTATTGTCCACGACTCCATGACTGTGTGGTTCTTTAAAGCTTCTTAGAAAAAAGCTCATCATGACACAATCAGCAGTAGTACAGAGTGAGTCATGCTGTTTTTTGCGTGTGATTTAACAAGACCCTACTACCACAGGAAGTATTCCAGAAAAAATTCTTTGTGATAAAGAGGAAAAAACAAGGAAATGATTCAATATATATGATGGAAGCACTCTCTTGGTGAAACACAAAAAAATAGCAGTGGCTGCAATAAATGGTAAAAGTGAGTACAGGAAATTAAAACAGTAAATGTCACATGTGAGTTAGAGACCTCACTGAAATAACCCAGCAAATGCTTTTCCCCAGTAAAGATACTGTCAAAGACATGTGACTGGATCCCCAAGGACCCACCCTTTAAAAAACAAAATGGAATCTGTAAAAAGGAAGAGAACATCTGGTTTATTGGCTCTGAAGGGCCGAGTTAATTTCCCTTTCTACCAAAACACCTACATCTACATTCACTAATTACCAAATTGCATCCCTTTGCTAATGTCCTGCCCCTGCTTGGTGGGCTTTCAGGGTAGTTGCAATAATCACAGAACTTGGAGTAATCACTCAAGACAAATGTGAGAAGATCCAGGTGACAACCCTGTGAGATGTTCACAGAAGTCTGCACACCTGGGGAGAAGCCTTCTTGACCCCTATTTCCTCCTTGCACAAGAGGGGCAAGTTAGTAGTCCTGGACAGGGCTCAATGAGAAATGACACATGTGAAAGCTTGGGCAGGTGAGGCCAAGACATGCTGTAAGACTCAACAGATGCCTGTTGTTTTGCCCCACAGAGATGTGGGGCTCTCTGCTGTCAATCTTGGCATCGAACGTATGCTCATAGGGCCAAGAAAGTGAATGAATGTTCTCATAGTGATCCCTAGTCTCGTGTAAAACACACTCTGGGAGGGGCAAACTTCTTTCAAAAAGTCACCATAGCTATACTGTAGCACCAAAGCCCTTTCACTTTTCGTCCTGTTTGGGCACATTTTTCTGAACAATACATTTTATTCAAAATAGGTCAGTAATAACTAATGATTTACATTTCACTTCCATGATGTATCTTAAACCCATTTCATTTTCAGCAAAAGAATCCCATCTGCCCAAATATGAAAAAAATTCTGCATTACCTGTTACAGGGGAAAAATAAAACAGTAGGAAGACGGTCAACCATAAATTCCCAAGGAAGATCATTCTGAGATACATCAATCCTAGAAAATGGAAAGAACAGAAAAAGTAAAAGACTTACCAAGAAACTCCAATCTGAAAGAACCTTCTCAAATAACTTAAGAACCTAGAGCATTTTAAACTGAAGAATCTAGAGCATTTTCTGCAACCAGCCCCTTCTCAGTGAGTACACCATCAGATTTAAGTTGGGTACAGCTAATGCGGGAAGCACCGATATTTCCAGGACATGAATCTTCCCACTTCACTTACTGAGTGGATACTCAGTAATGTCCTGAAAGTAAAAATGAACTTCCAAAAAAATGCCTCACTAACACCTCTGGAGTAGTCTACCTAACTGATGAGATCTGGGCAAATACTTTTAACCCCTGAATTAGTTCTGGAAAAAACAAAGGAAATCATTTTGCAAAATACATCAATCCTCTCTGAAGATGTAAGAAAACTGGAAAAGAAATATACTCTATTTTATATTTTATAAATCTGGATGGAGGCCCAAAAAGATGTATTTTATCTTAGCAGATTTAAAATTAATTTTGTAAATACAGAAAACGATGTCTGTGCTAAATTACCCAATCTTCCTGTGTTTAATTACTATTGAGCTAGGTGGTGGCTCCTTTTGCAGCTGGCTATGAACAGGACATGCAGCAGGGCCCCCACCCCCCAGGGGCTGCTCAGATGGAACACAAAGAACATTCTAGAAGAAGGGAACCAGTAGAGGGCCGCTCAGCCCTACTCTCACTGCATACAAAACATGGAAATGTTTTGACTCATTAACTTGACAGAAGTTTTCCCAAAGTATTGGCGAAGGCAGGATTAGTGCCATGCATTTGTCCAAAAGGATGTAAATTCACTTAAAAAAATGACATACCCAAATTATAATGGTTTTAAACAGAAGTTTTAGTAATTAGTAAAAATGGTTTTACTAATAAAACGGCACTCCTACTTACCTAACACATTAGAGTTCCATTTTTTAAACAAGTGGTGTTGAACATTTTATTCTATAATCAAATGCTTTTTTCTCTTGATTTTTACTTCAAAGAGAGACCGAACTTTAAAATTAACCATATATTTCATCCTGTATTTCTTTTCAATTAATTAAATGCAAAGCATTCTTCTAATGAATGGGTAAAAAAACCCATCAAATGTCCAACCATAATTTACTTAACCATTCGTCTACTGTTGGATATAAATAATGTTACCATGCTTCTATGGAAGTCCTATTTCCTTAATTCCCGAAAGTGAAATTAACTGGGTCAAAAATGCATAAGCATTTTTGTGATTTCTTACAATGTTGCCAAAATGGTTTCCAAAAAGGTTACACCAATTTACTTATTCTATTAGCTACATCTGACTATGCTAATTTCACTTTGTTTTATCAAAACAAGATTCTGTCACTTAAAAGCATTTGTTAATTTAGTAAGTACAAATGATACAGTTATTGTTTTAATTTACATTTATTAGATTATAATTTCCCCAGTTGTTTACTTATTCTCCTCTTACATGAAAAACCTATTCATGTCCTTTCTTCACACTGGCATCCCTCTCAGCTGTTTTCTCCATCCCACCCCCTAATTTTTTTTATTGTGGTAAAATATATGTAACAAAAAACTTAACAATCTTAACCATTTCTAAGGGTACATACAGTTCGGTGGTACTAAGTACATTCATATTGCTGTGCAACCATCATGTTACAAAACAAAACTCTGTACCTGTTACCTCCCCAATTCTTGCAACCCCTCACAACCAACATTCTACTTCCTGTCTCTATGAATCAGACTACTATAGGTGCCTCAAAAACCATACAGCATATAACCTTTTGTGTCTTATCTTGCCTAGCATTAATATCTTCAAGGTTCACTCATGTAGCGTGTGTCAGAATTCCCTTTTTAAAGCTCAATACTACTCCATTGTAAGGACCAGTTTCCACTCAGCAGTTTCTTAAACCATTTTAATTTTTCAAGGTCTGGAGTATGGACACCTGATTCTGAATCCTGGTCCCTCACTTACAGGTTGTGTGACTCTGGGCAAGTTACCTAAATCTTTCTGTGCCTCAGTTTCCTCCTCAGTAAAAAGAGAATGATACTAATGCCTGTTTCACTGTATGTTCTGGAGATTAAGTCATAATATGTACATTAAAAATCTCTCAGCACTATAAACTCCTCAGATTTGGATCTAATCAGTACTTAAAGCATATAAGAGGTGAAATAACAAGGTCTGTCCCAAAATTGTCCAGACATTGTTAATATAATGAGAACGGTTTATGCCACATTGATGTAACCTGGCAGCCAAGGAGAGTGGACTGGAATGCACATGTATGAACAATGATGACTCCACTGTATTAGTAAGTGGGCGCAGGACACTGTTGAGTGAGAGCATGTGTACTGTATGGCTGTCGTATTCAAAATGACTGAGCAAGTACAGCAATGAATCTGCATCAAATTTTGCGTTAAGCCTGAACATTCCTCCATGGAAACTATTCACATGATTCAGAAGGTCACAGCTGTGGGTAACTGGTGATTGGCAGATTCATCACGACAATGTGCCCACTCATGCATCACGTCTACTGCAGAGGTTTTTTGGCACAACATCAAATCACCCAGGTGCCTCACTCCCCTACAGCCCAGATCTGGCACCCTGCGACTTCTGGCTTTTCCAAAAACTAAAATTACCTTGGAAAGGGAAGAGATTTCAGACTGTCAATGAGATTCAGGAAAATATGATGGGGAGCTGATGGCAACTGGGGGAACTGTGGAAAGTCCCAAGGTGCCTACTGTGAAGGGGACTGAGATGTCATTGTCCTATAAACAATGTTTCTTGTATCTTCAATAAATGTCTCTTTTTCATATTACATGGCTGGATACCTTCTAGACAGACCTCGTATATGTCATAAAATACAACTCTTTACCTTTTTTAGTCTGTTTTCCTTATTTATTTTCATTGTACATTTTTTCTAATGAAATTTGTTAATTTTTCTTTCATTATTTTTTAAAAATGCTTCACTTTGGAAAATTTCTATCTGTCAAAGGAACTAACAAATCCAATAATCTATCTTCTATTTTTTTTTCTATGATTTGATCTTTTATACTTAATTCTAATCTATCTGGAGGATTTGGTCGGGGGGAGGGAGATATATCTAAATAATTTTTCCCCAAAGCTGCTTACTACCTTGTCATGAAACTCTTTATTTGAGCCTTGTTTTTACAGAACAATGATTTAAAATTTTTTGTTTACTAAAGAACCCACATACAGTATCCACGGAATCACTAAACTAGAACATGTGGGTATCAACCAATCTTTCCCTTTAATTTTATGAATGAGGAGAAATACAAGGTCTGGTGGAAAGATTTACTCCAGGTCTCAGGGCTGGCTGGCAGCACACCAGTACTGACCCCCTTTAACTGGGCCGAGGCCCCAGTGCTATGCAACTCCTGGACATGCTTCCTGTGCTATTACAAAGCTGGTCACTCCAGGGGGCTGTTCTAGCCACCAGGTCAGCACTCCTCCCACAGAACTGCACTCACCCTCCTATGAATTCAGTCAGGGGTAAACACACTCAACATCATGGAAAAATCACTCAGAATTCATCTGGAAATTTTTGGTTTCAACAAGCTTTTGCTCATGACTTTAAGCTGACAATTAAATGCAACCAAATATTCCCCAAGGTTCATGAAAAACGGGCAGACCCTTGCAAACCATATGGCCAAGCTGTAAGAAAGAGTGAAGTCAAGAACACAGCCCAGGGTGCTGTGGAACAGGCTTCCTTACCTTGCCACAGTGATTGTATCAGCTGGCAGCAGGCGAGCTAGCTGGATGAAGACGTGATTGAGGGATGGACAGAAGCCACACCACTGTGCATAATAAAGCAGCAAAACATCCTGTGGGAAGGGGGAGATGGCTATGACTGGTGCCTGGAAAACAGCTCCTCAGGCCCTTACTCTGCTTAGAACCCAGTAGGCATTCAATAAATGCTGCTTATATATAAATTATAGTGAAAAAATTGATCTTCAGATTTTTCCAATTATGTGCTTTGCTTTCTTAAGGACTTTTTGCAATTAGAAAACCACATGTAATTCACACAGGTTCTGTAGCAAGACTGTCATGTGGTTAATCTGTATATCAAAACCAACTGCTCACCCCAAGAATTACAGCTTGAGAAATAATTTAATAAGGAAAGATGGCTTGATTTTTGCCTCTCTCATGATTCCGTACCTGCTTTTGAAGGACTACTTCCCAAAAGGTATCAGTTGTCACTTCAGTGATTAAATGCTGAGAAGGGAACTGGGCAGAGTCACTTCCAATAAGATGCCTTTTCAAGGGACTGTAGAGAATGCTGAAGTTTTGAATAAAAGTCTCTAAAAATGAAGAGAAAATGAGATCAACTCTTAAGTAGCTGGCCTACTTTAAACTCTACCTTTTAAAAACTGGGATGGCTTCACAGGCTCTCATTTTTAACACTGCACCTACATGCAAAACACTGAACAAAGCTGCCCAGGGTGACACTGGGTTAATTTAGCCTTGGTGGTATTAACTCAACAGACGGCAACTGAGATAACAAGACACCATGCATCGTTAGATGCTCTAATATTCAGACTAGGAATGCTACCCTGTTTTTTCCTAACAAAACTGGTCCACAAATAGACACCAGAGATTGCTTAAATTATCAATATGCCACAATCTTTTAAGAGATTTCAACCTACAATACTAAGACCTTTAAGTATAACTACAAAGGCAATAATTGCACCATTCTACCATAATGTATTAGGTAATTAATACTAATTTGAAGACAAAGAGCTACGATTTTTGTTTCCTTTACTGAAGTTCAAGTTTCTTTCTTAAAATGTTAGAAAAATAAACTCAATTATATTTAGCAGAAAAGCACATTAAAAAATCCATAAATAATCCAAAAACCTAACCTGAACCAACAGTATTACCCTCCCCACAAATGCCACTGTAGTATCTGAAGCAGCAATAATCTGAGTTTCACTTTTTTCTTTTGCTAACTCTCTCCATTTTGAGGTCCTAATGAACGATGCAACGTTCTGCAGAGGGAGAGGAAGTGAAGAATGTCATGTGAATACTAAAGAGAATTCATTACCAGCACTGAATAACACTTTGTTGGCTATGTTTTTGAAACATTAAATTAAGAATTATTTCCTAATCTGCATGAGGCCTAAATTCTGAGACTTCCCCAGAGACAGCTCAGGAGTCAACATTCAAAACCAACAATGGCATCCAGCATTTCTTCTTTTTTTTTAAAACAAGGAACCTTACACATTTTGTCACCAGCTACAGGACAAAGAACTGAGCTCAATGTTTCAGAATAGAGACAGAAGATGAAAAGAAATCTTAAGAAGGCTTCTTTCAGATTACACTTAAATTCAAAATGAACACATTATGAACTAATTCATTGAGTGCTTGAGTATAATCGAAAAGAATTCAGGAAAATCCAATAAACACTTAAAAAATACAGGCTTGTTTCATTTTAAGAAAACTCAATACACCAAAATCTAACTTTAGAAAACATGAATTAGGAGCAATTTGTAAAATTAATAGAATATGTACTTTATAAAGTGGCCGGTCACAGGGTCCCTTAAATACTCAGGAGTCCTTGTGTTTATAATATATAATTTGATATAGAACAAAATCAGTATTTATATAAGCCTTTTCAAATATATCTAATGTAAGAAAGAAGCTTCACCTAGACTTAAAAAAAGACAGCTAAAAGGACTATTATTCAGGGGCTCTGAGCTTACTGTTGTTGTCATACTTTCTAAAACTTGAAAACAAAAGGTTTCCTTCCTTACCAAATTCCTCCTGTCTCCATTTGGCAAACACTGACTTTCCCCATGTTTCCAATGAGGCTGAACTAACAGGGCTTTTGAATTCTCACTTCCTTATGTGTACATCAAGGATGTCAGCAAAGTCCTGGGAATAGGGCAGTGTGGGTTAGAGACTGCAGCTGCCAATCCCCTAGCAGCCCCAGGGGCAATCTCTCCTATAACGGAGTCTTATCCCCCAAAGAAGTGTTTTTTACTGGTTTGCAAACTGACACTTGGTTGTTGCAATCTAGGTACCCAGGGTCACAGCAACATTTTCCAATCTTTATAAAACAGCAACAGAACAAATTAGGCCTTTAAATGTATATACATTTAAATCTGAGACAAAAAGGGAAGACAGGTTAGGTTATTCAATTGTTTTACTGCTTTCTGTTTAAGTTCCTTGAGAAAGAAGCCACTATTAGGACTCACACTCATCGGCACCCTGGGACATTCACACCAGAAGGGCTCTCTGTCACAGTGGCTAGGCTCCCAACTGCTGCTCTTCCTACCTTAGAAATGTGACAGACAATGCCAACCTGGAACATCGGACTCTTATCCTCCAAGGGCTAAATTACAAACTTACCCAAAATTTGGAGTTAGAAAATTTGTTTCATTTAATAGACAAAATTAGCTTCTTCTAAATTATGATCAAGTGCAGCCTAAATATTTCAAATGACTCCCATGACCAAATGCAATGAGATTCTCTAGGTAAAAGTTACCTATATGAAATTATGCAAACTTATTCTGCTTGGGGAAGTAAAGTGTCTACATTACCTAGGGTGAACTTCATAAGAGCTTGATTTGGATCCAAGATATAGTGAGACTCTTCTTTCACATCAACGATTGCAGCAAATTCTTTCACCCGAGTGGTGCTAGGTGCACCCAGCCTTTCTGCATATAACCAAAACAAATTTGAATCCAAAAGGTAGAGGTTCAGGGTCTTGTTGGTTCTGCAGCTCAGGCCTGTGAAGTTTGTGCTGTTCATGTCCTCTTCAGGAAAGACATGCCTGTTCTCCTCAATGTGAGGAATGGAGCCTGGGGTATCAACCTCACATTCCTTCTCAAGGGAAGAAAATGCAGTGTTTGGGGATTTGAAGCCATCTGGTTCAGAATCAATTAAGCCTGTCACACCCTTGTTTATGGTCCTGCAACATGCAGTGTAGTAACTGAAAGGACTGTAGGAACTCAGAAAATTGCTACACTCCATGCTATCTGATATCACATGATAAAAGGCCTGCTCCTTGAGGTAGAAAGAATCCAGAGCTGCTGCCATCTCGAGAAAGCTGCACTGTGGCATGCTGACCGAACTTGGCCTAATGCCCACGGCTGTCTGGTTGACACATAGTTCACAGACATTATGGGTCCTGGAGATGGAGTGCCACTGGGGCAGCACCACGGTGTTGCAGCAGGGGTACACCGTTATTAACGGTGGGTCCAGCAGCTGGGCTAGGGGCTCAGATGCCAGAGACTTGAACATTGGGGCATCCACTCGCCGCAGGTGCTGAAGGAGCCGTTCCACTACCTGGTCCCCATGACAGTTGTTGTACTCCAAGGCCACTTCGGTGATCTGAAACACAGGGCAGAGTGCATGAGCGGCATGGGGATGACCAAGGGAGAGACCCTGTAGCTGTTAGGCCTGGAAATCATCCTAATCTGATTCGTAAGTAGGAACCCTGGTCAGAAGCACTGTGTCAAATAGGAAGCTGTCACACCAAAATCTATTAATAAAGAGGCTTGGATTATTTTTCAGAACTTATCATTCTATTAACAAATAGTGAAACAACTGTTTAGAGACAAAAAGGGTCTTTGGGTAGATGTCTTAGCCTACCATATGACAAGAATGAAGCTTGGAAGGGTGAAGTGGCTCACCCCCACAATATACATCCAAGTTGCTGAAAAACCAGGAACAGAATTTAAATCTCAACTCCCAGTTGAGTGCATCTTCCTTTACATCTGTAAAACTCGTCCATACAATACCTTTCTTCATCTAAACCAACAGTCTAAAAACTTCCTGAATATTTAATGAGTGGATCAAATTATTTCATGCCATATATGTCTTCAAATAAATTTTGTGCTTCACAAGCTGTGAATTCATTTTGTTTCAACCCATCTTGTCCCATCATCCATCTTGTCTTTCCTCATAGCCTCTTCCTCCTCCTGTATCTACCCTCTTCAGGAAAAAGGGCATCATCAAACTAAAAAAATCAGTTGATCCTCAATTTCTCCTCTGCATCACTGAAGGCCTCAAATCCAACTGGCTCTACTTCAGTTTGCTAAAGCAAGCCCTTCGTTTGCATCCCCATGGCCACTGCCTCAATTTAGGCCCTTAACTGTCACAGACCACCATTTTCTTGCCTCTGCCTTAACTGAGCCTCCATACTGTGACCACTTATTTTTAAAAATACAACCCTAAGCATGAGACTCCTTTGACAAATGGCATTCAATGGTTCCCTATTACCTATAGCAGAAAATCTAAAACAATTGGCCTACGTGTGCCTTTTCAGTGCCATCCCACCCTCTTTAGACCACACTCCAGGCCTTCTCACAATGCCATGCCTTTGGAGACTTGGTCAGGACCTCCTCCATCTGACAAACCTCATTACCAGCCCCAAGACCCAACACCATGGTGGCTACTTTGGTAAAGCTATCCCCACCCCTACCTTGAAAGAGTAGGGTTCTGCATCTTTAGGGTCCCGGAAGCCCTTTTCCAGAGTATCTCATTAGGGTATGCTAAGACGCCCCTCTTCCCCACAAGCTATGGACCCTCATGCGCAGGGACCACATTCAGCTTATCCTGCTATTTGTGGAGCTAGTACAGAGTCAGGCACAAAACAAATGCTCAGTAAACACCTAGTAAACAAGTGGTACCTCAGGGTAATGTACATGTTCCCATTTCCTGGTGAAATGAACCATTTACCCTCAGATCAGTATTAGCCATTTAAATTAACATTTCACTCCAAGACTCTTCTATTTCCAAACTAAGTATCTTTCACCATCCACCACTCACCCAAGCTTCACAAGAAAGACAAGTAGTCATTATAATTCAAAATGTATTTACTCTATAAAATAGAATCCTATGCTAACATGGATCAAATCTTGCCGCGGTGAGTTAAAACATTAAGGCACTTAGGCTTTTGTTTCATTAAATGTGTGTGTGTGTGTGTAAAATCCACTTAAGGAGTGCTTTTCTAATTTCAAAAAACCCCCAAATTTTACAACATATGATACTTACAGAGAGAGTTAATCCAAGACGTATGCATTTATACTGAAAGATAAATAATTTGACTAGCTCTTGGGCATAAAAAAAGGTCACTTTAGATGATAAACCAGTGTTTTGTTTCTTCCCCATACATAAACTTCTCAGTCCTTTTTGGATAAAACTCTGACAGCACATTATACTAACAAGGTTAGGCTTATACAATCTATAAAGAGCCCAGCTGCCCTCTGGTCCATCTTGGTACTGCTTTATATTCAAAGACACAACAGTACATTACCACTTCCACCCACGCCCCCCTCCATAACCCCAAATTAAAGTATTTACTCTAGCATTTTTACAAAAAGTCCAAGTATATTAAGGACAGCAAAATTCCTTTAAAAAAATCTTCTTTTCTCATCTTTTTCATTCTTATCTCTCATAAACAAAGAAGCCATATCAAGGATATTTTTTAATTGAAGAAAATATTTTGACTTCTGGTCAAGATGGAGACATAGGTAAACACAGCTCGCCTCCTCTCACAACTACAGCACATATTACAACTAAACTACAAAGCAAATATCACCCAGAATCATCAGAAAATCGAGCTGTATGGAAGTCTGACAACCAAGGCATTCATCCAGATGGGTAGGAAAGCTGCAGAGATGCGGAGAAGTGGAGATGCAGAATGGGTGGTCCCACATCCACATGTGATGGATAAAAATCGGGAGTGATACCTGAGGAGTGAGGGATCCCAGTCCCACATCAGATCACACAGCCCAGGGTTCCAGTGCCAGGAAGATAAGTCCCCATAACTTCTGCTTCTGGCTGCAAAAACCAGTGGGGGTTGGGGAAGTAGAAGAAACTGCAAGATTCTTAGGTATCTCTTCTTAAAGGGACCACAACAGACTTAGGTCTTACACAGACTCACTCCCTCTGGGTTCCAGTACTGGGGCAGCAATTGGAAGGACACCAGTGGCATATGGGGAGAAACTGAAGAGTAGGGCATCAGGGCAAGTGCCAGGGGACAGCCTCCTCCCGGACAAAACTGCAAAGACCAGGCAGCGGCACTATCCCCTTCTAAGTCCTCCCCAACACTGAGCCACAGGGCAGCAACACCGTATTGAAGACTCCATCAACCTGATTCACACGGGTTGCCGTGCCCTGGCAATTACCTAAGGCTCCACCCCATCCAACTTACCAGTGCATTTGTCTACAACAGGCCACGCTACTAAGACAGGGAGTCAAGGCAGCTCTACTTAATACACAGAACCAAACACAGGGAGGCTGCCAAAATGAGGAGACAAAGAAGTATGTTCTAAATGAAAGAACAGAACAAAATGGAGAAAAGCAATATATCAGATGCAGAGTTCAAAGCACTGGTTATTAGGATGCTCAATAAACTTGCTGGGTACTTCAATAGCATAAAAAAGACCCAGGCAGAAACGAAGGTTACACTAAGTAAAATAAAGAAAAATTTACAGGGAAGCAACAGTAGAGGGGATGAAGCGAAGGATCAAATCAATGATTTGGAACATGAGGAAGAAAAAAACACATTCAATCAGAACAGTAAGAAGAATAAAGAATCCAAAAAAAAAAACCATGGATAGGTTAAGAAGTCTCTGGGAGACCTTCAAACATATCAACATTCTAATCACAGGGTTGCCAGAAGGAGAAGAGAAAGAGCAAGGAATTAAAAACTTATTTGAAAAAATAATGAAAGAACAATTCTCTTATTTGGTGGAGGAAATACACATGTAAATCCAGGAAGCACAGAGAATCCCAAACAAGATGGGCACAAAGAGGACCACACCAAGACACATCATAATTAACATGCCAAAGGTTAAAGATAAAAAATCTTAAAAGCAGAGAAAGAAAAGCAGACAGTTACCCACAGGGGAGTTCCCATAAGACTGTCAGCTGATTTTTCAAAAGAAACTTAGTATGTTAGAAGGGATTGTCAAGAAGTATTCAAAGGGATGAAAAGCAAGGACCTACAACCTAGATTACTCTAACCAGCAAAGCTATCACTTAGAATTGAAGGGCAGATAAAGTATTTCCCAGACAAGGTAAAACTAAAGGAGTTCATTATCACTATTAATATATGAAGTAGTAAAGGGACTTATTTAAGAAATAGATCAAAACTATGAATGTTAAAATGGCAATAAATTCACAACTATCAACAACTGAATCTAAAAAAACAAACTAAACAAACAAGCAGAACAGAAACAGAATCACAGATATGGAGATCATCTGGAGGGTTATCAATTGGGAGGGGGAAGGGGAGAATGGGGGAAAAGGTACAGGGATAAAGAAGTACAAATTGGTAGGTACAGGATAGTCAGGGGGATGTTAAGAACAGTACAGGAAATGGAGTAGCCAAAGAGCTTAGATGCATGACCCATGGACATGATCTAAGGGAGAAGGATTGTCAGAGGGAATGTGAGATACTGAGTGGAGGGGGACAACGGGGTAAAAATTGGGACAGTTATAATAACATAATCAATAAAATATATTTAAAAAATATTTTGTCTAGAGTAATGCTCTTGAAGAATGAGGAATTCTTATTTTCCTATAAAATGAACCAGTTTTTACTTTTATATTCTTCTCATTAAACAGGCAATTTTGAAAATGTAGTTCAAGTTCCACTCTGTACATAAATCACTTGATGTCGTATTTAATTTCACGTGATCTAATAAAGAATATTTGGCAATTAACTTTAAAAATGTCTGCACTCTGCTTCATTCCATTTCTTTTTTTTTTTTAAGGTTTTATTTATTTACTTTTAGAGAGAGGGGGAGGGAGGGAGAGAGGGAGAAAAACATCAATGTGTAAGAGAGACATCGATCGGCTGCCTCTCGCATGCCCTGAACTGGGGACCTGGCCCACAACCCAGGCACGTGCCCTCACTGGGAATCGAACCAGTAACCTTTTGGTTCATAGGCCGGCACTCAACTCACTGAGCCACACCAGCCAAGGCTTCATTCCATTTCTTTAATCAGAGAAATTTGTAAATCTGAATAAGATAACCATGTCTTTGCTTACCTGACTTATTGACTGTGAATGCCTCAAAGCAGGACTGTTAAAGCTGAAAACAAGTCACACAGGCTCTGCTAACTATGGGAAGCACCTCTTTTGATAAGCGCACTGAAATGTCTTATGACCTCTTTGGAACTCTAGAGACATCAGGGGCCACAGCCTGACGCTGTACACAGTGCAAGCTGTGCTCTTCTATGTGGGGAGTGGGCAAGAGTTAAGCACAGCTGCCTGGTCCTGGACTGGGCTGCACAGTATGGCTGCCACATCGCTGTCTCCTACTGACCCCCATCAAATTCCCCTCAATAGCTGCTCCAAACTTCTTTGCTTGACAAGCCCCCAATTCTACTACCCTCACTCTGCAATGACCTCACTCTTCTCACAATGTAAGTTTCCTCAGCTGTCTGCCCAAAGTTACCCTGAAAGGTAGTAATAGAAAAAGAAGGATTTAAAGCTTAAACTATTTTGTATTCAAGGGGCTGATGAGTTTAGAATCAGTGACTTCCAGTGTGTCACTATTTCCCTGGCCACACTCCCCTCTTCCCATCCCCCCGCCACCATCCAAGTTCAGAATCTTACTACTTCTCACTTTTTGGAACACTGCTGTCAGGGAAACTTTAATAATAGCAGCACACATCTCTGCTGACATGTCGGTGACACTTTGGTAGCTACAATGAATGCTAAAGTCCTCCAAGAAGCACCCAAGGGCCTCTCTTCCAAAGTCTGTCATTGTTGTTTTCTGGGTCTTCTCCAATAGGCCATTTATGGAGACCACACAACCTGTACTATTTCCTAAAACCTAAACCTACTGCAACTTTCCCATCCCCGTGCCTTTGCTCAAGCTGTTCTTTCTCATAAGTTTCTTTCAACTCATCAAGACCCTGGCCACCACTGAAGGTTTATCTCAAATACTTGCCCCTCCCACAGCCTCTCTCTACCTCTCCCCTGCCTAGTCCCTAGCTTCCTGGGACATAGTCCTCTCCTTCAATTCTTCCTGACCCAGGCCTGGGGCTAACTTCCTCTGCCTTGATTTACAAGCGGGCTCTTACACCCCTACTGGACAAGCCTCTGAGGCTATGAGACCAGGGCTGTGTCTTCTCCCCGGTTCTCCCGTGTGGCTCCTTGACATGGTGCTCAGTAAACATGTGCTAAACTGATCTGAAATAAAGACGGAACCGTACTGCACAGAAAACTATACTTGCCAGGTAATCTCTAATGCTGCTAAGATGTCACCTGGTTTTCATCAATCTCAAACACACACAGGTTTAAGGAATCCATTCACCTTACAGGAACACTATGAGCCCTGAGTAAAGGAGCCACCAGCAAAAGCATAATAAACGGAAGGCCTGGTCACAGACAGAGGAGTTAGGAGAGATGGGGAAAAACATTCTACCAGGAGCAAAGGGCTAGGAAGCAAGTGCTCTGGCACCAGGTGCCTCAATCTAACCACAACCACCTGAACAGTGGAACTGAGCTCTGGTCACAAAATAGCAGCACCCTGACAGGCCCAAAACAGATAAGATAAAATTCTTCAGATGGGAACTTTAAAAGTTAAAGTAAAAACCCACACCTTGCTTGAAAACTCTACCTTTCCTACAAAGAGCTTTAAAGCTCTTAATATTAGATACAGTAAAGGCCTCGTAATTTGGAAGTGTCTTAGTTCATAAAATGTGTAATAAAGATGTTCTACGGAAATTAAGTCTTACTACTTCAAGTCCTCCCTAATCAAATCTACTTCATTTCTCCCTTCTTTCTTCCCCTAAGCCAGGACAGCAACAAACATTCAGAATGCCTCCTAGCAGGGATAATAACTTTAACAAAGTGAAGGGTCTGGGTAGACAAGAACTCTGCCTCCCCATTCCCTCTAGGCAGACCATTAGGCACACATGGACAGGCTAGGGAGAGGCAGTGTCTGGCTGATCTGGCTGGTGGTACACTGGCTGTCTGTAATTGGTTTTGGCCAAATTAAGGGATGCTTGAGGAAAGGAAAAAAATAAAACCCCCAGTAAATCCAATTTAGCAATCCTAGGGCGCTCTGCTGATTGTTACTGCTCTAAGTGGCTCCAAATGATCCATGTATAAAATAAACTCATGCTCAGATAGAGTGAATATACCAGATAAGTCAGAAAAGGTAGGAGGGAGGGGCAGACTCTGGCTATCTGCAGGATAGGTAAGGTTTACAGAAATAAGGGATCCTAATGTCAGTACTGCTGCTCCTGGCTGATGGGTTGAGGATGGCCAGGGTCAGCAATCTGGTCAAACCCTCATGACAATAACATCTCCTAAGCCACACTAAACCCTACCTGTGTTGCTGTCCATTCCCTCTGTCCCATTCCCTACAAAAGTTATTGAAGGAAGAGGAACATACGGTCCTTCTCTGGAGAGGCATGGTTGGCTTCCCTGTCCCCTCCAACTCACCCAGACCTAAGCAGCTGTCAGTAAATGTGGCCAGAGAGGCTTTGGTGGATCCTATCCTAGGCATGGGCTCCCCTGCTCCTTTACAGGATAAAGGAGTAATACCATAGGAACACAGATGCCACTCCTGGCAACCACGTAGCTACCAGTGGAAATTATTCTGAACACAGAATGAGGAAAGTCCAAGTGAATGAGGTTTTCCTACTCCTTATGAATCTTAACATTAGGACTCTTACCTCATCTATTAAACGATGACTTTCAGCTAAAGGATTAAAAGGTATAAATAAAAAAAGGGCCGGTCCTTTCTTCAGCTCATTATTCAGTAGGAGACTCTTTCCGCCATGTGGCCACAGCCATCGAAGGAGCGTCTCTCGGTTTTCTAAGGCCCACTTATAGATGTTCTCAGCTGTGTAGTTGATGACCTCCCTGGGAAAGACCTGTGAAGGACAAACACACACAGGATAAAAGGCAGGGCAGGATCAAAGCACATAAGCACTGTCCTCAAGAGGCCCAATGAACCCCACCACTTCACAGGTGAGGAAAATCAGGCTTAGAGCTGTGCAATGACCTGCCCCTACTTGTGCAGCTAAAACCTGGCTCAACTTCTCCAGACAGAGCGTTTCCTCACAAGTGGCTGGAAAAAGCAAAAGCAGTTGTGAGAGGTGACATTTATATCATGTGATTTATCGTCTTCCTTTTAGACAGACTGTTGATCAACAAATAATTCTCCCTGCCCACTGCTGGTAGCATGGACCTCTACCACCCTATCCAAAGGGAACTACTGGCTGTTACTGGATTACTTTATAAAAGGATCAATGGATATCTAAGGGAACAGAAATTATGGAATCAAGGATCATTCAGGTTTTTACCTTGGTCCCTCTCAAAAGTTGGCTTATAAGGGTGGGAACGGACCTTCTATTAGGGCAAAATTGTATCTGTTTCTCTCACCTGTAGCCCAAGTGACTAGAAGAACACCTAACACAGAGCTGAAACTCAACAAATATTTGAATAAATCTATAAATGACCTAGAACTTATACGAGGCTACAAAACACATATGGGTACAGAATGAAAAAAAGAGACACTTGGATTTTTTTTGTTTTTATATAACAAACAAAGTGTATCAATATAAAATCATTTTTGAAATTTCAATGATATAAATCACTGGGTTTGAAACAAAACTCCCACAAAAGTGCTTGAAGGGCTCCACAAAATAAGCTATTTTATACCCTGCCTCCATAACACAGTGATTAAAAGTGCTTCATAACAAAGATACCCATTACTTTTATTTTTTTATACTAGTATCTCAATAATATTTCCTTTGATAAAAGGTATTCTGCTGCTAAATCAACCAACCAACCTTAAAAACTATGGAATTGATGCAGTAAACCCAATATATTTTTCAGTGTCATGCTCATAGTCCTATCTTTTTCCCATTTATTTTAATTTCTTCTTCAGTATTCTTTACTATAAATATGATGTACAAAGGTTATATAGCATATTATGAAAGAAGAGTGAAGGAAAACGACAGACAGCAAAAGCAGATGAAGTTAAAAGAAACAGGGGCACAAGGAGGGTGGGTGGGCGGCGGAGAGACAATCACAGCAGTGATTCTCAAAAGTGAGACAATGGCAGTTTGAAATAACATACTCAAACATTGTAATAAACATTTCTTTTTGGAAAACACAAAAATACATTTGATTTTTGGAATATAAACTGTAAGACGCACAACATCTAGGCTAACAGAAATATGCAGAAGCCAAGGTGACTGGCAGCCAAGGAGGTGTCCCTAGAGAGCACCTAACTGTACGTACAAGGCATAAGACTTGTATGCTAAGCCAAGGGGAGCACAGGTTTAAAAGGCTGGAGTCCCTGGGTATGAGGATACTGGTCTTCACTTGACCTCTAAGTCACTGACACTGTCAATGAAGTTAGAGATTAAAAATACTTAAAGAAATAAACTCTCAGTGATGGGACTGAGGAAGTAGCAATAAATAGAGTGGAAGCACAGGACTAGCAGGATACAGGTCAAAAGCTCAGAAATAGCTGAGTTGAGGTTGGTCCACCAAAAGCACATGAAATCAGGGAACAAAGACTACAATGAAAACCAAGTCTCTCTGGGATGAGAAGCTATCAGCTTCTCACTGTGACTTGACAAGAACTTCAAAATCCATTATATCAGCTGAGGAGAAACGCATGTCATATGGCTACTCTTGATAAATGGAACCAAGGAACAAAGAACATCACCCAGTGGAAGCTTAAATTCTGAGAACATGAGCCCAAAGTAATAATTCTCCAACAGGATAATTCTGCGATTTCATCCAAGAAGGAAAACTAACAAGGTAGTCCCCAAACCTAAGAATATAAACAAAGAATTTCTAGATGTTAAATTCAAGATCCCTCTAATGTATGGTTCTTAACCAGGGGCATGGGTTCTAGAGTGGGATTGTAAGAACTCTCAATTTGCATATAAAATCATGTGCACTTTCCTAGGGAGAGTGTCCATAGATTTTATCCAGTTCTCAAAGAAGTCTATGACCTAAACAAGGTTAAGAACCGCTACACTAATATAAACGTGATTTCAAAATACTTACAAGTGATGTGTTGAAATGTCTATGTAAATACACACTTCCAGAGTGTACTAAGGATACCAGTTTCGCAAGATGTTTATTTGTGATAACCCCAAATCGTACTGTTCCTAGGTAATCTGAAACAGAAAATTTTCCTTTATTAAAGAAAAGGCCTATGCCTTAAAACAACCACAAAACCCAATGACCAAGTCTTGATGCACGAATTCCCCAGAGCAAAGCTCTTTTAGGCTACCTAGCCTAGACAGGGAAGGAAGAGGAGCTGAAGAAATCTCCTCCTGATACAGACCTCAAGCCTACTCCTAAGTAACATCTCTGACAATCAATCACCTGCACTGTTTCTGTCTGTCTGTGCTGATCTGACTTCATTCCCCGCCTTGAAGCCCAGGCATATGCTGTTCTTTCTCTGTCTGGACACCTCCATGGTTAGCTCCTTCTTATCATTCAGATGTCGGTTCTCACCCTACCCTCTTTGAGACACCTTCCCTGACCACCCCATCTCACGGCAAATACTCAGACAGTAACATCTGTAGGAAAAACTGGGGCTACTACCACAGTCAGGCACTCTCACTATCATTATCCTTTTTTTAATAGCACTTATTAACATCTGCATAATTTTATTGACTTATTTGTATTTTCTTTGGTCCAACTTCCTCAAGTTCTGTGGAATTAGAAACCTGGTTTATTGTTGTTACCCCAACGCCTACAGCAGTGCTTGGGTATATGATAAGAGATCAATAAATGAATGAATCTAGTACACACAAATAACTCATACAAATTAGCAAGAAAAAGAAGGCAGTTAAAATCTGGGCAAGTTACAGAAAAGAAAATGGTTAATTTTAAAGGCTAATAATTACATGAAAATACATTCAACCTCACTATTTCAAAGGAAAGCAAATTAAAACAAAATATCACTTTTATCCTCAGATTGTCCAAAATTTGAGACAGGAAATATCAAGTATTGATGATCAATAGAGAAATGAGTACTCCTGAAAGAACACTGGTGGAAAAGGTAAAATGGCAGCCACTAGGAAAAACAATGACACATGTTGTACTGATCACAATGACACAAGGACATAGTCTGTAGCCCCGCAATTCTACTTCTTAGCATCTACATATGTGCACAAAAAGTCACAGGTAAGGAAAGTCACCAAGAAATACTCTGTAGATGTTAAAAACAATGGGGCAGAGCTATTTATAAAACATGAATTAGCGCTAGCTGGTGTGGCTCAGTGGATTGAGTGCTGGTCTATGAACCAGAGGGTCACCAGTTCGATTCCCAGTCAGGGCACATGTCTGGGTTGTGGGCCAGGTGACCAATGCAGGGCACTTGGGAGGCAACCACGCATTGATGTTTCTCTCCCTCTCTCTTTCTCCCTCCCTTGCCCTCTCTCTAAAAATAAATCAAATCTTTAATTTAAAAAAATTGAATTGATTTAAATGAATTAAAAACATGTGAATGAAAAAGCAAGCTAAGGAAAGATAAAGTACACCTATTATGTTGAAAAAAAAAAAAATCAAAACAGGACTTCCGGCCAAGATGGAGGCATAGGTCGATACACTTTGTCTCCTCACACAACCAAAAGAAGGACAATGACAAATGTAAAAAGAAAAAATAACCAGAACTGGCATAAAATCAAACTGTATGGGAGTCTAACTGCCAAGGAGTTAAAGAAGAAACATTGATCCATACTGGTAGGAGAAGCGGAGACAGGCAGCTGGGGTGGAGCAACACACCACTTAGTGGTGGCTGGCGGACTGGGCGGTCCTGCATTTTTGTGGGAGGAACAACTGGGGAGTGAGACAACCCAGGGTTCCAACAGGGGAAAAGAAAGCCTCAAAACCTCTACCGGCCGAAACCTGCAGGGGGCGGGGGAGGGGGTGTGCAGCAGCAGGAGAAACTGCCAGTCTCAGAGAAAGTTCATTTGAGAGACCTATGGGGTCCTAGAACGTACACAAGCATACCCACCTGGGAATCAGCACCAAAAGGGCCCAATTTGCTTGTGGGTAGCTGGGAAGTGACTGAGAGCTGGCCAACAGCCAAGAGAACAGCACTGTTCCCTCTCGGACCCCTCCCCCATATACACTGCCACAAGGCAGTGACATGGGTTGCCCCACCCTGGCCAATACCTAAGGTTCAGCCCCTCACAACGTAATAGGCACACCAAGACAAAAAAAGAATATGGCCCAAATGAAAGGATAGATCTAAGTTCCAAAAATAGAACTAAGCAATGAAGAGATAGCCAACCTAACAGATGCAGAGTTCAAAACACTGGTAATCTGGATGCTCACAGAATTGGTGGAGTATGGTGGCAAAACAGAGGAAAAAGAGAAGGCTAGGCAAAGTGAAATAAAGAAAACTATACAGGGAATGGAAACCAGGTCTCAAATCAACAATTTGGAGCAGAAAGAAGAAACAAGATTTCAAAAAACTGAGGAAAGGCTGAGGAGCCCCAGGGACAACTTTAACTGCTCCAAAACCCGAATCATAAGGGTGCCAGAAGGAGAAGGGGAAGAGCAAGACATTGAAAACTTATTTGAAAAAATAATGGAGAACTTCCCCAATCTGGTAAAGGAAACAGACTTGTGGAAGTCCAGGAAGCTCAGAGAGTCCCAAACAAGTTGGACCCAAGGAAGCACAAACCAAGGCACATCATCATTATATTACCCAAGATTAAAGAGAAGGAATCTTAAAAGCAGCAGGAGAAAAAGAGACAGTCACCTACAAAGGAGTTCCCGTAAGACTATCAGCTGATTTCTCAAAAGAAACCTTCTAGGCAAGGGGCTGGAAAGAAGTACTCAAAGTCATGAAAGACAAGGACCTACATCCAAGATTACACTGCCTGGCAAAGCTATCATTTAGAATGGAAGGGCAGATAAAGTGCTTCCCAGATAAGGTAAAGTTAAAGGAGTTCATCATCACCGAGCCCTTATAAAATGAAATATTAAAGGGACTGATCTAAGAAAAAGAAGATGATCAAAAATATGAACAGTAAAAGGACAACAAACTCACAGCTATCAACAACTGAAACCTAAAAAAAACAAAAACAAAAACAAACTAAGCAAACTGCTAGAACAGGAACAAAATCACAGAAATGGAGATCACATGGAAGACTATCAGCGGGGAGGTGGAGGGGGAGAATGGGGGAAAAGGTACAGGGTATAAGAATCATAAATGGCAGGTATAAAACAGACAGGGGGAGGTTAAGAACAGTATAGGAAAGGGAGAAGCCAAAGAACTTATATGTACGACCCATGGACATGAACTAAGGGGGTCAATGCTGGTGGGGAGGCAGTGCAGGGCAGGGGGGAATAAAGGGGAGAAAAAAATGGGACAAGTGTAATAGCATAATCAACAAAATATATTAAAAAATAAAATAAAATCAATAAACATAAAAAATAAAAGGTGAAATACTTAAAATTGAAAAAAAATCAAAATAAAACAAAACAAAAAATCTTACAAAATATTTTTTTTCCTACTGGCATATATATTTAGAAATGTATAAAATATGTCAAAGGATAATAAAAGTAGTTTTCTGTTGGGGGATAGAAATCAAAAGACTTTATCCTTATGTGTGATACTTTCTTTCTTAATATATAATCTAAAGCTTATGTGATTAGAAATGGACTTAAATATTTAGTGCTAAAAGAGGGTGGATAAGACAGTGTAGGAAAATGTACATTATTTTCCTATCCATTTTCTGCTTTATTAGCAGACATGAAATAAAATATTAGTTAAACTTTAAATGATACCAAGTTATATCCAAGTAGCTAAAATATAATATTAAGGTACTAAATACATAAAGTTTCTAGCTTAACCACACGAGCCTCACCTTCCAGCAGTAGCACATTCTTTCTCTCAGGAGTGGTTGTTGAAGATAAAGGAGAAGTGACTATGTGCCTAATGTCATGCTCTACAATCTACAAACCTGATGAGTTTAAAATGGTACAAACCCAAAGAAACACAGAAAGAGTAAACTAGAAACTACAGAGATTGGTTGCTTATAGGATGGGTGGCAAAGGAGGGCAAAGAAGGACAAATGGAAACTGGAGAACACAGATGAGGTGGCCTGACCCTCCTCCCAGTAGACTTTTTTGTATCAGATTCTTGTTTCACACCCTTTACATGCTCATAACCTAAACAAATCATTAAGCCAACCTAGATGTGGGGGCCCTAATGTGGAATACAAACACTAGAAATTATACCTACCTGGAACACAAACATACCACATCACAATGAAGGGGTGAAGGCCTGGTGATAAAAAAACTGAGTAACTGGAAACAATATCTTAACTAGATACTATAAAACTAAAGACAATGAGAGCCAGGGCTGTCAGGGCAGAGAGAAAGGAGTTACATATTAAGAGGGGATCTCTAAAATGAACCCTGTGGTGTCAGACTGGAACCAGAGGGAATCATTATAAACTTACAGCTTTTAACACACATACACACACACACACACACACTCACACTCTCTCTCTCTCACTATAGATATATGAATATGTACAGTTATAAACATGAGGTCTGTCCGGAAAAATCCAACCATTATTAACATAACAAGAACAGTATGCGCCACATTGATGTAGCCTGGCAGCGAAGGAGAGTGGACTGCAATGTGCATGTGTGAACAATGACGACTTCACTGTAACTAGTTAGTGGGTGCAGTAGACGCTGTTGAGTGAGCATGTGTACTGTGTGGCCATCGCATTCAAAATGACTGAGCAAGTACAGCAATGAATCTGCATCAAATTTTGCATTAAGCTTGAACATTCCTCCATGGAAACTATTCAGATGATTCAGAAGGCCACAGCTGTGGGCAACTGGTGATTGGCAGCTTCATCATGACAATGTGCCTGCTCATGCATCACATTTCGTGCAGTTTTTTGGTGAAACATTAAATCACCCAGGTGACTCAGCCCCTCTACAACCCAGATCTGGCACCCTGCGACTTCTGGCTTTTCCCAAAACTAAAATCACCTTGGAAAGGAAAGAGATTTCAGACAGTTGATGAGATTCAGGAAAATACAACAGGGCTGCTGATGGCAAATGGGAGAACTGTGTGAGATCCCAAGGTGCTACTCTGAAGGGGACTAAGGCATTATTGTCCTGTGTAAAATGGTTCTTGTATTTTGTATTTTCCTCAATAAATGTCTCTATTTTTTAAATTACATGGCTGGATACCTTTTGGACAGACCTTCGCACGTGTGTATCCTAGCTCGATCTGCTGAGGGGGCCTAGAAATAAAGATACCTGATACCAACAGGCACACCTAGCACACAGATCTTGGTATCTAAATGCCATTCTCCAATAAAAGAAACCAGCACTCCTTGAAAAAGAGGCTGATTCCAGAGCTGGGGTAGGGAACGTACAAGATGAGCATAAAGCATCTTGTGGTGTCAGAAGTAAAGTGCTCATAAAAGGAAGGGGACTTGTTCAAAGGTCAATGGGAACCATCCTAAGATGCTCCTAAAGGCCAAAGCTGAAACAATTCGAACAATAAATTAAGCAATGACCACTATTCTTCAAAAGTATCAAGATCATAAAAGACAAGGAAAGGTTGTGGAATTGTCACAGGTTGGAGGAGAGCAGGGAAAACAAAGAATTAAATGTGATGGGGGATCCCAGATTGGATCCGGGAACAGAAAACAGACAGTGAAAACACTGGTAAAATTCAAATAAGGTCTATAGTTTAGTTAATAATACTGTACTAGTGTTAATTTCTTGGTTTTGACAAATGGTTATATAACATGTTAACACTGAGGGAGGTTAGGTGAAGGTAGGGAATTAGGGAACTCCCTGTTCTATTTAGGCAGCTTTTCTGCAAGTATGAAATCAGTTCAAAAGTTAAATTTTTAAAAATGGTCTAACATAAAAATTCAGATCCCAAAGCTGTCAGAAGAAAAAGCAGGACTTAAGAGAGTATATGAATTGGTAGAACCAATAGACAACACTCTCCAGGAGGGGGCTGAATCTTGGTAGAAAGCCATAGCTGCAAAGAGAAGAGAAGGAAAAGCAGCCAGTAAGAAAATTCACTTGACAGTCTGCCAAAGTCACCAACATGATTTATTGGATCAGAAGAATAAGAAGTGACAGCTTAACCCAAAAGTTGAAAGGGTCCATTCAAAAGCCTGTTTAATTAATAAGAATGGAGAGCCTGCCTGAACAGAACAGATTCTATTATGCCCAAACATATTAGAATTTCAAATTTTTATTTTTTACACATAGAGAATTTTATAAAAATCACACATCTATTTAAGTCCCTGCATATAGTGGAAATCTTGCTGGAAAAGCAGCTTGAAATCTGTCATGTGTACAAGGAGTAACTGAATCAGCAGAGGAAGTTCATAGTGTAAGAATGACACAAGAAAATTACACTTCTCATTTACATATCCAGAGCATTCTCTGTTAAGCAGGGCTCCATGGCTTTCTACAATAGGAGTCTCTGTCATTTGTAAAATTGAATAATTTTTTCCTAAAAGTAATAAAGTTTTAATATTAATATTTTAATTAAAGACTCTGAATCTATTAATTAAAAATAAATTCAGCCCTGGCTGGTGTGGTTCAGTGGACTGAGTGCCGGCCTGTAAACCAAAGGGTCAGTGGTTCAATTCCCAGTCAGGGCATATGCCTGGGTTGCGGGCCAGATCCCCAGTGGGGGCACTCGAGAGGCAACCACACATTGATGTTTCTTTCCCTCTCTTTCTCCCTTCCCCTCTCTAAAAATAAATAAATAAAATCTTAATAAATAAATAAATTCAGAATAATGCTCTCCCCTGGCCTACAAAAAAGGTCCAGCAATGAGATGACCCTATTCAAGTAATCAAAAATAATAAAATAAAAACCTCAATAAGCTCAGTTAGCCAGGTAACCGGCCAGTTTAGCCTCTATTAAACATCCAGTGAAAGGTGTCAGAAAGACCACTGCACATGTAACAAGATCTTGAAAGAACATTTGGATAAAAGTAGTAGTTACTGAGTAGTATCTGCAGCTGGTCATACAGGCAACTAAGTAGGTCAAGGTGACCACGGCATGAAGACTGGCTAGTCTGCCACTTGCCACTGGCCCCATATCTCTCAACTACAAGGCAACCCACTTCTCACACAACCAACTTGTAAGCACACTGCATCACATCCTAGGGATATGGGGTGAGGGGGGCCAACCCTACCCACGCCAATTGACTGTGTGTGTCCTTTGGGTAACAAATGGCCGCCTTTTGAGTTATTAAATCTCCACTTTGGCACTTATGCGGGTTTTACACCTTGCTATCTTTTATGAGGTTGGGTGTCTTCTCTGCCACTAACGGAATGCTCCATCCCTCTTCCCACACTCCTCTAGGTAGAGCTTCCATTGACCTTCTTGCACCTTCCATATTCCACTGTCACCATTTATCTTGAGCTGCAATGCCATCTGATATTCATTCAGATTCACCTGGTTCACTTGCAATCTCCCTGGTTTGCATCAAGGATTTTTGATTTTGGTCTTTTTTTATAACATATTAATATCAGAGTATTTTACTTAAAACTATTTGCCTTAATTCAATTTTTAATATTAAAACTTCAGTTTAGTATTAGGGTAAAGCACACACATTCTGAGGCAAGAAGAATCTCAGTGAGTCAAGATCTCGAAATTCTCAAATTGTCCAGAAATAAGAAAAATAGTTTCTTCTCTTAGGAAAGAGAATAAATGTTTAATTGTGCCTTTAAAGTTAACAATAAAGGGTCCTGCCAGAAGCAAAGCTACACAACTCAGAACCACCAAGGTACAGATTACCAGGAGTACACTCGGAAATGCTAATACAAGAAAGTGCCTGCAGGAGACGGCAGTATCTTATGAAATAATTGCTTTTCCCTGGACACTTGCATAATGAGGCCTCTGTCCACAGCTAAATGTGGTTTGTGAAAACTTGAAATATGAGCAACTAGGGGACTAAATTTTTAGCTTTATTTGATTTTAATTGATTAAATTTTAAAGTGATATTTAGCACAGTCACTGGAACCTTTTAAGTATGTTCAAAACAACTTGGTTATGTAAATTACTTTTTCAACTGTAAATTTTATGAAATCTAAATACAGATCAAGATTTCCAATGAAAATTTAGCATCTGAACTGAGGTGTATTGTTAGGTATAAAAGTATGAAAGACTTGGCTCAAAAAAGGAATATAAAATAACTCAATAGTTTTCATACTAATACATGTTGAAATGATAATAACTTGGATACACTGGATTAAGTAAAATATATTATTAAATTAGTTTTGCCTATTTCTTCTTAAATTTTAGTGCAACCACCAGAAAATTTTTAAATACCTCCATGGTTCATGCTATATTTCTATTGGACTGTGTCAGGGCAGCAATGATGAAAAAGCAAGTTCATTTAATTCAGAAAGAAAATTAGGCTAAGATAACAAAGTCAGTAAGTCTGAATAATGAGCAATTACCTGAGAATACATAGGACAATATTTTGCAAATCTGGGGGGAGAAGGTCCTTCCAGCAGCAGAGAATGATTAGTTTTAAGAACATGTCCCTCTCTCCTTCAGTAAGAAAAACGTGGGGCTCCAGATCTGGTGACTCTAGGTAAAAAGTGCTGAGCTTTTGAAATAAATTCTCTGTCAGAGGCCTAGAGTAAGCTGCACTGTCTGTACAACAAAGTAAGGTATCTGAGGACATAACGAAAGAAGGAACAGAATGCCCAAGTGAACAATGTGGAAATTTTTACTCAGGTTTGGCTATTGCTCTCCAGAAGACTTCTGTGTGAGGGAACCTCTCTGGGATCATTGGAACAAAATGGAGTATCAGGTCAAGAAAAATCCTCATAAATATAACTGCGGACAAATAAATCATGATATACTTCAAAGCTAAATACCACTGGATTATGTCAGATTGCTTTTAATCAGCATGGCTAGGAAGTCATACACTCCCTGGGAGAATTTCTCTCACTTCTTTACTCTGGGAAGTAGTGACATTCCAAAAGGCAAACCTGTAACGTGGTACCTTCCATCCTGGAAAGAGTCCTCATTTTACTCTATACTCTGCCATTTTATTAACTTCTGCTTTCTCACTCTTCTTTCCAAGGTTTTGGACAAGAAAGAAAAAAGAAAATGATAGGATTATATAAAACAGGTATCAAAAACCTCTCCAGTGTTACTTAGCACTTAATAGTGACTCAATCATTCACTGGATAATGACTCACACAATTCCAATGATAAATACATTCACCAAAATAAAAAGCCTTGAAAGAAATATAACAGATTATAGAAATGTTTGTTTTTAATGTATGAACTAAAGCTATTACTTACATTTTCTCCTAGAAATGTAACTTTGGGATGTGTATACTTTCAAAATTCTTAAAATAAAGCACAAAGCAATTATCTAGGAAAAGAAATCTGGCATTTGGGCACCACAGATACAATATGCACATTCTGGCACTTGCCAAGAGACTGCTAAACCCTAAGTAAACATGTAACTCCTTAGCAGTGATTTCTTTATTTCTTGTGAATTAGGGTGGAGGGAAAGAGAAATCCAGTTCCAAATACATTATCTTAGGGAAACATAAGCTATGGAGCTAAATGTGCACTGGCACGTATACTAACATGATAGTCAACTAAACGCCCTCACATCAGCCACTCCCGCTTAACCAAAGCGCAATATTAAAATGATCGATTCGAATACTTCCCTTGTATGTATTTCAATTAAGTTCCTTTATTTAACACCGTGGGGGAATGAAGCAGCTATGTTTCATAAAAGGTTGGAAAAATCCCTCCTATACCTCATTTTAGGCTGTTCTTTGGCACTCAGCATAGGGTCACATTTTTTTTTTGCCACATACCCCACCCACCCCGCCACCCTCCCCCAACCCTTTATAAATATAAAAACTATTCTTAGCTCCCAGGCCTATGAAAACAAGCCAGGGGCCAATGCATTTTTTTCTAGCTGAAGTGTCCTTTAGAGGCACCTAGGGCAAGGCTCCCTTAACTTACAGATGGAAACCTGAAACCAGTGAGAAGGGCTAACTGAGTGGGCTCTGGTCACACAGGACACCTACCAATAAAATGACTTGTCAGAAGAGTCAGTCCCTGCCCATGGGAACAACTTCTTAGGAAGAAGAGACCACTGACGCCCAACAGAAAATGAGAAAACAATGCTAATTGTTAAGTGGGGTACATAGCCAACTAGTGCAGTAGAAGTTCCAAGAAGGGGACCAATGGTATGGAAATCTCCATTTGATGTCCACAATGTGCCAGACACCATCCCAGCTAGGCAATATTTATCAATCCCACAGGACTTCAGGTTGGCCTTGAGAATTAGAAAGGCAGATATTAGAGAATGGCACTATATTTACAGCAGTATCATAGGCAAAGACCAAGAGGTAGAAATCAGCATATTGTGCCACCTGTCTCATCCCAGGAGAGTACACTGGTACATGGATTAACTTGGTTCTGGGCTCCTGTCTCAGCTCCTCATTTACAGTATCTGACTACTTTAGTTTGTTATTTCTGCTCTAACAGATTACCACAAACTTAGTAGCTTAGAAGAAAATAAATTTTTTTTTAAATCCTCACCCGAGATTATGTTTACTTATTCTAGAGAGAGGAAGAAGGGGAGAAACATCAATTGGATGCCTCTTGTATGCATCCCAAACAGGGACTGAAATTTTGGTGTATGGGATGCTCCAATCTACCAAGCCACCTAACCACAGAACAACAACAAAAATTTATCTTATAGTTCTGGAGGTCCAAAGCCCACAATGAGCCTTACTGAAATAAAATCAAGGTGTCAGCTGGGCATGTTCCTTCAGGAGGCTCCAAGAAAGAATACATCTCCTTGCCCTTTCCAGCTTCTAGAGTCTACCTGCATTTCTTGGCTTATGGTTCCCATCTACCTTCAAAGTCAGGAATGGCCAGACATATCCTTCTCACATTGCATCACTTTGACACTATGCTTTCTCTCTTGATTCCACTTTTAAGCATTCTAATTATATTGGGCCCACTCAGACAATCCAGGATAAGCTCCTTCCTCATACCAGATGACTAGCAACCCAATTCTATTTGCAACTTCAATTCCCCCTTGCCATGTAACATAACATATTCACAGGTTTAGATGACCAGAATGTAGAAATCTCTGAGTTATTGTTCTGTCTACCACAGTCACTTCGAGTCAATAAGCAACCTCCTCAGGGCCTTAGTTTCCTCAACTGAGATAGTAACAAGGTGGTAACAGTTCCTACTGCAAAATGTGGCAGTGAAGACTAAATCATCCAGGTAAAGTGCTTGACTCATGAAAGGGCCCAGTCCAGTATCAGTTTGTCATGTTCAACTTTACATAAAAAGTGGTCAAACAGAGATCAGAACTTGGTTTGTCTGCATTGAGTTGTTTCATTATAAGCTTGTGATTTTATTATAGAAGGTGATCTCTAAGAGTTTTTCAAGATTTTTAATGTTTTTGGTTCTTCCCGTAGGACTCTTATCACAGCTTCAAAACAAACAAAAACAGAAAATCTAGAAGAAACAGGATGAAAACACAAACACACACACATACACACACACACACACACACCCTAAAACAGGACAACTTTAAAAAGGCAGAACTATCATAAAACAATCAGAAAGCAAAGATAATACAATTGTTTAGATATATGAGCACAAGGAATCAAAATATCTACAAAGACAGCTAACTTTGGTTCTGAGCTTCCTGCACACTTTTTGCTTTCCCCAACCCCTTCTATCTTCCACTCTCTAGTTCCTTATACACTTAGCTAAAGGCTGCCCCCTCATTCTCCTGGGAAACCCTCCATAACTTCTAGTACC
Source organism: Mormoops blainvillei (assembly GCA_004026545.1). NCBI lineage: Eukaryota > Metazoa > Chordata > Mammalia > Chiroptera > Mormoopidae > Mormoops > Mormoops blainvillei. The sequence goes on along the minus strand of PVJD01001379.1, from coordinate 210,577 downwards.
GTCACCTCAGAGTAATCTTCCCTGATCTGAGCACCTGGTCTCCATGATCCAACAAAGCCTGTCACAGACATGTCACCGCATTCACAATGCGGGCAAGCTTACCTGTTGGCCACACTCGCTGGGGCACTATTGATGCTGGGGAACAAGTTTTATTAATCTTTATAGCTGTAGCACATAGTGGATACTTTACTGTTTGTTGAACTAATAAGTCATACTTCTCACCTAACTTAAAGTGCAAGGAGGTCTATTTTTGGCCTCAGTTCTTATCTAGCAGCATTTACAAGACTTCAGAGATAAGTCATAGTGGAAATAAAAGCTTCTCCTATGAAATATGACATCCTTGCTAAATAATAGCAACATATTAAAGAGTCAGTTTTAGGTATGGGAATAAAAAATATGAAATTCCTAATATGTTTATTCTAATGTGTACTAATCAGTACCCAGAGGGCATTAGGACACGGGCAGAAAAATATTTCCCTCTATGAGTATAGTGACAACAAATGAGATTATCAGAGAAAACCAAGTGATCTTAGAACCTGCTTAATCCAAGGGCAATTGGTAAACCCAATGCTTGGTCCAAACTCCCAAGGGTCGGACCAAGAACCGAAGAAAATAAAGTAATCTCAGCATCGAAATTGCTTAAGATGTCAGTGCCTTGTTTTTTCAAGGCCTTTAGGACCTATAGGGTAAGAAAATCCTACCCTTCACACCTCTTGATGTTGTATAATATTTCATAATCTAACAGAAAACTGTTCCAATAAAGCTTTGTTTATGGATAAGGATATGGAGAAGGGTGCTTTTTATATGCACTAACTCAGTTCCACCAGTGAAACACAGCACCATCAGATGCCACCTGGTGGAGTAGAGGGACCCTACACTGGAATTATGTCTTTTTTCCCCTCTAATAAATTCTTTAAAAATTTCATTACAACAGTACTTTGCAAAGGGTGTTCCTTAGAAAACTGATGCCACAAGGTCCCTTTGGCAACTAAGCTTAGGAATTCCTGAAGGTGGTAGAAGGGAGTGAAAATGATATCTTTAGTTAATAAGTTTAATATATTTTCAAGGTGACACTTGAGTCCCATATGAATTTCAATTAAATAAGTAGAATTTTAGTGTCAGGAGACAGTGAGAAAGTAGAAAGAAAGAATAGGAAGAATGGACCACGCAGAGGCTCCGTCCAGTCCTGTTGTGAGTGATTCCTATATACTGGTCTATGGAACCCAAACAGCCAGGCATGAGGAGAATGATGGGATGGGAGGGGATCCAAAATGACTTAACATCTCACTGTTAAAATCACTCTCATTTAAGTAATTTCAAGGTAAATGGCCTTTACTAGGCATTCATTCAACTTTTTAGCTACAACACTGATCATGCAGAGTGTTAAGAGCTGTAGGAGTAAGACGGCAAAAAACCTTGGTCTCAAGGCACTCAATAAATATTATCTGAAAAAAGCATCTATTCTGGTGGGAGACAGATGCAGTCAGTTGTAGAGTGAGGACACCATGAAGTACAGGAAAGCAGATATAGAGTGCTATAGGAAAAGGGAGGAGGAACATCTGTGTCTGCTGGTTGGTCAAGTTACATAACATCTGGTGTAGGTGTTTTTTAAAAAATCCTCAACCGAGGATATTTTCTAAAGAGATTTATTTACTTTTAGAGAAAGGGGAAGGGAAGGAGAAAGAGAGGAAGAGAGACATCGATGTGGGAGAGAAACAGCAACTGGTCACCCCTCACACACCCCCAACTGGGAGCTTGGCCTGCAACCCACGCATGTGCCCGCACTGGGAATCAAATTTGCGACCTTCTGCTCTGTGGGACAACACCCAGCCTGCTGAGCCACACCTGTCAAGGCTGGTATAGATGCTTTTAAGAAAACAGACACAATACTTATTTTAAGTGCGTTAAGACCAAGGCTGTAGACTTTTAAGACTATAATTGTATTCATACCCGATATATTTTACATAGGATGTCGCAAGGTAAAAGCCAGCATTTACTCCATTTCTGCCCTCTCTAATTTTACAGATAGACAACCTCAAACACAGAAGTCAAATATTTTGTTCAGGCTTACAGATCCTGTGAAGGGCACATCAAGGGTAAGGACGAGATACTGCCAGCTTCGGAATCACTGCTTTCCCCCTAAACAGTACTGTGTCTCTTGTGTAGGCTGAATGAAAAAAGAGTCCCAAAGCTTACTGCAAATTTTCTCTTTTTAAAAAGTCACTGAATCACAGTAGAATATAACAACATTTGCCAGAACATATTTTTACAGCAAATAATGAAATAAACTGAAAAAATTCAAGTAAGGAATATAAAAATATTTGCCAAATTTCCTTTGGGCAAAGAGAAAAAAGGAAGGAAGGAAGGAAGAAGCCTGTCAGACAAGATCAAAAGTGAAAAGGTTAAAAGGGCAATAGGCTTTACAGTCTGGAAAGGGTGAAGTCTGAGAAATGGGTTTTCCTCCAGATCTTGAAACACACACAGACTTTCAGCCTACAATTAATCATTCAACACTTTGAAAGGTTTAAAGATTAATGAGGGATGTGTAAGACCTATTATAAAATATTAGAAGAAAAGCTAAATAAATGAATAATCATACTGTGATCCTAGAAAAGAAAGCGGAATATCATGAACATGTCAATTACTTCTAAGTCAATTTATATATTAAATGCAGTTCCAAACAAATGCATGGGCAGATATAAAGAATATTCTATAAAACACAAGAACTAGAGGAAGCAGAGTCCAGGCTTTACTAAAAATCAAGAAATGATGTGCTTATTCACACACAAAGAGGTATCTAGACCAAAAGAAAACACAGAAATATACCCAATTACATTAAGAAAATATTTTACAATAACACAGGCATCATTAAAATGAGGGGAAAAGAAAGCATTATTCTGTAAATGGTGCCGATTAGCCAATAAGAAGGGGAAAAATCAACTGTGCTCTATATTTTAAGCCAAAGTAAATGCAAGTGGCATAAAGTGCTAAATAATTTTTAAATTTTAAAAGAAAGTGAACTAATTAATGATCAGATTTTTAGAAAAAAATGTTTCATCAAAAAAAAAAAAAACCCACAGATTTAACTACATGAAAATACAGGACTGCTATATAAAAAATAATCACAACAGTAAACTAGCTAGGAAAATAATAAACAGAAATATAACAAATGCTTACTGCCCATACTGCCTAAAAGGTGGGCCTACATAAACTGACAAATCAACACCAAGACTGAGATCAACAGGTAAAGGACATGGGTAACTGAGATAAAAAGAAATAGTTAAAACAAAATGAGAAAGCAGTTAATGTTAAGTGCTGGGATGATAAGAACAATTTCCCTAATTTCCTTTATTATAATGTGCAAAAATATCAAACATTAGATAAATAGTTTTAAAAGAATGGCAATGGCAAAGTACCATGGAACCAGACCTTTCAACTAAACTTTTGCTTTCCTGAAGGCAGGAATGTGCTCCCCTCTTAGCATACTCCCAGCACCTACATATAAAGCTTCATATATGGTACATGCTCAAAATATTCATAAATTGATGGCTAGTTAGCTTCAAGAAACAAATGTCACAGAGTTTCCTGGCTATCTCTAAGACGATTTTTAAAAATCACTGAGGCAATGGAAAGATGTGCATTCTGTAAATGCTTGTGGCTTGTTGAAACAGAACATCTGCTTTCTACCACAACAGTCTTAACACTTCCTCAGTTAAACTCTCTATAACCAATGTTAAGTGTATCAAATGTTTCTCGGGCCTTAATTTGTGTGCACAATCTAAACACAACACTGACCCAGAATTTATACTTCAAATCGTACCATTAAAAAAGAAGTGTGCATATGTCTCTCTTACTGAACATCTGCTATTAATAATAAGTAAAATACCGTTTGACTTCAGGGTAGGGAAAAGAGGGAAGAAAGCCCAGATGCCTAATGTTTGACTGATTTTAGGTAGTCCTTCATAGTACACATATTATGAAAAATCATTCCAAATTTGTCTTTTCCTTCTAAAAATGGTTCATTAAGCTTAAATGGGAGCTTATCCACAAAAATGAGGTGAAAAATGATTAATTAGAATGAATCTCAGTTCTTGCAAAGTTCATATGCAACAGGATTTTACATGACCCAACTAGAATCACAAGATAGGGGGAAAATGTAGTAAAGTTAAACCAGACTGAAGACTAGATTTATCCCAAGAAGAAATTTCCTACAATCATTTGTCAAAATTAGTAATTTGACCAGAGGTTCATTCTGTACCTTCAAGTAGTTTTTACCCATTTATCACCTTCCTTTGCTTAAAAAAAGAAAAGAAAAGCCCTGGCTGTGTAGCTCAGTGAGTTAGAGCATTGTCCCCATACACCTAGGTTGGGGGTTCCAACTCTGGTCAGGGTACATACAAGAAGCAACCAATGAATGCATAAATAGGTGGAACAACAAAATCAATGTTTCTCTTTCTCTCAAAAAAAAAAAAGAAAAAAAAACCCAGAAAAGAAAAAGGGGGCGGGGGAAGGCTACTATCTTGTACTTGAACAGATTTTTCCAAAAAGAAGAAATATTTTGGAAACTTTTGAATGAAAAAGTAATTTAAGATGTATCATTAGCACGTAACATAAACTAAACAGAAAACAAAACATATTTCCATGACATTGAAATACCCTCTTCATCTAAGAACTTGAATGGTGCCATCATTTTAGTGAATGTCTCTAGGTTTCCCTTCAGTTGAGATCTTCAAAGGGCTTTAATTTCTAAGATTTTTTAATATCTGCTTCTTAAGCTTATTTAAGTTGGTAGTATTTTATTTTCAAAATTCAAAATAATTCTTCCTAGTCATCTGAAGCTGTACAGCTCAAAGTCTTTCAAGTGGTCAGAAGACATACTATGTGACAGCTTGATTTCCTCTCCCAATGTCCCCTGATCAAAAACATAAATACAGCAGATTCTCCATGCATAAAACCTTAAGACTATCTATATTAAAATGGCCAGTCATAATTGTTTGATGTATTAATAGTATAATTATAACACAAAAAAAAATAATAATAAAGTAATCTAATACCCAGTAATAGAAGAATGATTACATATTTTTGATTGATCTACTGGGAGAAAAATGATATGGCCGTCAACATGATTACTCACTTGGCAAACAGTGATTGAGCCCCAGCTAGGTACCAGACACTGGAGAAAGAAGGCTAAACTAAAGATATATGGTCCTACCTTCAAAATCTCACAGTCTAGGGGATAAGATAGACATTAAACATATCATCTCATAACTACATACTTAAATACAGACTATGTTAAATGCTATGGGTACCCAATTGAGACTAGAGATTGAAGAAGTGATATCTGAGGGGATCCTGAGGGATGAATAAGGGTTTGACAGGTGGGGAGCTGGGCCTAGGGGACAGGGAGGCAGACGGAACATTACAGGCAGAAGGACTAGCATGTTCAAAGGCCTGAGTGTAAGGAAAAAGGGGCTACAGTGGATACCAGTGAAGTATCCACTGGTCTAGTCCAGGGAAGGGGAGAGGGCTTGGACCAGATTGCTAATAAAGGAGATGACAAGAGAGTAGATGAAAGCATATCCCACAGAAAACAGATGGGATGTTACAACTAATATAAAGAAAGAACATGGAACAACATGAAAAAAATGGGCAGGATACAAAGTTTAATTTAAAAAGTAGGACCTCGAATAATATATGATTTAGCTAAAGTAAAAAAAAAAAGATCTAAGAACAGGGAAACTGGCAGTAGGCTTACCGTATAATGTAGCATGACTTCTATACTTATAAAAATACTTAAGAGAATGTATTCCTAAATTATGGTACATCCAAACTGACAAAATAACCATTAAAAGCTTGGACCAAATCTTATAACTATGAATACAAGAAAGAGATTATGGTATAATAAAAGTTAAAGTGTAAAATATATAATTGCAGACCATATGATCAATCTATGTTTTAAAAAGCTAAATAAACACTTAAGAGACTAAATTTGAAAGAGCACAGTATTTTCTGTTTGTCCATAGAACATAAAACAATATAATTACTTAATACAAATACAGAGAAAAGAAATCAAGAAAATGAAAATAATCATAAAGATAACATATGCAAAAGAAGATATCAACATACACACATTTTTGTTAAAGTTCTAATGTCTTAATATGAATGACTTTTACCTTTCTTTAATGAATGTAATGCTGAGGTGAAGAAGGTCAAATAACCAGGAGGCTGGGGCGAGCCACTGAACTCAAAGTACCCAAGTACTCCAGGCTGCAGGAACAAGAGCAGAATTAGGTGACTGAGGTATCACTAATCACTGTGTAACGGGCGATGTTTTAAAACAAGAAAGACATGCCATTATAACCTGACAACTGTAATTTTGCTGCATTTCACTTTTTTAAAAAGCTTAACCACATAAAAAAAAAGGCGGGGTGTTTAGGGTGGATCTTTCCCTCCATTTAGACAACAGGGTTAAGGGATACAATTGCAGCAGCTTTTACAGAGGGAATTAATTCAGAGCCGAAACTTCTTCCCCTCTCCCTGAGTAAGTGGGTCTTTCCACTCTCTGTTGACAGTTCTCCTAAGTCTCTGGTTGGAAACCTTACCATCAAATCACTCACTTCTGTTTAACAACTCCAGGTAAACTATCTATTTCCTTGTAATCTTTCTTAGATCTCTCCCTCTATTGCTTCCTTTCACTGCAAACGCACCTTCACTGCTTACTGGAAATCAGGTTAAATCTGATTAGCTTCACTTGTGTTCCAGGTCATCTTTCCAGAAGCTCTTTCCTCCCCCAACATCCAGAACCTAGCATTCTACAATGGCAACCCTCCTCTCTTGTCAGGTCAGTCTGCAAGGGGCCCATCTCTTACCCTCTTGCTCCTCTACCCCCACAAACTTATTTTCACCTGTTCATACCATTTCTCTTAAGCTTAGGACAAAATGCCCCTCCATTATGCCAAACAAATAAATTACCCCCTTCTAGATAACATTCTGCGTTCCTGTTCAGAATAATTTCTTCCATCTCTGAGGGCCCTGTAGCAATCACTCAGCCGATTCTGTTCTGTAATGTTTGTATCTGTCTTAAAAGCTAAAGTGAGATCCCTAAGGAAAGTCTTAGGCTTGGAGTCAGAAGACTTAAGCTCAAGTCCAATAGCTGAATGATTTTAGGTGAAACTTTCAAAGAGAAGCCTCAGTTTCCTTACCTGGCAAAGGGAACAATTCATTGTGGGGTGACTGAGAAGAATGAGCTTGATGAACTATAAAGCACTATAAAGCACTAGGTAAATGTAAAGAATCCTCTCTAGTGCTAAAGCATGTAATATCATGCTCTTAATAAATACCAGTAGTTGTAGAGCTTATCTGATCATTGGGCAAAATCAGACCCAAAAGGTAAGGTAGAAATTTAATCTGCTAGTAAAGTTTAAAATCAGTAAGTTTGTATAAAAAATAGGAAATTTCTGATCTATAGTGGATCATACTCTTTTTCAAATCCAAATCACATGCTTACTCTTGTAAGATTCAATTTTAAATAAATCACTTGGTTTTTATTCTGGTAAAAACTGAGATATTCAGAATGTTGAATCCTAATACCTAAAAAAATTCCAGCAAACAACTAATTAATTTCTCAAACTGAGAACATCAGAAAGCAAAGTATTGAAAACAGTATCTCCTTTTGCTAAATGCCTTCAGAATCTTTTTAACAACCCAATCCAGAATTGGCTTGAAGTAGAATTGCATAGTTTGGGGTTCTTAAGGTTTCAAACCAAGTCATGATGGTGTAAAAAGCCTTACTACCAAGAACAAAGAAAGACAAAATCTTCAGACATTCTAGTCACTTAGTAAATACTGAATGCAAGATTATAAAAATGGAAACTGTTGGAAAGAAAATTGGCTCATTTAAGTTTCATTATATTCTGACCAGTCTTTCAAACCAAAACCAAATTAAATACATTCATCTAAATATTAAAAAATGTTTCATTGATAAAAATTAAATGAGATGAATTTCAGCTCTCTTCTCACATCATGTTATCTCTGGTGGCTTCACTGAAGTGAACATATGGCCCATAAACACATTTATATCTACATGTATGTATGCAACTACATATGTTTATGTATATATGTACACATGTATAGACATTAATGGAAGCTTAAAAATTGTGAATTCTGAGTCTTCAAGGGAAACCCCAATTAAACCTTTAAAAATGAACAAAGGTTGGACTGTTCACAGGGGTCTTTTGTGGACATTTATACAGTGTAAGGGTTTATTCTTGTCAATGGCATCACTGCTGTAATTTTCAAACAAGGGGGTATATAGCCTGGACAAAGGAGCCTCTATCTCCAGAGGAACTGGTACTGAACTTTTCAAGTAGTTTGACCAAAGAAATTCCATAAACAATACAAAGGAAATAATCTCATAAGCAAAATTATTTTCACTTTTCACCACCAAAGAAACAGAGATCGTAAGACTCAACAACTATGAAATGATTTAAAGCTGTTTACCAGCTATTTTAAAACACACAAAAAGGCAAAATATATTTTATCTTTCAAATATTCACAATCTATATTAAATTAGGAAAATTGGCCTGTTTGAGAATGCAACTTAAAATTAGTATTTCAGCCCTAGTTGGTGTGGCTCAGTGGACTGAGCACTGGACTGAAAAGCAAAGGGTTGCCGGTTCGATCCCCAGTCAGGGCACATGCCTCGGTTGCGGGCCAGGTCCCCAGTAGGGGACGAACAAGAGGCAACCACGCACTGATGTTTCTCTCCCTCTCTTTCTCCCTCCCTTCCCCCTCTCTAAAAATAAATAAATAAAATCTAAAAAAAAATTAATATTTCAAAATAATAAGAAGAGCAAATAAAGTGAAGTGATAGTTACCTGTTTATTTCTACTATAAATTATCACTTAAAAGTTACTAAACTGGCTCTGGTTAACCTTCAGGTAAAACAAATTTTGCAACAATTTCCCCAAAGTTTCAGTGTCTCCCCAACAGAAGCTATATTTGGAAGTGATTATATATTTCAGAGTTCCCTCCACAGTTCTTTTTTAAATCCAGAAAAAGGGGAATTTGAGGAATAAAACACATGTGTATTCACACATATGCAGACCTTTCTAGGTCTAGGCCCCTTGCTTGCTCAGCTGCAAATAAACTAGTGGCTGGTTCAAAGGACAACTCTAACCCTGCTTAGCACACTTTTGAGGCTCTCTTTTAGATGAGCTGGCAGAGCATATAAGCCAGCCTGACACAGGGTTACAGATGGGGTACAAGCCCTACTGATACGTAAGTTGTCCTTCCTCACTCTGTCGCTTACCATATGTAAGGATCACCTGACCCTGGGTTCCAACTGCAGTGTTTCTATTAGTCCACTCCCAGATGCTTAAATAGCTAGCAGGTGAACAGTCATGGGAACTCAACTGTGAACATGAATTTTGGGAGGACACTACTCAATCCTCTATGCCTTGTTTATCTGTTTTCCTTTGTTATCTATCTTCACATTAGAACTCCATGAAACAGAGACTTTCTTGTTCAGCATCACATTTCCAGCACAAAGCAGGAACAAAATAAACATTTGTTAATGAATGAATGAGGTTAAAAAAGATAAATAAGACAATACTTCTTTATCAAGTTTACAATTTAGCAAAGAACATAACATAACGAATGCCAGATTATAATTTGACGCACTTTGTGTTTTTAATTCCATTCCATGATGTATAGTATATTCAGTGCCTGCTATAATGAGGAGGTTAAAAACAGGCTATTTATAGGAGGCCAGAAAATCCTCATCAGCATTAAATACTTAACTTCCTAAGTCAATACTATTTGCAGTGTGGCATGAATTTCAGCAGATGATGTATACACCCTCTAGTGGTTGAGAACAGTTACTTCTGTGTGTTTTCACTCAATGTCAATTGAAATATTTCTGCACTAATGTTAAGTTACACCTAGAAAACTTAAAACTATTTAGTTCACAGTGCTATAAAACTATAAATTGACAGAAATAGTATCTATCTGCTCAGCATTTAGAATAGTCTTTTATTAACAAACAACAGTAGAGCAGCAGGTGCCAGACATTCTACTAAGTTTTTCTCCAAAATGCTCAGCTTTTCTGTCACCTGGCAATTTACCCAACACCATGACTCTCCCTCCAAAAGATTCCCAAGCCTTTTCCCACCTTACTTAAATGTAAAATAATTTGGTCTACCATAACTGATAAGAATGAATCACTTAGTGTATGCTAAATCACTACTCTTAAATGGATAAATTACAGAAATTTATGAAAAGATTTAGAAAATATTTTGGCTCCATATGTAGTATAAGAGTCCTAAATAATAATATTGGCATTTAGTGGGTAAATTATAAGGTACAAATCAGATGATTCTGATTTAAAAAAAAAAAAAGGAAGCATTATTAATGTAGAAGTTACTGATACCACAACCAAAAGATGCCTTAAAAAAACACCAAAATTAGAAGAGCCATAAAACTAGTGACTTTGAAAGTGATATTACCCTTACTCAATCCTTTCTCCTTTCCAATCAACTTAATGTCCACCAAAATAAAAATGACACTGGGATTGCCTATGCTGTCAACAAGTAATAAGTGACATTTTCTTGTCTAAATCTTAAATAGGCAGGAAGAACCTTGAGAAAGAGTGATTCTCAAATTAGAATGAAAAGAGTAAAATTTCTTAACATGGTTTATAATGAGATGACTTAAAGCTCTGGATCTCCCTCTGTAGTATCCCCTGGCAAGTTCACTTCAGTTTTTAGCTATACTCATTATGTATAAGGTAGCTATGATTTTAGTGCACATCTGGGAAGAAAATTCTAGACTCTACCTACCCTGCCTCCATATTGTGATTATCATATATAGAATACTCACAGTTCTGCAGAAAAATGCTAATGACCCAGTTAATAACAGCAAATGGTAAAAATGCTCCTGCTTTAACAGTATGTCAATAGCCACGGCCCTATCCTGTATCACTATTTATTCTTAGAACCATTGCTAAAAATGAAGGAAAAAAGAGTCAAATTAAGAAGCCAACGCCTTCAAAATTTTTCTATCATGAAAGACAAGGGCTCAAAAATGACATAAAATAATTAAATACTCAAAGTTTTAACCTCTAGCTACATAGTGAAGTTTCAACTCAGAGACCTTACTTAAACATTTCTTTGTGTACAACACATAATTTGGGGAGCCAGACCTGGGCTACAGTCCAGTCTCCACTTAGGGTAAATCATACCCTCTCTGTACCTTATCTTCTTAACCCGGTTCAAAAGATCTACAATTTCCATCTATCTCACATGGCTATTGGGAAGATCGGAAGTAAAAGCACTAGAAAACTGGAGGGCACAGACCAATGCAGTTTGCTCATTATTTGTTTGTTTATAATGACTAAGGTACTTTGGAATTTACAGAGTCAGGTATTTACAATATTTACCCTTTAATGTCTTTCTGCAACGTTCAGTAAATTAAAGACAAACTGTTTTCTTTAAAATTGCATCTGAGCTCAGAGTCACATTTTATAAACATAAAACTATGGTTGATGATGAACAATCTGATTTGGGCAGGTCTGAGATATCTAAATCAAATAAAATATTTCCCATTGGTTACAAACTTCTACTCTTCCAGGTAATTCATTATCAAATCACCCGAAAAGAATTTTGAAAGGATTAATCTGTAGGATTTACACAAATTCAAACCAAGAAACAATTAGAGGACTCCTCTCCGTAACAGCAATATAAGCGCGTATAAATAGAGTTCAGTATACATATAAAAGTTTATGTCAATATAGAAAGTTGTTAATTTTAGATCAACACTTCCCAGTAAACACAAACTATAATTTTATGATGTTCACAAATATATGGATTAGAGAGAAATCAACTCATAATTAATGTTTTTTTTAACGAGGAGAAGGAAAATTATCAAATGCATTATTATAAGACATCACAAACATATCTAGAGGCATAAGCAAAAAACAATGCCATTCTAACAAACCTCAGGAGTGCCACAAAAATGTTAAATAACTATTTCGGTCTAATTCTGGTATACCTAAATTTAACATACTTGATAATGAAATCTATATTTATAAAAAATATAAATTAGGAGATAAGACTCTTGATCAACACGAGTATCTTTCTCAGTAAGATTTCTTTAAATCAGCAAAGTCCTTAACATACTTAGGATGCATGCTTTTCTTGGGGGGGGGGGGCGCGCACATTGGTTATGGACGAACAATTTAAAATTTTGAGTATCAGGAATGGCTCTACTGATGACCATATAACGCACTCGTCCCTCACAGATAACACTCTGGAATTTTCTAGTCAGGCACTGCTTAATTTTCATCTTCTCTCTACTGTCACTCTTACAAGCAGACAAAGCTGCAACAATTAGATTGTGGCATTGTGTGCTACATGAAAAGAAGATTTGCATGTACTAACACCTATGAGGCATCATCCTAAGGCCTCATTGGGGAAACAGTAAGTTAGAACAGTGGTTCTCAAATGGGGCAATTTTGCACCCCTCCCCCCAAGGGACATTTGATAATGCCAGGATATTTTGGTTGTTGCAACTAAGTGGGGGAGAGGGAGGTGCTAATGGTATCCAGCAGGTAAAGGCCAAGGATGCTGCTAAACATCCTGCAAAGCACAAGACAGCCTCCCACAACAAAAATGTTATCTGAGTCCAAATGTTAATAATGCTGAGGTTGAGAAATCTTAATTCAGATGAAAATCCAAAAGTATGTTGTGCTCTAGAGTGGGACCTCCTTTAACTTTCCTATTTATTCAACTGTCAAATCATGACAGTGTTTCGTTTCTAGATGTGGAATGTTGTCTTTATGTTCTCTTATACAGTGTGTGTATGCAACAGATATCACTCCATTCTAGGCCATATTTGGTATGTCCCACAAGATAAATGGTCACAAGTGTCATCCTAGGCTTGACTCTTGAGTTCTGTCACAATATTGTCTCTTGTTAACTAGGAGATTTCATCTTAGTGAGAAGCAGCCCAGCAAAAGGTAAAACTCATGATAAAAGCTATCTACAGTTTTGGGGAGGAAGTTCCTTTAAAGGTCAACAGAAGCTGTACGGGAGTCCCATCTTAGCAGCACTCTTTTGGTTCTGTTTAAAGACATTCTAATCACTGCTGTACTTCATTCTAATTAAGTGGGCTGGGCTGCCAAAACAACGTGGAGTAATGTGCCTGGCACATCAGTGAGTCTGATGTGAACTCACTGTTAAACTGGGAATATAACCTCTAAAAGCACTGCTGAAAAGCAGGTTCAGAGAATGGAGAGGCTACATAAAAGTAAGAACTCATCCTTGCTGTTCAGTCATAAACATGCATTTGTCTCTCTCCTGGAGATACAACTAGAGAGAACACTTCAAACATCTTAAGAGGCAGGGAGTTAAAAAAAAAAAAATTAGAAAGATCTATAATACAGATGTTCAAAGGCATTGTCACAAAAATACTTTTTGAACCAAAACCTGATGAACCTTCTTCTGCCTACCTCTCCAAACTTCGTCAAAGACAAAACAGTCAGGTGGGATTTATCTGAGCCAACTCCCTTGTTTTAGAGATGGAAAATCTGTGTGAAACTCAGAAATCAGAGACTTGCTAATGTCAGGGCTAAATCCCAGGCTTATAGACTCCTAGCTGAGTCTTCCTTATCATATGCCCTCTGCTAAGAACTGGCTCAGATCTCTCTAGATATAAATTTCTGATAGAGCTGGAAATAATAAAGCTGCCTCTTGGTGCTCTTACTAGGGTCAAAGATCTCAATTTCTTAAAATTTTTTTTTAATCCTCACCGGAGGACATTTTTTCATTGCTTTTAGAGAGAAAGGAAGGGAAAGAAATATACACACTGGGACTGGGGATCAAACCCACAACCTAGGTATCTGCCCTGACTGGGAATCAAACCCACAACCTTTCAGTTATGGGACGATACTCCAACCAACTGAGCCACACCATCCAAGGCAATACTCGCAATTTCTTCCACACTTTTTTTTTTCTTTTTGGAAGGGTAAACACATGCTGTATGATATCTGTTGATGTACCACAGCTCCTCTCCCAATTTTCCCTTTCTTTTTAGAAGAGATTAAAAAAAGAAAAAACAAAAGGTAACAATCAAAACTGGGCACGGTATTTTACAAAAGTCTCAATAAAACATAACTGAAGAAAGACTGCTTGACCCTTGCAGGTCACTTTTTACCCTCTTAATTAGAAAATAAAAAGTGTCTGGGTTTTTTTTATGTATAAGTAGGGAATACGGGCAGGCATAATGCACACTTTAAGTTCTATCAATCGTGATAAATATACAAGATTTTTCATTTATTGGAACTACATCCTAAGTATTTTCATCTTAATCTCGTTTCGTCTGTGTTACAGATGAGGAAATAGAGGCGTAAAGGGGTTAAGTAACTACTCCAAGGGCACCCAGCTAATAAGTGACAGGGCTCAGGCCTGTCTGAATTCTAATTCTTTACCATTTTGCTACATCACCTCTAGTGACTCTGCCTGCCATCTACTGCAAATGTACAAAAAAATCCACTTATCAGACAACTATTACACCTAAGAGTTAAAAGGAGTCTCAAGAACACCCTGTTTCAGGCCCCTGATGCCTGGCAAGTAAGTAAACTGTCCCAAGTCACAGACCTAGAGACTAGGTCCAGGTGCCCCACCTCCTGGTCTAGCTCCTGCCCACTGGCCTACCCAGGCCAAACGGGAGACAAATGCATGAAGGGCAAGGAAATCCACCCTTTACATTAAGAGTAAAGAAGCCTTTACTCTAATACACACATCTGAGAACTACAAGTTGAAGAACCAGGTATCAATGCTGCTGCTTGGGAAATCTGCTCATAGTTAACAAATATTTCTAACATGAATGGAAAAGCTGTAAATGATGTTCTAGTGAAACAAAAATCCATATCCAATCCACATAAAATCTGCATAGTGCAAAAATTCAACCCATCACTATTACTAAATGCTAAATTAGTGAGGTTTGGAGTCATACGGTTTTTATCTCTATCAGGTCCTCATGGTCTTAATTTTGTTGTATCTAAGTTTCCTTTTTTACTTGCGGCTAGTTACCTGGTGATCTAGTGGATTCAGCACTTTCACTTGTACCCAAGTATGATTTTACACTTGCTCCAATAAAGTTTTTGTGAAGCTGTTTTTACATTTTATTGAGATTATTTTAAGCTTTATACTGGCCTTTCAATAATAAGCTGTTCTGCACACACACTGAACATCCTATAAAAATAATTTATCGGGGGTTGAAGCTGTCAATGGGAAAGCAGTAGAGAAGCCATGTTAGGAAACTTACTGACGAGACCTTAAAATAGTTATGCACTTAAAATATAAAAGAACGTATTTCCCGTTGTGTTTTGTTTTTAAAGGCTAAACTAGAACTGACAAGAAAAACCAGATATTTCATCAGTAAGATGCCATAAAGCATCAAATAAAATTTTCAGGAATTTGCAGCTGCATATAATTAAATCTTTACATACTCTAAGTTAATTATGAAACAAATTGAAAGTTGGTGAAAACTCCCAAATAAAAAATAAACAAGTTTTTCAAGCATTTTACTTTCTTCAAACTCATTTGACCAAAACATCCCTAAAATCAAGCATCTCAAAAAGCATTTAATTGGGGTCTATCTATAATGTAATCTTTTAATTGCTGCATATCAGGAGGTATAAACAACTTTTCTAATACAAACAATCCAATAAAACCCAGTGAATTCTTGGGCATGGAAGGAGATATGAAAGACAGGTACCTCGTGGTCTGAGAGAAAATCTAGTAATTCTGATTGAGATGGGATGTACAGAAGTGGTTTCATCACCCGGCGGACAAACTTCTCAATGTAAACAGCACTCATGGGGCCTTTGTATTCGATTGGTCCAAAACTAGTACCAAAAAAATAAAAAATAAAAATAATACACCATGCATTAAACCTGTAATGTATAACTGAAATCACCAACAACACAAAATGAAAATGTCCTGCTTTAGGATCCTGACTGGTTCATAGATAAGCAGCATTCTTTCTCTCAGGAGGTGACTGGAGGGCTAATTAAGAAACATTTATGTGAAGAAAGGTATAAGCAGTCATTACAAACACCTCTGAAAAATGAATTCCCATATTTCCTTAAAAAATAAAATAGAAAGGCAATGTTGGAAACTGATCAAATAGAAAAGGATTCCAAGATTTGAACTACACAACTCAATGTAGAGGGGTAGACTTTCCTTTGAGCAGTTGGCCTTGGCCTACCAAAAAGTAGTTATTAAACTTTCCCATAGGCACTTAACACAAAGGATCACTAAATGAGCCTTAAACCTATTTAAAGCTTTATTGCAACAACAAAAAATTACGTGAAGATACAAGTCAGGGACTTGTATAAATGATTTTCCTTGTTTTCCATTGTAGTTGTACTGCAGGATGCACAGGAATTTAATTTAGTATTGCTAACCAATACTAGTAACATTCAGTTATCTTCCTAATAAGCTAATCAGAATCTTCACATGGTTTTCTTTGATCTTGTACAATATCAACAAACATTGCTCAAATATAATTGAATGGTATGTATGTGGAAGGGGTAGGGGATATGGCGAAATTCAGCAACTCCATAATCACTCTTCTCTCTAAACAGAAACTGACATTAAGCTTACTCTTACTGTTAATAGCAAGAATAGACAGAGCACAGTAAAAAATTATAAATGCTCTGGTCATAATACTGTAATATATGGTTACAGAAATTAACACACATATAATAAGATAAACAAAATTCTTCAGTGTGCACTGCAGAATGTGATGCAGACAAAGGAATATTAGCATGAAAAAAATAAAAACAGCATTCTATATGCACAACTGGAAGATAGAGTAAACAATTCTATAATTCATTACTTATTACAACAAATTTGTTAACTAATTCTAACAATTAGTTTAAAAATCACCACCATCAACCACTAACAATTTTTAAAGGAATAAATAAAAAAATCATCTGGTAACTTCTTTTATTCAGCAAAAAGAGGCCAAGCAATCCAGGAATCTCATCTACTCAAGCAAAGAGCCTCGGCTGAGTTTACTGGCATGATATTATTACAAGGGTCCCAGTGACTTGCAATGAGAAGACCCCAGAGTGCAGGATGGGGAACATATTTTAGCAACACACTATTGACATCTCCACAGGACAAACTAACCGAGGGCTTCTGAGCTTTATTCAGTGCTTTGAGAACTACTCCCTGCTTCAGAGCCTTTTATAAATTATCTTTGTAACTGATATTAATATAAGACAAAAAAGTGAAATCTACTTTCACAAAGCAGAAAAGTCTGTTAATCTCTTTAAGCAGCTACAACTAGGTAAGTCATTACACAAACAACAGAAATAACACACACAACAGCAGCAGTCTGCCCAGTGATGAGACTCAAGGGTCACAATTGCAAGCACACTGACCGAAAGAAACTCAAAGCCACCAAATACTCACAAGAGAGTTTAGTTGAAAGGATACATTCATTCAGATGTGTTATGTGTAAAACAGAGGGTTTGAAGAGTCTCTTTTTTTAAATTTTTAAATCCTCACCCAAGGATATGTTTATTGATTTTAAAAAGGGAGGGAGAGAGAAGAGAGAGTGCAAAACATCAATGTGAGAGAGAAACATCGATGGGTTGCCTCCCATACATGCCCCAACTGGGGATCGAACCCGCAACCTAGGTATGTGCCCTGACTGGGAATCAGATCCTCAACCTTCTGATGAGCCGGACAACACTCCAACCAACTGAACCACCTGGCCAGGGTGAAGATTCTTAAACAGGATATGAAAAGAGAAAAGGCTACCTCTCAAATATATCTGTGCCTTAGCACTTTCTTCTGTTCTAATACACTGGAAATGGCATATGTTAAAATGAGTATTAATAGGCCTGGACTAACTTAAAAAAGTAAAACTTTAGCAGGTAAAGATGAGGGCCAAGTACTTCAAGGTGAGTATCAACCTCAAATTCCTCATCTATAAAATGAGATCTTTAGCTCTTTCTAAAGTTCCTTTCAGGTCTTCTCAATCTTTCTCTCTTTTTTTTAAGATTTTATTTATTTTGTTTTTAGACAGAGAGGAAGGGAGAGAAACATCAATATGTGGCTGTCTTTCACGTGCCCCCTACTGGGGACCTGGCCCGCAACCCAGGCATGTGCCTTGACAGGGGAATCAAATTGGCGACCCTTTGTTTTGCAGGCCGACAGTCAATCCACTGAGCTACATCAGCCAGGGCTCAATCTTTCTATAAAACCAAGAAAACAAACAGTGGAAGAAAATATTGCACATCACATATCCCAAAATGACATTTTGTACTCGAATGGGAATTCTACTGATTTTAATGTCACATCAAGTTAAGTCGACTTCTGGGCAGCTGGCTTGGATATACAGTTGCAAGTCCTGTACCCCCTGCTAGGTATGTGTGTCCTATTTCCTATTACCAAGTATTTTCTATTTCCAAGAAAAGAAATGCAAGGTCATCATCCCATTAACAGAGTATAGACTTTTAAAACCTTCAAGTATAGCACTTCATATTTAAAAAGAAAAGCAACCATAAGGAAGTTACTCTGAGGAAGTATTCATATAACTAGAAGAAATTCTGAGGGTGGAGATGCGGTAGGAAAGAATGTTTTTGCCCAAAAACTATTTAATAGTTCCTGAGAAGCAACACTATATGCCACACAACATTTTATGTCACAGACATGGAAGCGTGATGGAATGTGACAGATAATCCACAAATGAAAAATTTTTGATGTTTGTTATAATTCCCCATTGATTAGGCCCAAGAAATTTAGAGGGAGGGGAAAAAATGAAATTTAAAAAGTAAAGCTCTTACTAATCACATCTTCTTTACCCATTTTACCTTCATTAACAAACTCGAGCCAACTACATTAAACAAAAACAAAGTCCAGAATCCCATCTCACATCTCCAATATCCTTCAAGTCAAATTTTAGACAGTACTTAACACCCATAGCAAGGTCTGGGCAGTATGCTAAAATCAAATACCAATGTTTCTGCAGTAAAATGAATAAACTGGCTCTTAAATGGGATGAAGACTATAGGCAGTCTCATTACTTCAGGTCAAATGAATGCATTTGGGGACAAAATTTATGAAGTCTTTCAGGTTTTCAGAGCTTTTTGGATTTCAGAATTACAGATACAGGGTTGTGGACTTGTAGTAATTTTCTTCCCAGCTGAAACAACAGGAACATACCCTCTTGATTATGCTATCCTATGCTATCTTGTCAGGTAACAGGATGAGAACTTTTGTGTATTTTTATACCATAAAATATTTTTAGAATACCTGAAATGCACAGATACACAATGAAGTAACTAGTACTATTAAAAATAATGCTGTAGAATATGTAATGACATGAAAAGATGTTCACAGAAGTAAGAAAAAGCAGTTTAGGAAACAGTATTACTACATGGTACCATGTTTTTATTTTTTTTTAAAGGAGGGTGGGTGGATATATACTGACAGGAGACTATAAATCAAAATACAGTGATTATGTACAGCTTATAAAATTAACCAGGTCCTTTTATTTATTTACTTTTGCTTATATGTATTTTCTCAATCTATCTAATACTTTTATATTAAAAAAAAACCAAAATCACTTCAAAATTAATAAACTTGGTTGAATTAGAAACACTACTTAAAATTTCTTACCTCCGATGATACAGATATATTACAGGAAAATAAAAGAAATGCTTCTGTTTTCTGCATTTCCCCTGGTTCCACCAACAGTTAATTGCCACAAACAACACCTGCAGAGCCAAAAAAAGGTTTCAAATAACTATGAATAACAACTGAAAAACTACAAAGACTTAAAAGATAAAATTATAGATATGGAACTACTCCTCTCTGAAACAGAAAGTGCAAAAAAAATTGTTCCAAGAGTTCAAAGAAGGTCATCATTGACTGTTACAATAAAAAACAAAGACTCTTATCTGTAGTGTCTAGGTAGGACTGAATATTTCAAAGTCTGGCCCAAGAGGAAAATGATTTCCTTTGAATTCTAAAGTGAACGAGCACCAGAGCTTTTCATAAACATGATTAACACTAAAACTCAGTAGAAGGATATGTGCTTTGATAGTTAAACTGAGCATCTGAGAATGAAAAAATGCTACCTACCAATAAAGCATCAGAAATTTCAAAGGACCATTTTTAATGGCTACATTAAAAACTAATAAAGATAATAGATGATTAAAGCTATGTTCTAAAATGTAGTACTGAATAGCAAAAAATATGGATTAAGTATATATTTTTAGATGGATACTGAAGTATTTAAGAAGTATATCTATGTATGCAACTTACTTTGAAATATACCAAAAATAAGATGAACTCATATTTAGATTGGAGCTAAGTTTCTCAAGTTTGGCAATACTGAAATTTTGGGCTTGAACTGCTGTTAGAGTTTTTTCGTTGTTGCTATGTTTGCTTTTGGTGTGCGGGGCTCTAGTACGCACTGGATGTAGGATGGTGGGTGGTGTTTAGCAGTATTCTGGTCTTTACCCTCGAGATGCCACTAGCTTTTCCCTTTCAAGTACCAAAAAACACCTCCGGACATTGCCAAAGGTTCCATGGGGGGCAAAACTGCACTAGTTGAGAACCACTGATTAGAGGGATAATAAGATGACTAAATATATAATAAAATGTTAACAGTAGAATTTAAGTGGCAAGTATATGGAAAATTCCTTCACCTTTGCTATATGTTTAAAATTTTTCATAATTAATATTGAAAAAATATGAAGACTACAAAAAGGTACTTACAGATGTCTTATCCTTACTAGATAGCAATATTGCTCAAACTTAGTGGAAACTCTTTATAGCTCCTTTTAGAGTCTACTTATGAGGAAAAAAGCAAACATACCTTTACTTAAGGTTGACAACTCATTTTTTTACTCAGAAATACAGCATAATCCACCTTGGTTACTCATTTTACTAAGCAATGTGGCTCAAAAGATTTTTGTCTGTTTCTGAAAATATGCCTGGCTCCTTTTCCCTACTGAGAACACAGAACTGGAAGCTCTCCATTTAGGAGCTAGGGAAATTTTTTGGAAAAAAAAAAAAAAAGCAGTGCTAGTCTGTTGATTATGGCACTACAGTCTCAACCACTTGTCACGTGATCTTTAACAAACTGCTGTGCCCTCTAAGCCTGAGGTTCTGCCTCAGAAGAACAGTGACACCAACATCAGCCTGCAGAGATGTTGTGCAAAAGACCACAGGCCCAGGCACTCCCGAATACTATTCCTATATAATCACTCTGAAGGGCATGCTGCTTAAGTTGACAGTAAGATAATAAGTGATTGACACCCTAATATATAATAGATTCTCCACTTGTTCTCTAAATTCAGAAAACATGGGGAATGACCGGCAAAGTGGTGATTTCCTTTAAGCTAACATACTGCTTGTCTCCCATTGCTCCATTTGAGTTCTGGTTTCCTCCCTGGAAGTATCTGCCCGTTTGATTATTACTTGCCACTTAAAATTGGGGGTAGGGGGCAGGAAAGACGGGAACAGATCAAATCCAGGCGCCCATAGTTGGAACACAAAATCACACCCCCCCCCACCCAAGAATCAGTGTTAAGAGGGAATAAAGAGTATATTTAAACAGTACTTGGTACCACATTCTGGGATATGTAATGGTTAAAAATGCTTTACTAGGCTGAGTAGGAAGCTTAGTCACCATTTATAACATTGTTTCTAAGAAAAACCAACTGAGAGTCCCAAATGAACTTCTGGAACTCAGCTGTCTGCTTAAGTAACCTCAGATAGGTGGGTCCCAGCAGCAGCCTCTAAAGAAGTCTGTGGATGCTTTTTTTGCTTCTTGCTATAACTGGGGAAGTGGGGTGGGGTGGCTATAGGGCTTGTGGTGGGTGGTGGGCTGGGGCTATGGTAGATACCCTGCAATGCTCAAAACTGCTCTACACAGGGAAGAATCAGGTTGAACACTGAGGTTGGGAAAAACCTGTTTGTTCGAGCCTAGAACCTAACTCTATTTTAAATGTGAATCCAAAGCATGGTTTTTGTGTTCACTGAATTTCTCAGGAAGGCAACTTCTATGTCAATTAAGGGAAGAAAGTACTTTGTTTGGTTCAGAGCTATACGAAGAGTTTATTCTTTAGAAAAATCAAATCACTAAGAGCAATGCCCCCATGGTATCTGAGTCCAACACATTATACCTTTATCGATCTATATTTGTAACCATCCCATCCACAGTAGCTCTACATAAAGGTACAAGGACTTATTTTACCCAAGCATTTACAAACTCAAACACATGTGATTTATTTACATATTGCTTTGCTCCCCACTCCTACCACCTTTAAGTTATAACTAGTGCATTACATTAACTATTTTGAAATTATGTGTGTAGGAAGATTTTCTCATCTATGAATTCCTTTCCAGGGCATAAAAAGGAATAAATATAAAATACTTGTTTTATAAAGAGCAATTAGGATCCACTGGGTTGAAAACCACTGCCATAGAGATAACTCATTTGCCTATATATCCCTCTTATCTAGAACAAAGGATGCATTCATTCATTATTTATTAAATATAGTTCTGATCCCAATATGGGTATTTATTAAAAGGTCAGCCAGCTATGCTGTAGTCATGATGCACAAATTTCTCCTAAATAAAATACCTCACTAGCAAATACCAAATAGATATTCAGCTAAGACTTTCAGACCCCCACTTACCTCAGCACAAAAACCAAACAGCATGGCACCCTAGAATGAGCACTGGCTTACATCATGAGATGCAGAATCTGCTCCTGCTCCTACTGTTAACCAGGCAAGATCATCACAATCAGAAATCTTTTGCTTCTTTATAGAAGGCTTTGGAATTTACAAAGTGATCCTGGCCTTCAACTTGGCAAATTCAGCCAGTTGGATGTCTCTATGGGGACAACCTGCTCTGCAACAGAACTGACAGTCATCTGATTCTTAGGCCAAATGTCAGCATTACCTGGTCTGAAAGCTGACTCGCTGCTTGCTCAATTTCTGCCCTGGCAGCGATGGACTGTCCACACCATGGGGCATAGAAGAACAGCAGCACCACCTCCGAATCCCGGCGAACATGTTCTGCGTAGTCCAGCTGACCCTGGAAGAGGTCAAGAACCGGAGACCTCGAGGAGAAAAAGCTGACAGGTGGCTTTGCTGGTATTATCACATCTTTTGCTCGACTAAAAAAGAGCAAACACAAACAAGATTGCTGAGTTTATTTTCTTCTAAGAACAGCTTCACATGGAAGAATGAAGCTTGGGTCTTCTTTTGAATAAGAAAATGGAGTCCCCAAAACACTGTCCTGCAGTAAAAAAGTAATATAAAGTAATATTCTGTATTAAGGTAATATGTGGCTGAGAGAATGAAAGACATAAACAAGATGCTAAAAATTATTCATAATATTGTCTCCCCAGGTGTGGAGTGGGAGAGCAGTGGAGAACAAAGGAGAAGACTATCTCTGAATAATCCATATTTTTGCCTCCACACCCAAGATTCACCTTCATCTGTCTGCAGTCTTGTTCTCTACAGGAGCCACTGATTTCCAGGGCTTCAGAGCTACCAGTAAGTTTGCTCAGAATTAAGTGGAGGGAGCACATGTGGCTCCTGCTAGTAAGGTTTCTATAGGAAATGTTTACATCTCAACTCAACCCTGAGAAAACATAAAGCATACTAGCTGGAGTTGGCCTATACTTATCCAGAGCATTCAAGCAAAAGTAATAATTGAATAGTAATACAGATTTCTCCAGATACATATCATAATCCAAAGATTAATAAAGATGAGTGACAAAGCAACGGAACACTTAATAGAAAACAAGCTTCCTGAGTACTTGAAAAGAGAGAGCTCAGAAGGAAAAAGAAAAGAAGAATGAACAAGTGGTCAGAAGTCACAGAGCTGCCACAACTTTCCCATTAAGACAAAAAGGTCTCCCTGACTGGGTAGCTCGGCTGGTTAGAGCATCGTCTGGATATGCCAAGGTTGCAAGTTCGATCCCCAGTCAGGGCACTTACAAGAATCAACCAATGAATGCATGAATAAGATGAACAACAAATCAATGTTTATCTCTCTCCGTCCCCCACTTCCTCTCTCTCTAAAATCAATTAAAAAGAAGAAGAAAAAGATCTTTGCTGAGGCTGCTTCCCATCAAGTTAAAGGGGCCTAAAAACACCTCGAGTTGCCCACATAGCTCCACTAAAAAGGCATAAAACCATTATAGCAGTTTAGCTAAGAAACCAGTAGAGGAAATAAAAATGGAACCCTAAAGACAGAAGGTACAAATGAAAAACAACGAGGAGGTAGACTTAAACCGAACCACATCAACAATTACATTAAATATAAAAAGATCAAACCATCAAATTAAGAGGAAAATACTGCCAGATGGGATAATAAAGCAAGACCCACTCATATGCTATCTAAGAGACACATTTTAAACATAAAGACATAGACAGAATGAAAACATGATGGGAAAAGATAAACCATCTAGATACTAACCATAAGAAAGCTGGAGTAACTTATTAGGTGAAAGGATAAATAAACTGGGGTATATTCTTACAATTAAATGTTACTTGGCAATAAAAAAAAAAAGAACTGATAGGTACTGTAACTGGATGAGTCCCAAAATAACAATACAGAATGAAAGAAATCAGACACTAAAACATTCATACGGGGTAGAGCAAAAGCAGGTTTACAGTTGTGAGTACACAAAACAATTTATTCTTATATTATTATTTATTAATTATTGTATTATTTTCCATACAATTGTAAACCTACTTTTGCCTCACCCTGTTTAATATGAACACGTTTATATGAAATCCCAAAACAGGCAAAGTTAATCTATAATAAAATAAATCACATCAGTGGGGAGTGAGGTAGAGACTAACTGCAGAAGGGTACTGAGGAAATTTTCTCTCAGCTCCCTGTTGGTTGCCTTCATAGCTCTCACCACAGTTTGTTACTTATTTTACCTTTCTATTATTTATCTGTTCTACCAGATCATTTACTCCATAAGGGTAACGTCCCTATCTTTTGCCCTGCTAGAACCTCATTGTTTAGCAGCTCCTATTAACTCTAAAGTTCAATAACTTGTGAAATAAATGAACCTACTCTACTTACCTCACCTGAACATATGTGAAAGAAAATTAAATGTAAATCCACACAGACATATAGTAAAAACAGTCTAGACAAATTGAAGTGTCAGAAGGCCCACTTACTTTACTAGGGATAACTCTAAGGTGCACCTAATTGTGTTCTAACTTAACACGTGTTCAAATGAACTTGATAATCAGGTTTCTCAGAAAATAGCTAACTAATGGTGGTCATCTGTATCTATGGGTTCCATATCCATGGATTCGACCAACCTTGGATCGAAAATATTCTTTAAAAAAATGTTACCTTGGCCCTGGTTGCATGGTTCAGTTGGTTGGAGCATCATACCATGCACTAGAAGGTTGCGCATTCGATTCCCAGTCAGGGAACATACCTAGGTTTCAAGTTCAATCTCCGGTCGGAACACATGCAGGACGTGGCTGATCAATGTTTCTCTCACATCAATGTTCCTCACTCTCTCCCCAACCCCACTCCTTCCCTCCCTCTCCCTCTAAAATCAATGAACATATCCTTCTGTGAAGTTTTGTTTTTTTTTTAATTACACTGTTGCTGATGTGTACTAACTACACAGTTAGGCCTACCATGGTTGCTTCTGTACTGAACATGTACAGACTTTTTCTCATGTCTTTATTTCCTAAATAATACAATATAACTATAACAACTATTTATTTAGGATTTACAATGTATTAGGTATTATAAGTAATCTAGAGATGACAAAGTATATGAGAGGATGTGGGTAGGTTAAATGCAAAAACTATACCATTTTATATAAGGGACTTGAGCATCCAATGATTTTGGTACCCAAAGGGGGTCCTGGAACCAACCCCTGCAGATACCAAGGGAAGACTGTAGCAGAAAGGGGGAACATGAATGAAGGTGCTGACAACTCTGAGATATGCAGCACAGAGACGGATATTTAGAATCAATAAAGAAAACATATATAAACACTCAAGACCTAGAACTAAGCTACTCTAAGAGCCTTGGGCCATTTAGTATGAAGGAAAGAGTCCCACATCCTCTTCTGCATATAGAAGGTATTAGCTTCCTGAATTAAGTCAACAATTTTAAATATGTCACAACAATTTTAACCAAAAATTATTAACATCATAAAGGGTAAAAAGTTGAAGCAAATCTGTTTATTCACTCAAACTAACACTTTAACCATACTATTAGGGATCTTTGTCTATGCAAAATATCTCCACAACCTGAAAGACTTACAAAACAATTCAAAAAAATGTCCATTGAGCAAACTTTATTGTGCTGCAGGCGCTATTCTAGGTACCAAAGATGACAGCAGTGAGCATGTTATGTTATCAAGAGGCTTATTCTCTCAGAGAAGAAGACAGGCAAACAACCAAACATGTAAGTCACAAACAATAAAGACACAAAATGATCACTGCTATGTGGAAAATTTAACAAGATGATGACAAAAAACCTGGAAGCTCCTCTGATGGGGTGCTGATCAGAATGGTTATTTTTAAGCTGAGATCTGAATTACAAGAAGATAGTCATGCAAACAGGTATGGAAGGCCCTGTGATGCAAGAGTGACACATTTTCAAGAACTCCGAAATTCTTGAAATTTTCTACTATTTTTGAATAGTAGAAAAAATAGTATTCCAATTATATGTTAAGTGTTAATACCATAATCTGAGAGAAAATAAATGTCTGTGACAGCCAAACAAATGATAATTATCAACTTAGTATTGCTGCTTTGCATGTTCACAGCAATCCCTAGAGTCAAACACATCAGATAAAATACGTGGCCAACCAAAAAACAAACATCAGGAAAGAGAGGCATATGACTCTGCTCATTAGAAGCATTCAAAAGTTTCCATTTAATTCTTAAATATGCTAAACATTTTTGAGAAACTATACCTAGATCAAAGATTTCCTACAGCTCGCTAGCGTTTTTATTTCCCCCCATGAGAGAGAGAGAGAGAGAGAGAGAGAGAGAGAGAGAGAGAGAGAGAGAGAGAGAAACATCGATTTGTTGTTCCCACTTATTCACATTAATTAGTTGATTCTTGTATGCCCCCAGGCAGGGCATCGAACCCACAACCTTGACATATCCAGATGATACTCTAACCAACTGAGAACCCGGCCACAGCCTCCTGCAGCTTTCAAGTCAAATCTCAGGCCCAAAAAATTCAAGAGTTGGTTGCATATATTTATATAAACAGATACAACCACAATTTTTTCCTCCAAGTCAGGGTAAAAGGAAAGTGAGAAGGATGAAGTCATGGAGATTCAATGCATAGAAAGGCAAGCAGGATAGAGATTAAATGTCCAGAAACATACAATTAATAGTTGTTTCAACCTGAAATCAACCTTTCCTATGCTATCTGGTTTGAAATCAGCTAAACAGACCCTTGAAAAGGGTTCTCCCCCTTATTCAGGGCTGGAGTTATTAAAAATTGAATTTTAAAAAATACTACTCTACATTAAGCCTCTGTCCTCATTAAGGCAAAGATCTTAAAAGTAAAACAGGAAAAGGGGTCCAGAAATGTTTGAGTCAGTTGTACAGCAATAAAATACTATCATGACACCATTCAATAAACAGGATTCAAAAAGAAAATCAATCTGAGTCTATTAAAAAACTGTCAAATTTGCCAGTGGCACAAAAAGGAGCTGGACAGGCAAGCTCTGGTTCTCTCTCCTACTGAAGCAGGCAGGGGTCTTGTTCTGCATGCTCTAGTAACTGGATTTACCCACACTCTCCTTTCTACCTGAAATTTGAAAGGACTTTCATGTCTAGTTAAGTCATTATTTCTATAGACAAACTAATGTCAGTAAGCTCCCGACCATTAGAAGGTGAACACCTCTCTTGCTAATTTGAACCCAAATGCCAACTTGCAATTAGCCTATCTTGTAAAATATTTTGTACTTTTTCCTTGATGACGGAACATAAGGAGCAAGGTTAAGAGCCTAGTACCTGACAATAAAGGACTCAAATTCTAGTTGAGCCACTTAATAGGTGGGTGTGATTTGGGGCAAGTTTTGTAACATGACCAAAGCTCAAGTCCTTTATCTTTAAATTGGAAGGATAAGCATATATCCAGACTTTACTGTGAACTGAAATTTAAATGGTCCACACTAGGCTCTCTGATTCTGCATTAAATGAATAAATGCATTCTTGTAAGCTGTAGTTCGCAAACAGGCAATTTTGCTCCCCAGGGGACATTCGGCAATTTCTGGAGACATTTTTGATTGTCACATCTGTACAAGCCCCGGATAATAAACATCCTACAATGAACAGGGTAGCGCCCCACAACAAATAATTATCTGGCCCAAAATATCAACTATGCCAAGGCTGAAAAAGAGTGCTGGTAGTACAGCACCTGGCACATGGCAAATGCTCAATGATAGTTTTTATAATTTTTCTTTTCACTAAAATCCCCGATCCTTTGACACTTCTTTGACAATAAGGGCAACTTATTACACTTAAGACGTTCAATAACAATGCTGCGATTTAAATCTTCCTCTTGGCCAACATGCTAGTCAGTGGCAACACAGACATAAACTGGAGCATCAGGAGATACACTGTGAATTTGGTAGGCCAAAACTACTCCTGAAATTTAAAGAAAATTTTGTATCTGTGTACTTTCTCAAGGAGACACACATTAACTTTCGTTTTCCCTGCTCATTATGCATCAGTGTACTCGGGCTTTTCCTAGTTCCAGGAAAATACCAGGTTTGTCCAGTTTCAGAACCTTTGCACTTCTTGTTCCCTCTACCTTGGGCACTCTTCCTCCAGATCTTCCCAGTGCTGGCCCCTCCCCCTTCTTGTGTAAGCTTCCCGTGTGGCTTCCTTAGGAAAGCCTTTCTGCCCCACCCTCACTGCTTCCATTCCCAGTACAGCACTTACAGAAGCCCTTTAAAATTATTTGTTTACTGCCTGGCCGTTGAAATGCAAAGTAGAAACTTTTATCTTCATCGTTCACCTGGACGAGTGCTCCCCATAGTAGGTGCAGATAAATAATCGTCAGATCAATGACTGCATAAATTCTCAAAGGGTTCTGGGACTCTAATGGCTGGGAATTACTACATTCGAAGCATAAGAAAAGCAAAATGTGTGGTAGTGTGCGTCCTACGGCTTGGGCAGAAGTGACAGGTGCAACCCCAAGCAACCCCAACTGAGCAGCTCAGAATCTAGCCCACCTTCGTCGGTACTCAGTAGGATGAAGGGGAGCCGAGCAGTACCTGAACACCTCGCCACATGGCTAGCTAGCCAGCCAGGGAGGGGGGGACGTGGCCGGCAAAGCCCTAGACTTGGGGAGAGTCAAGTCCCTCGCTCCCAGCAAAGTAAGGTCTGACTTCACCCCATGGAGGCCGCTACAACCCCCGATCCCGCCACGCGCCGCCGGGCCGATGATCTGGTGGTGAGGGCCGCCTCACCTGCAGGTAAACTTGAGGGCTAGGAGCAACGCGCAGCCGAGCGCCACAGCCCCGCAGAGCAGTTCGGGTCGCCGGCGCGCCATGAGGGAGGCGCCGCGCAGTCCGCGACGAAGCCGGTCGGCCGAGGACGCTCCAGCCGGGGCCGGGCTGAGAGAGCCGGAGCCCGCGGGGCCGCCGCCACCGCCACGCTCCTCCTCGGCGTCGTCGCTGCTGCTGCTGCCGCCGCTGGCGCGGCCTCCGCATTCCGACATTACATGCTCCCCGTCGCCAGCTTTATACCGCCGCCGCCGAGGGCCCGAGGGCCCGGCCCGGCTCGTCGCTCCCCAATCCCGCAACTCGTAGCGCCCGCTAACCGTGACCCTCCACGTCAGCCCAGCCGCCGCCGCGGCTCCCGCCCCCGCATAGGCGGCTCCGCCCCCCAGCCACGGAGTCTGCGCGGATGCAGACTCTACCCAAAAGCCCCGCCTCCGGATGGCCACGCCCTCTCTCCCTTGGAGGCCGCGGGGATTCCTCCCGCTCTAGGCCCTAGGCTTCTGCAGCCGGGTGTTTAGATCACGGGCCCCGCCCTCCAACTACGGAGCCTGCGCAGACTCTGGGCCGAGCGTCTGGCCACGCCTACTTTGAGACCCGCCAAGCGCCCCTTGATTTTAAGAGCCGTGGTAATGCCAGAGCACGTGCTTACTCGTCCCACTACCGTCCATGGAGTACGTAGGTGCCGTTTATGATCTCCACCGAGGGGTAGAAAACACGAGCACAGGCGAGAAGTGTCCAAGAACCTAGAAGTCAGGCGGAAACGATCATTCGCCCTAAAATGGGGTAATAGCAGTAACTCTCCTAGGGTTGTTTTGAGGATTAAATGAGGTATCTCATGAAAAGTGCCTGTCAATCTACCCCTGTCATTTGGCTATTTATTTCCTATATCTGATCTTTTTTGTTCGCTTTTTTTTTGTAGTAAATGGATAGATGCTGCTCTAGGGATTACGGTATACATTTTTTTTCATAATTTCAGAATTTCTACTTGAAGTTTATACTAAATTCCAGTAAGGTCTAGAAACTACTCCAATATAACGCCGTTCCCTCCTCTTTTTTGTGCTACTGTTACTTTTTAAGTTTGTACATTACAAACCCAATAATAGTGTTATATTGTTTTATATAATCTTGTTTAAAGAAGCTAAGAAAATACATATTTGTAGTTTTTTATTTATATTAACTTCCTTATTTACCATTTCTTGTTCTCTTGATTTCTCTATGTAGATTTGAGTTACATGGTATATTACTAATGAAAACAAATATGGTCAAAAGTCACCAGTTCCCATTCACAGTATGTTATGGTTACAGTCTACACTGCACTTCTGTAAAACACCTGTCCTTTGCACAGGCCTTGATAAGGTTCAAAGTACTTTTAATACCTGTGGGTTATCTCGTAACACCCATAATACTTTGTGGCAATGTAGGGTGGCGCCTTGCAGGCCAGGAAACCACCCTTGGTTGATAAAAGGGATGGTCTCTTTCCTCTTCTAGACATCTGGCTGCTGCTCTGGCACCAGAATGTTCTGACACAATGATAAATTCATTTCAGAATATAGCAGGCTGTTGAGGTCAGGTTATACTGCTCCTCAAGGCTAGGTTAACCCTAACTTGTCCACATTAACCAGAAGATGAGCTTTTGTGGCCACTTTTTATATCCTGATCAAGTTGGTGGAGTTAGAGTAGGGGACAAGAAAGAGATTTGAATTTTTATATATACATTAAAAAACTTTTGACAACTGTTGCATAAAGTCCTTGGCATTTGTTTCCACTTAGTCCCAGAGTTCCAGAGACCTACATCAATTGGGAAACTGAAGAACACGTTCCTCTGGCCACTAGTACCGGTTTCAAACACTCTTTGTATGTGTAACCCATATATTAATCCTTTCTTAGAACCAGAGAGAAATAGTTTTGTTTTTGTTTTTTTTAAGCTCCCAAGCATTTACTTAATAAACAGAATGTGTCTAACAAGGTACAGGTTGGCAGGTAATGCAGGGGAAGCCCACTTCCTAAGCCTGGGTATTCTGGACAATGGTATTGGCCATTGCTTTTTGGAGACTTTGTATCAAGACTCCAGAATCAGCTTTCCACAAGTTAGCATTTATCCCTTGCAACAAATACAAGAAACCAACTAAAGAGTGTTTGAAACCTGCACTGCCAGGGGAATGTGTTCTCCTTCAGTTTTCCCAGTTGATGCAGGTCCCTGGAACTAAGTTGAAATAGATGTCAAGGACTTTATGCAGCTGTCAAAGAGCAGAGCCCAGGGAAGGGTGAGGGTGATGGAGAAAGGTAAGAACCTCCAGCACCAGCCTGCTTGGGAAGACTGAGCAGAAGGAGTACCTGAGAGCAAGGACCCACTTGCAATCTCCCACATGCCTTTCCAGGGCAGTTTATTACAGCCAACTAAATTTGCACATGAATATTCATATTCACAAGAGCCAAAAACAGGGAAACAACTCAAATGTCTATCAATAGAGGAATGGATAAACAAAATGTGGTATATTAGTAAAATGAAGTATTATTTGGCAATTAAGAGGAATGAAGTACTCATACCTGCTACAATGTGGATGAACCTTGAAAACATTATGCTCAATTGAGGGTGGGAGGTGGGCATGGGTGGGGCTGAGGAAAGTGGTGGCCAGGGGGTGCAGGGTGGGGATTGACCAAAAAAAAAAAGTGGACAGAGGGAGGCTGGGAGTAGTGTGGGAAATTAAGAAGCCAAAGAACTGGTGTGTGCGGCCCATAGACACGGACTAAGAGGTGTGGGGATGATGGGATGAGTGCAGGGCAGAGGGGATAAAGGGGAGAAAAAATGGGACAACCGTAATAGCATACTCAATAAAATATACCAAAAAAAGAAAACATTATGCTCAATGAATGCCAGTCACAAAAGGTCACTTAGTGTATGATTTCGCTTACATGAAATGTCCAGAACATGCAGATCTATACAGCCAGAAAGCAGATCAGTGGTTGCCTGTGGTTTGAGAAGCAAGGCGAGTGGGTAGATTGGTTGTGTGTGGGTGTGCTTAAGGAATGAAAATACTCTAAAATTCATTGCGGTGATTGTAGCACATTTGGAATATACTAAACACCACTGGATTGTACTTTAAAATGATCAAGTTTTTGTTATGTGAACTGTATCTCAATTACTTAAATGTTAGGAAAAAAAATTCATCCTGTGGAGATAAATATATCCAAGTAGACATGCCAATGATTACTGTTTTCCCTGTTATTACTATTGGACTTTTGCTCTGCCATACTCCCATTATCCCCCATCACTTCACTTTCTCCTCCTCCAAAGTTACCCACTCAGATCTAGGATGGCTGTGACTTCACCTGGAATTATTAACATTGACTTTCTTAATGCTGCGACCAAGGCTGTGGCAGAAGGGGTTCTTAGCTGCAAACCAGAGCAAGACACTGGTTGATTTAGGTGGGATGGAATTTACTGAAAGGATGGTTGAGAGCACAGAGAATCAATTGCAGGGAGGTTGCAAACCAAGGTACCAAAAATGCAGGGGAGTGTGAAAAACACAAAATTCTCATCTTGACCACTCACGGGGTCTCCAAATAAGTTTCAAGCCTAGACTCCCAAGGTTAAGACAAACAGCTTTTCTTTAAAAAAAGATTTTATTTATTTTATTTTTAGGTAGAGGGGAAGGGAGAAAGGGAAAGAAACTTCAGTGTGGTTGCCTCTTGCACACCCCCTACTGGAAACCTGGCCTGCAACCCAGGCATGTGCCCTGACTGGAGAGTCAAACCGGCAACCCTTTGGTTTGCAGGCAGACACTCAATCCACTGAGCTACACCAGCCAGGGCCTAGCTTTTAAACTGTAAACTTAAACAGCACGAGGGATAACTTTTTAACATTTCCTATTTCCCTGGAAAAAAAGAGGACAAAAGTACACTGGGAGAAAGTAGAGAGAAGAAAAAAATGTAATGAAGAACAAGCAGAATGGTAATGTTGCTAACCTATTCTACAGAAAACGTCACTCTTAACAGATTATTTAGCAAATAAGATGCATTCCTAATGCACCTGCTAAATACAGCTGGTTCCCGTCTTCCCACACGTGGGGAAACCAGTGTCTTTCCTACAATCTTCAAGGAGTCAGGGGCTGGCTTATCACTCTGCAGCTGACTCTGCTAACCATTCTACTTCTCTCAACTCACTTCTTGCAGCTATGCTCTCTCACTTCTTGCAGCTATGCTCTGCTTTCCGTCCTGGCTGGACTCACAAGCAGAACAAAGACCCTTTTCTGTTTCCCCCAAACCCTAAATCATTCAAGGTCATGATGAAAAAGTGACTTTGCCTGAGGGATTGAAGGGTTGATACATCATTGTCTGGCAGATCACTGTCTTCGGTCTGTCAACCATTCTCCCTAAACCCCACCAACAAGGACTCTGAACTGGCAAAGTCCTCAGGAGTAGCTGCCCCCCAAACCCTGACAATGACTTCTCCCTCGCTTGCTGGGTACCAGCCTCTGAAGCAGGTTAGTCTGAGAGAGGACAGCTTGCCCTTTCTCCATCAGCCCATGCCTTTAGTGGTCTTAACATACCCAACAATCAAATGCATCTATTGAGGGTATTGTGCTAGTGACACTTACCTCTATGGAATCCCACAGCCCGTATCTTAGCTGACCATGTCTCCTTGCTAATCATTCATTTAAACAAAACACACAAGATCGCCTAGAGGAGTTGTTATGTCAGTCAACAAAAGAAGACTCTTCCCCTGGCCAGTGTGGCTTGATTGGACAGAGTGTTGAACACTCTGAAAGGTCACTGGTTCAATATCCAGTTAGGACACAAACGTAGGTTGTCACTTTGGTCCCCAGTCAGGGTGCATATGGGAAGCAACCAATCAATGTTTCTCTCACATTGAAGATTCTCTCTCTCTCTGGCTCTCCCTTCCTCTCTTTTTAAAAAAATTTAATTTCATTTTATTTTTCTTGTTCTATTACAGTCGTCCCGATTTTCCCCATTGCTTTTCCCTGCCCTGCTCCCATAGTCGATCCCCACCCTGTTGTCCATGTCCATGGGTCATTTATACTTGTTCTTTAACTAGGCCCTTCCCCTTCTTTCCTCTCTTATCCCCCTCTCCCCCTCCTCTGGTCTCTGTCAGTCTATTCCTTGTTCCCATGCCTCTGGTTCTACTTTGCTCTTTTGTTTTGTTCATTAGGTTCCACTTTCAGGTGAGATCATATGGTATTTGTCTTTCGCCACCTTTCTAAAAACAATTTTTTATATATGTACATATATGTGTGTATATATATATGGCATGTATATGATATACATCCTCAGGTGAGGGGGAAAAAAGACTCTTACCAACTGAAATCTAGGGAGTGGAGCATAAGTAAAAATTGCTTCTTTATAACAATTTTGCATGCTCTTACTAATTGCTTATATTATATAAAAGTGGTATTTTAAAAAATCAAAATTTAAATAAAAGTCACAAGCTTTAGTACCCAGTTTTAACAACTCTTTTTGGGGAAAGGATCACACTAGAAAGTGAAAGATATCTACATATAAAATCTTTATTACA
Organism: Mormoops blainvillei; assembly: GCA_004026545.1. Lineage (NCBI taxonomy): Eukaryota > Metazoa > Chordata > Mammalia > Chiroptera > Mormoopidae > Mormoops > Mormoops blainvillei. The sequence continues at coordinate 175,476 of PVJD01001379.1, read as the reverse complement.
GGCAATATTGGTCCATACACTACACAATACCAACAGTACAAGTTTAATCTTTCAAAATCATCATTAAAACAGCAAAAGACCAAGAAATAAAATTTGAGTCAGCTGATTATTTTTCAAAATATTCTCAATGCACATTATCCTCAGTTCCCTTATTATAGTGAAACATTCAAATACAAAAAAATACCCCATTTAACATATACTAGTGTTAAATGGTTATTTGGCTTAAAATCTGAGTTAAGAAAATCCTTTTTAGCAACCTACATACAGATAAGTAGCAAACTTTATTATATTAAACAAATTCATTCTGCTTAAAATGTGTAAAGAATTTCATTCATCATGTGTTCTGATCCTAGTACAAGTGTTTAATCTCTCACCATCATGGTTTTATCTGAAGGACCATCTCAAGGAGTTGTCCTAGACATAAACTTATCCTCTTCCCCAACACACTTCATCCAAAAGTCTGTCCAACAGATGGCAACCGGGTAGCAGTCACTTCGCCATTTGATGCCAATGGTGCTGTGAGAGCATGGCCAGATCTGTTAAACAGCCCATTTTCCTACCTACTGTGGGTTGCTGCTCAGGAGGGAGGATAGACGCCAATACAAGCAGAAAATCTGCAGCTCCTCTGCTACGTTCCTTAGAACACTTTCAGTTTTTCTGGTCAATGCTCTGATTAGGTAACATACATAAAAGCCAGCATATTAGTTTAAATCTTTAAACAAAAAACTATATTTTCCAAAGTCATTATCATTTGGGGCAATTAAGTGATCTTTTCTTGCTTTGTTGAGCTTCATCTTTAGGGCATCTCTTCTTTCTTCCCATTCATGAAGTTCAGCATTCCCATGTGCAAATTTACAGCTGCTTCCTTCTGTGCAGGTACCATTCATATACCTGTCAGGACAAGTTAGCTTTATAAGCGTCTGCAAGTTGTTTATGAAGATCTTAAAATGTACACTTCACTAGCTTTATGATTTGCATAAAGTATTTAGTTCAAAATCTTATTAAACCTAGAAAAATAGATGTTTTACAGCCTTGACATCCACAACAAATTAGTACTTTAAGCTATTTAAATGTATTTAGTGAAAAAATACTGTTTTATTTCTACAATTCAAACATTTTCTTAAGACAAATATATCTTTAGATAACTTCATGAAAATGATCTTTTCCTGATTTTGTAATCTGGTTAAAAAAGAAAAATGAACTTCTCACTTAAAAAAAAAGGAAAACTACTGTTGAATGTGGGTGGGGGGAGACTACAATCCTTCCTTGTGCAGTGTTGACAAATCAGAAGTGACATTAAGTAAAAGCTGCCTTCAATAGTTTTAAGAATTACATGGATCTAAATTTGGAAATTAAACACCGACAGCATTTTAATAAAATGAGGAGCAACTCAAAATTATCTCGTTTCCTATTGAACAATTTTCTGAGTAAACACAGCAGTGATACATTCTTTTGACCCGAGTAAGTTTCAGATTTACACTTGAAATATTCAAAGGCAGTTTCAAAGCTGATGAACATCTATGACAAGAAAGGTTGTGATAAAGGGTTAGTCAGTCATGGCTGGGAACTCAAAAACTGTCTGGGCAAACTTGAATAAACATACTTCTCTATTCAGTTATCTTAAGACATTTCAAACTGGTATCCGCAGACTAGTAAATCTTTTCATGTAACCACAGAAGAGTGAAGAAATGTTTAAAGAGCAACTAGAGCTCAAATCTAAGCCTCCAATATTAGAAGACTTATCACCCAGATATTCTCTGTCTAATGACCGTCAAAGTCATGTGAGACCAGCAGTTTTAATGCGTGTAGTTTAAGAAACCTACATACCTATCACAAATACTAAAATATCCTGTTGGAAAGCGGTGCTGCCAGCAGTACTGGTCGTCTTCGGTGTGGAAAACCTTCTCTTTGTGCTTTTCTGAGGAGATGTGGTCTTGCCACTGCTTCTCACTGTTACAGTTCTTCCCACACATCCAGCAGTGAAAGTCCACCTAAAAAGCACAAGACGTGCGTCCCATCAGCAGGTGTTGTCTGTGTGTCCCTCAAACACGGTCATGGCACCAGAAAGACTAGAAACCAACCAACATAAGACCCAGACTCTGTTCTTGTGGAGCCTGCAAAATGCAAGATCCAGGCAAGAACAGACAACTCAACATAAGAAACAGGACCAAGGAAAAGATGCCAACACTGGGAAGCGTGCCACAGCATAGGAAGCACAGAGCAGGCGCGATGGATCCAGCCAGGTATCTGGGAAGCGTCCAGCAAGGAGGCGACAGGAACTAGTGTGCAAACAAGGATGTCTGTCAGGAGAACGAGGGCCAGGTTCAAACAAGGATTCCAAGGAGTAAAACCACAAGGTAGAGCAGAAAGAATGTGAAAGCCCAGGGCTCGCCAACTGCAGAGGGATGAGCAGCAACTCCATTCAGTGCATATGAATGGAGCCTACACTAGGGACCAGGATTTGTGCCATGCTGGAAAGATGCTGCCCCTAGGACACAGACCTACAGAGAGAAGGCTCTCTGCTATAATGGGAGGTAAGGGCTACCAATTATGCAAGCTGTAAGTGTCCAAGTATTTCCCAAATGCCCCGTATAAGGATCATTGCAACCCTAGGTAAGAACAGATTCTGGGGACTTCCCATGAGATTCTGACTCAAGATGTATGGGATACAGATGAGAATCTATTTTACTAAACACCAGGTAGATGGTGTTTAGTAAACACTGAGGAGATGTGGTCTTGCCATGGCCAACAAGTGGGGGTGGCGCTGCTCTGGGAACCCAAGGAGGACTTAAGGTGGCAAGGGAATCAGAGCTGAGCCTTGGCAGAGAGGGCAGATTCACAGGGTGTAACACAAGCAGAGGCATGGGGCAAGGCCAGGCCACGGACATGACCTGGATCACATTGAATCAATATGGAGAAGGGCCAAAGAAAACGAAACAAGTAGCAAAATAACACATACGTCTACGTCAATTGAAAAAAAACATGCCAGGCAGAACTGCCGATTAGGGAAAAGTATGTCAAAGATATGTACACATGGCCTGGAAAAATACACACCTGATCTGGGCCCTCTGGGAAGGGGGACAAATGGGGCTCCTGTTTTATCTGTAATGTTTATTTTACAGAATCAAATACAACAAACTGTTAACATCACTTCACTTGGAATAGTGGGCTCAAAATATTCATTATACTATCCTCTTTAGTTTTCTGAAAATTTTAGAAGAAATCACAGCAGTAAAAGACTGCAGGTGACTTAATGTCTCTCTAGAACCCTAGAGACAGAAGCTAGACTGCAGGCGGGTAAGGAGGGAATGAGAGGCCCAGAAGGAAAGGGGACTACATTTCCTGGGCACCTTCTGTGGCCTAGCACTGGGATGAGTGTACAGGCTTATACTTTACTCCTCCGTCATAACCACCCCACTCGTAGGTGGTTAATCTGCCCAGACTAGTAAAAAAGGAACAGGACTTAGACTTGAAATTTTCTGGCTCCAAAGTCAGAAAAAGGATCAAGAAAAGGATTTTAGAATGAAGAGACTTAAGCTAAGCCAGCAGTAGACCACTGGAGAGAGAAGATGAAGGTACTGGGAAAGGACAGGGAATATGTGACAGAGCCAGGTTTTGGAGAAGGTGGGGTGGGGGGAAGGGAGAGGTTCCTTCTACTGCTCAGAAGCAAACGAGAGGCGGGACAACCAACAGTACTTACAGTAACTTCAGCATAATCTGTCGGCATGTGAATTTGTTTTCCATTATCCTTGTTGGACTGACTGGCTACATCATCACTTTTTTCATTTTTTTGACTCTTTAGCCAGAGTTCATAAAACTGCTCCATATCTTGTACTAAAGCAAAATGAATCACTTTCAGCAGCAGAGATTTAAATACACCATTTAAATAAATGCAAGATCATGCATACTTTCTGTATCAGTTGGCATACATTTTCAAAAGGAAAGCGAGAGGCTGAATGAAGACTGATTATATTAGACAAGGAGAGACAGTCCATGTCCAAGCAGCAGGTGAACTATCATAGGCAAGAATCAAATTCAGGACTGTTAGACCACAAACATTAGTTTTCAAGATTAATTAACTCCTCCCTGCATTTACAAGACACTTTGGGGGCGGCGGCGGGGGGAGTAAAATTAAGAAACCATTATAAGGCTATCGGTAAAAAAAAAAAAAAAAAAAAAAGGCTCCGCACAGCTTTATGGTGCCCACATTAAACACTTGTTATCACTGTCATAACCACACAAGCTACTTACACAGTTTGGGGGAGCCTGGAGCTGATATGCTCCTCACTGCTTACTGAGAAAGAGGAGAACATACTACTGTTGGGATCGGGATTCTGACCCTGATGGGAGTCCATCAGTCAAGCCACAGTCCCAAAGCAATGACATGCTAGGGTGCAATTTACAGTAACACAGCCGTGACCAGGTCCTGGGCAGTGGCTGCAAGCTGCTTCCTATGCAAGGGCAGGTGCAGTCCGCATTACCAGGTTTCTCAACTTCAGTACTAATGGCATTCAGGGCTGAATAATTCTCTGCTGTTGGGGCCTGTCCTGAGTGCACTGTAGGATGTTTAACAATATCCCTGGACTCCACCCACTAGACGCCAGTAGCATATTCCCAAAAGTCATCACAATAAAAATGTCTCCAGATACTGTCAATGTCCACAGGGGAAAGGGGAACGTGTGGCCAAATTTATCCCCAGTTGCTGTTATGTCCCTGCTCCAAGAAAGACAGCAAGGAGGAGTGCCATCCACATAAGTCACTGAATTCTGACATGGTTGAAACATAGCAGGTGACATGCTTAAATCCAACTGGTTCTGTAATCCAGAGACTGCAGATCTTAAGCTCATAATTATCCTTCAGTTAAGATCCTAATGATCCTTGTAATAAAACATTTTCTAGTCAAGTGAAAAGTTGTCTAAGGCTCCTTTCAAAGACTCCCACAGTGAACTATCTAGAAGTTTGGTCAACATAGACTTTCTCTCTTTGGGCCTTTGAATCTGGGCCTGTTCTACCAGTAAGGCCTCCTTGAAGAAACCTTCGATTCTAATTTGATTAACTCCGGGGGTGACTAGTCACAAATAGAAGCAGATGATCTGATTTAAGCAGTCATGGAAGGACTAAACTTCCCCAGACCATTCATTACTCAGGAGTACATCTACAACATCAAAGGATGCAAACCTATACACCTGTATCCAAATCTGACCTAAGCATAGATCAGATGTCAGATTCTGCTCCACTGATAAAACGAGACAATTGCTTCAGACACAAATGGCTTTCTGTGTTCATTGCAAGTTGGCATATTTTCAGAGAGGAAAGAAACTTTCAAGCAAGCTAAATTTCATGGATATCAAAGCCACAGTTAAAACATCAACTTACTCCCATTCTCCTTCATGTATGTCCATACTTCTCGTTCCTCAGGACTATGAGCAAATGAGCAGTTTCCAACATACTGACATTTTTTCCCAGAAGCAATATGATTGCACAGCTGTATAAAAAAATACGAATATAGGGCAGAGTTTACTTAGTAAAACTGCCTAATTTTTACATTTAAGCAAAATAAGCATTATTATCCATGCTAATGCTGAGTAATATAATTTTAAAATAAGATTGATTTGATTTTATTCAAACTGGCTATAAGCCCAAAATACATGAGATGGTATTAAGCTTTCTATTTCAAAAAATTTCAAAAGAAAATTTTCAAAAGAAAGAAAATATGAAACTGGATTATGAATGTCTACAAACTCACTCATTCAGAGTATCTGCGTTTAACATAGCAGACTGTTTTTTTCTCCAAAAGGAGATCTCTGGCCCCTCAGTCTGGCAGCTCCTATTCTCCCCTACCTACCGCCTAGGATGCCTCCTTTTCAGCACTTGGGAAGCAGTCAAGAAACTACAGACCACTCCAAAGGTACTAAACAGTCTCAAAAAAATCTCGGACATTTAGCTTCCTAATAACCTAACTGGAAGCAAACCTTGGCCATCATTCACTAGATATGTGTTTTTCTGAAGGCAATTATTATGCTAACCAGGCCATCTAGTTGTACATGGCATTCAAATAATACTTTTTGTCAGTTACCTTTTTATTTTACAGAGTAAATACAATGATACTGGTAGGAAAATAAAGTGATAGCAATCAGCAAAATGCAGACTTCCCTAGGAACTTTGAAGACTATGAAGAGCTAATAAAATCTCCATCACCGAGAGCTCATTCTTAACTATCATGAGTACGCTTGTCTTTATAAGAATGTAAATCCTAGTACAATTGTTAGCTTATCTTAGTTTATTTGTGTTTCAACAGGAGCTGGCCTTATATATTAGCTTACATAATATTAGATGCTTAGCATGGGTTTTTGCTAAAAGCCTAACGCAGCGCCGTGAATACTGTACGCTTTCTTCCTTGGACCAAGATCAGTAACCCCTCCCCTTATAATCTTCTGTATTAAATCAGCAGTCAATAAAACATTCTGTGACTGACTTTATTATACTCTTTTCCCAATCAAACCCCACTAAGTACAGGGAAGCCTTCACCATAGTCTTTGAAACTCAGGGATAGGGAGCAGGGAGAAGAGAAGACAAAGGAGAAGGCCAGCCGCGGTGCTGGGCTTTTACATAACACCCTCTTGTGTACTCTGCCCTCTGCCCTACAATGTGATCACTCCCATTTACGAGTGAGCAAACTGAGGCTGAGTAACTCGACCAGGGCCCTTCCGGCAGACTCTGAAGCCCCTTCTCTTTCCACCTTACCACACTGTCTACACACATACACACAGAGTATTATTTCTTCTTTTACAAAAAGGATCCCTGAGCAATCCCTAGTATGGTAGAAAAGAAGAAGGAATAAGCTACTACAACATTATACAGCAGTACACCACATCTGAGATTTCAGAATAGCCAGCAGTCCTCGGAAGCTGCCACATGAACTAGAACTGTTCTCAGTCGTTTTTGTTTTAATAAAATGTTAAGGAATACACCCATAACCTCACCATCTTTTAAAGTCCAAGACATCAATTGTTCCAATCACTCCTCTTCCCCTCCTACATACCCCACTGGTGAAATCACCCAAATCTAGGAGTCTGAAACCACTGTGGATGAAGCACAAATATACCACCTCCTTCCAAGACTGACCTTGTAACCTGTATATGTTTCACAAAATGCAAGGTACTCTGGGCAATGGGAAATTAAGCTGCTTCTTCCTCAACTCTCTCTGACAAGTCAAAGAGGGAGGCTTCCTTTACCCAGGAGACTCTGCAATCCATCTGACCTGCTTCTCTGGGCAAAAAGTTCTCTCCCTGTTTCCCCCATCAGGGCAGAACGTTCACAGTCTGTCAATAGTCCAGTGTCCCTGTCCATTAACAGACATGGTGAAAGGCCTCCAGACTCTCTCCAGACCCACTCCCTCATGAAGAGGACGATCCAGAGCTGGTTCACGGGGTATGCGTGGACAATCATCTTCAAGGCCATGGAAGGCGGCAGAAGGTACTGAGGTAAGTAAGGCATGCCATCTTGTGAATGAAAGTACTATCCTAACTTTAAATTGGTCTTGCATTTTCATTCTAAGGGTTTTTGAAGAACATATTCCTCTAATGTTGAACATTTTTCCTCTTGAGTTATTTTTAGAAGATCCTAACAAGTAGGGTATCTTTCAGTATCCATTGCTTCAGTGAAAGAAACAGGCATGATAAAAAAAAAAAACAACTCATCCACAGCACTGATAATAATACAGAAAGCCTTGGGTTTGATAGCAAAGCTAAGAATCAAATTTAAATGAAATTCTCTTCCATTCCCTCCCAAAAGTCATTCATCTGAAAAATAAGGTCAATCATGCCCATAGCTGTTCCTCAAGCCTCTCTTTCTTGATTCTCTATTTACTTTTTTCAAGTAACTACTAAAATTCCAATCCATCTGAAAACTATCCCAGGATAATCACACACATACTAAAGGGAAGGAAAAAAGAGAGGTCCATTTAAATTTCATTATTACGATGAATGAGCATTATTTAAAGGGTGCCAATTTCAATCTGAATTACTACTTTCTAATAATTTGAAATGCCTAATAAAAAAAAAGTGGCTTAAAAATTACGTATGTACATCAAACTGTAAAGGCATTTGTTTCTTTGTGGGGAGAGGACGGATGTTCATCCACTTCTTACGTTCAACAGACATCACTCTCATCGCACGACGATCTTTGGTCCACCTAAGAAAAATGGAGTTCAGAAAAAACAAAGACACACTGGCAAAAGGCATAATATAAAGGGACAGGTACGAAGTTTGTACCTAAAGGACCAGAGATTTTTTTCCTCAACCCTTCTAAAAGAAATGCCTTATGATGCTGTCATTTCATTTCCTGTTGATATTCGTAAACAAACATACCCTACCAATCCTAAACAAAGAACTGATAAAATATAAGAAAAACACCTGAATTTTGTTGAATTCTTAGCTACACAAAGCCTAAAAATCTATTCTCTTGTGCTTTGTAATTACTCGTAGATTACCTACTTTCCCCTCCTCTCTTCAAAGTCTTAATCTTTTCTTACATATATGATTTTACATCTATGAAACAGATCATTATGAAATAGGTATTGTTTCCACACACATGCTACTTACGAATGCCTTGCTTTTGCACTACAATATTTTCTGTTTTTGTCTGGTTCAATGACTTGACCATTTCTTAAACACTGAGCACATACAAATTTTATCTTCATATTAAGAGATCCAGGCATTATTTGATTGCCAGGTACCTTAAACAATTAAAAGATCAGTTTTAATATAAAACCAGTTTTCTGAAAACAAAATACTGAATTACCATGTATTTATTTTTCATAATAGTACACAATTTCTTTTGTCTGGTTTGATGATATGACCAGTAATATATATGATCTGATAACTAAATCTCCAATTCCCTACCCAAATGCAAGAAAATATTATTAAAAAGCAGATCAGAAACACCAAACCTCAATTTATGAAAGTCAGCTCTGGAACTGAGGACTGGAAGTTTTCTGGGTGGCAGGGGAGACAGTAGATAAAGCAGTTTTGCCAGATGGGAAGCAAAACTGCAAATACAATCTACCTCCCTTACATAATACAGAATATAACTTTTGTACCCCTAAAATTTCTGTTTCAGTATGATTACACACTTACACATTATATACTTATACCAATTAATATTAATTATGAAGTCTTAAAATTATCCCTTTGCATAATAGTAGAATCCCCAGAGTCCAAGATCCCAATTGTTCTGTCAATTAGGTTGAATAAGAAAACTGTGTCCTATATTCTTGGAAGGTATTATGGGATGCCTAATTTTTATAATTACTAACTAAAATTCAGAATTTTTTTTTCATATGAAGAATTCCTCAACTCAACAGACATTAAGAAAGTAGTGGACTATAAGTATGAATTGCCTCTGCCAACAACTAACATCCATTAGGCCATCCTGGAAAGAGCCCCAAATGTGAAAAGTACGCAAGAGAAAATACCTGAGCTCCAGGTACATTTGCTTCCAAATTTTGCCAATATCGTTTAGATTCTTGAGCAATAGCATCATGTGAGATACCTGGGAAATGTACAAGCCTTCGGTTATGTTCTCTATGTAATAACAGTCCACCAATCAGGTCACAGTCAAGCTCAATTCCCTAACTATTCCCACATAGTGTATTCTGCCATCAAGGAAGAATGAACACCACATGACTCTTTTTCAAAATGGAATATTTACAAATAGAGCTCTTGGTGCTTTCTGAGGAATCTTTCTCACAAAACCATACTACATGCACGAACTTATACCAGCAATTAATTAGATGGGACCATACTAAAAACCGGCCATTCTAAAATTGAAAAGTGATTGTGCAGTTTAAAGTTCAGGGCAAAATCAACAGGGTTGCCACATCAGGGTGATGGAGAAGGGGCTCAGGGACTGCTTCATCAAACCCAGACTGCTCTGAAGGCATGTCTCAATCACACACACACATCTACCTGTTTCATTTTGCAATATCCAGACTTTCAATTCTACAAGACTGTGAGCATAAAAACACTCATCTTCCCTTAAACAGCCATATCGAACCTCATGTCGACATAAATCAAGATGACACTGATCATTAAAAGGACGTATTTTGGAGTATTTTACTGTTGTTTCTCGCAAAATGTGGACAAGGCACCTAAAATGAAAATGGAGTGACATTTTAATATTGTTGTGCCAAAACTTTAAACAATATATATGTGTCAAAAGTTTTGACTAAAAATACATTTTAAGTCTTTATCAGAAAAAATAAATCACTGTATACAATTACTGGATAATTGCGGGGGGGGGGGTGGATAATTATACATTAAATCATAAAACACCTAAATCCATGTCATGAGCAGCTAAAAATCAATAATGCTTTTTGGTATTAAATAATTAATTTAATAATTCCTTTAAAAACTCCCAGAAAAAAGCTACTAACAGACATTTTAAAATAGTCATTGTCTTTCAACAAAAGGGATGGGGTAATGCCTGGGCAGATTAACAGTCTGGTTTTATTTGGAGCTAAAAAAATAATCTATTTTGTCACTATAAAAATTAGAAACTACCAACATACTTATTGTCTTGAAACTCATGCTTTGTAACCGGGTGAGAACAAGAAGTAGAATTATCTTTATTTCTTTTACTGATCATTCTAGGTTTATGATCAAAACATTTCTGAAACAGAGAAGAAAAATTATCACAAAAATATAATACAACTTCTGTACCCTGAATATTTCTTAGTTTCAATATTATTACACACTTATACATTATATGTTTATACCAACTAATATTCATTATTATCTCTTGGATTACAGTAGGAGCTACCATTGCCAAGTGAATGCTTTATCATAGCAGGGTTCGTACTAAGTGCTTTATTCTTCCGGGTTTGCAAGTCAGAAACTATCACCAATGTCACAGCAGAAAATAAGGTGTGGAGACAGCACCTCGCAAAGGAATATAAACTCTCCAAGATGCTCCTGCAGAAGTTTGAATACGGTGAGGCTGATCTTTCCATTGCCGCCAAAGAAAGCCTCTCTGCTGAACGCCCCTTTCCGTTCCAGTGTCCAGACGTCTATCTCCTCTTGGCAATAAGCAAATGTGCAGTGGCCTGAATATCTACATTCCTCCTCAGCGGCAACATCTACAAAGACAGAGAATTAAAGTCATTTACAACGTGGACCACTGGTTTTTCAAAGCCAATAAATACTAAACATGCTTAGGGCATTATTTGAATTTTTATAACAATACATGGAGAGCTTCAGACAGTAATACCTATGTTACCATCCAGAGATGCCATTAACTCTTTAAAAAAAACAAAAACAAAACAACAACCCAGTACAAGTATAAATTTCTTTTTTTTCCAGACAGGGAAAAAAAAGTCTTGATCTAAGTTTTAAAAATCATTCAGAAACATTCAAAATTTGTTCAGATAAAGTGGCTTAACAAAATACAAATATTAAGTTCCTGACAAAGCAGCTTCAAGAGCAACATTTTCAAAGCCTTAGTTCAGTGTTCTGATTCGGTGTAGACATAGTCATAGAACTTCAAGTTTGAGATAGTTTAAAACCTTAGTCAAAGTCCTGTTTCCATAAACAGCTACAAAATATACACCACACAAGAAGTTTTACACCAAGATAAAAATAATATAAGAAATACTAACATCTCAACCCAAGGAGCTTGCCATTAACTCTTATCTAAACATTTTTAGTAACAGTAATCCTGGAACTATTATAATAAATACAGCACATCATTTATCACTTATGTAATGTATTCTGATTAAGTAATTATAGTACATACCTTTACATATATAATAAGGTCCTTCATAATTTGTTTTTGTTGGTCTTGGGCGTATTTTTTTCCATGATTTATCTTCAACATTCTTTATCCTACCAATTAAAATATCTTTCTTACATGTATGATCTATATTATTAGCAAGGTAAGTGAAATCCATTAACTTAGGGCCTGAAAAAGATGTAAAAAGGATTGCTGATATGCACAAAGAGTATCATTTCATTTCACAGGCACACTTACAAGCAGATGTGAGCAGATTAACTAATTACTAAATTCCTACAAAAATCCCACTTTCATAACCCTAAAATGTAAACAAGCTACTAAAGCAATTTTTGTGTTTTATACTGTTTATCAGACAACACAAAGTTCTATTCAACACCAGTCCTCCCAATATATACCCTTATTTAACTTTTAGGATAAGAATTCTGATGGTTTATAAAGAACACTATTAAATATACAAATAAGAAAGAAAATTAATTGAGGAATAAATTGTATTTCAGCTGAAAATTCAGAATAAATTGTGCTTCAATAACGTAATTTAGGAGCAAAGATAATAAACCAACAGAAAGTACTTTAATTTCCATAAACATTATATCATATACTGGTCTTTTTTTTTTTCCTAGTTCTGGCTCTATTTGAAAATGACCAAATTCTTAAACGTATATATAGAACATAAACAATTTCATAAATATCTCAATAAGCTTTCAAAATCAGGTAACTATTTTATTCCACATGATTCTTTATATAAAACTATATCAAATAAGAGCAGAGACTTATTAGATTCCAAAGGCCCCAAATCAATAACTGTGGCTTGTTTAGAAAGAATTCAAATAGCGATTGAAAAAGTCACAATAGCTGGTTTTTGCCACATTATATTTACAAATTCCTAAGAACTCTCAGGTTACTAGTTCAATACCACCCACTACTTTGTGTTGGTCCTGACCTGATTTTACAAAACAAATCTGGCAAGCTTGTCTCAATTCATGGGTTCCTTCAAGGGGATGTCTTGGGGTCACTGATGAAGGCGGTTTTGTAACTGCACTTCCAAAAAAGTTTCCAAAATCATTTCTAGGGTGACTTGAAATTCCCAGGAAACTCTCAGAAGCAAACAAACTTCCTGGTCCATTCATCTGCAAGAAGAATAAAAAAACGAAAAACAGCCAACAAATACTGATTGCATATAACTAAAGCAGGAAACAAATTTTTCTGAAAAAATAAGACATTCTTCAGACTGAAGTTGGTACTATTCTGTCCCTAATGGGCTTTTATTTAAAAGCTGTTTCTTTGTATGTTTTCCTGTCTTTGGGTCTCTATTCCCCTCCCCCACTTTTTTGGACTCTCCATGACTTCTTAAATGTATTAGGTAATTGTTCTGTTTCACAGCAAACACATTTTACATGCCCTGATCTTACACAGTTGACCCTTGAACAACATGGGGATTAGAGAGGGCTGACCCCCATGTAGTCAAAAATCCGCACGTAATTTTTGACTCCCCAAAGACTTCAAATGTCCAGCAGTATCGGGGGACTGGTTCCAGGACCCCTGTGAATACCAAAACCTGAGGAGCATTCAAGTCCCTAAAATGGCGTAGATCAATGCGTACAGTTGGCCCTCCATATCCAGACCCCCAATCTCAGTTCAGAAACAATACAGGTATTTTATTGGAAAAAAAATACGCATATAAGTGGACCCTCACAGTTCCAAACCCATGTAGCTCAAGGGTCAGCTATATTTCCTTGTGTTGTTTACTCTGTGCCTCTTACACTGTCTGCAAATAGTGATTATTCTGCTATGACAGACCCAGTCTTTAGCACAGAACAGTTATTGCTAGATGTTCCAGAAGAGTCTTATTCTAACACTATTTCCCACAGCACACACAGAATTTGAGGGAGGCTGTCATAGTCACTCAAATAACTCAGTTACTTAAGTAAAAGACCTATTTTCAATTTAACTGATGTATTTACAAAAGAGGAAGTGGCACTTACAAGTAAAAGGGAAGAATTACTGTTGTTAAGCGATGTTCCCTCTCTAGAAGTTGAGGTGGACAGATCTAAAATAATAAAAAGACTTCAACAGACCTTTTCATTCTAATCATGTAACAAGAACATCAGGGCTTAGCAGCTGACTATGGCTCCCCACGTTACTTTCCATCCCAACTCCTAGGAGCTTTCTTGCTCACGACTGACACTCAAAGAGGGGTATGGAGGTTTTCCTGTCCTCTAGAAACCGAGGACATCAAAAAACCCTTAGGCAAAAAAAAAAATTAAAAAGCTATATGCAGAGATAGAGGCCAAGGCAAGGCCTACCAGGTGGGACTGTAAAAACAACAACAACAACAACAACAAAAACACTAAGAAAATAATTTATATTCAGTGGAAAAAGAGCCTCTCCTTTTGAAAATATGAAGCAAGAACTCACCATAACATTAAGAAAATTAGTAAGGTTCAATTACTTTCTCTTTCTTAATCTACCAGTCGATTATTTTCTCCCTTCCATTCTGTCTCCCACAGATTTTAGTTTCTTCCATTGTCAATGTTTACATCAATTATTTTGATTTTTGTCCCTTTAACCACGTAAAAATGCTTCAGAAATATGAAGATTTTTATCATTATTATTGAAAGTATATATTAACCCTCGGATTACAGAAATAGGAGTCATATCAAAAACTCAGCAATCCCTGTAAAACTAAAGCATAGCTCAGTTGCTGAATGGATGTAGCTTAAAACAGATCTAATCATTACCATCCTGAACACTGATCTTAAATTAGTTTTAAGTATTTGCTCATTCCAGAATTTAAAAGGATGACCTGTTTTTAAGACCATTTAACGTGGGGTACATCTTTCTTGTAGAAAATGTTAAGTCATTTCGCCCCCCAAAACAGACACCCCAGCTTAACTATGCTATTTAAAAAAAAAAAGTGCCATGTACATTCCTATTCTCCTTTGCTTCTTGATCTCCAGAATGGCACATTTAAGTCAAGGTGAATTTAAAATGAAAGGTTTTGCTTTTGTATTTTCAGCTACAATGAAAGTAATTCAAGTACCAACGCTCCAGGGTTAGTTAAATAATTGCCAACCATCAACTATCATTTTCAGAAAATGAACTGCAATTGTTTATATAAATGGCTCAATTCTTACCTTGTTTGGATTCACTTATTGAAAATGAATTTAAAGAAGAACAGAAATCTTCTTCTAAGGATGAGGTCAAAGGTGGATACAACTCTGAGAAGGAGGGTGGAGGGGCATACCTCGCACCAATGGGCAAGGTGCCCAACAGAGATGCCGAAAAGGGTATGGTAGGGGTGACACTGGCTGTTGGTAGGGGTCCTCTGACTAAAGCTGATGGCTAGAAAAAAAATTAAAGATTTGATGACAATCCATGAAACTCAGGTCCAAGTTGGCTGAGCTGCTTCTAACATTAACATATAAAAACAAATCATCACTCTGGGTAAATATGTTACGTAACAAAGTTGAAATAAAAATGAAGACAATAGAGGAACCTAAGCTATAGAGTTTATTTCTTTTCAGGTCTACATTTTAAAAAGAACTGAGAGAGAATCCTTCATCCATAAAATTTATTTTTTCTTACCTATCAAATGTCTACTTGCCCTTTCTATATGTATGATTCCAAGAGGAGTTGAAGAAAAATTGGCTAATTACTAGATAATATGTCTCTTTTTTATTTCAAAAATGATCAAATTAGCCAGTTACCACGAAAGAAGGACAAAACTAATTTTCAACATAAGAAACCCACAGTTCAGCCCTGGCTGGTGTGGCTCAGTGGACTGAATACCAGCCTGCTAACGGAAAGGTCACTGGTTCGGTTCCCAGTCAGGGCACATGCCTGGGTTGTGGGCCAGGTCCCCAGATGGGGGCGTGTGAGAGGCAACTGATAGATGAATCTCCCACATATCAATGTTTCTCTCCTCTTTTTCTCCCTCCCTTCCCCTCTTTCTAAAGATAAATAAAATCTTACAAAACAAAAAAGAAACTCAAGGTTCGGTCTATAGGCATTACTGAAAATATCTAACAAGTAATATTACTTTTTTTTTTTTAAAGTAAGCCTGCCTTCAGAAGAAGTAATGATGAACTTTACCATAACAGTTTCATTAGTTTCAGGTGCGGAATCAAGGAGGTCATCTATTTCATCTCCAAGGACCATATCTCCATCATCTAAAAAAGCTTCTGGCATAGAGAAGGGGATCTTTCCTCCATTTGCCAACACTGTCGATGGTAGAGAGCTCTCTTCCACTTGTAGTGGCAAAACAGAAGTTAAGGGCATAACTGGAACTGAGGTGAGCTCACTTCCAACTTGGTGAGAAAAACTGGATGCAGGTATAGAAACACTAGGAACTGCTTCTTGCCTTGGAGTTAATAAATCTGTAACATGGATAGAATTGTACTCCTTTTCAGTGTACATACATAACACTAATGTTAATAAACAAAAAGAGAAAATAGAGAGCTAAGCGAGGATATGAAAGAGATTATAAGAACAAGAAAATGCAACAAATAAAAACAATTTAAATAAAAAAGTAAAAGTAATTCTAAAAATAATTTGTTTTACCCAGGAATAGATATATCCATTTCAGAAAACATTTCCTTTTTTCTCAAAATGCCTGGGCCCCTTTTGGGCAGAGATACAGATGGTGGTGGTAAGGCCATGGTGGGCATTCAATGACTGCTTATTGATATCAGTATTATCAATCACACACTGACACATCCATAGGCACAAAGGCAGTTTTCAAAATTATTCTTGCTTTCATACAAATAATCACACAGTAACCTTATTTGACAACTATAATACATATAATGTCTAAAACTGGTACTTTTTAGATTAAGATGACATGGGAAAACATACCTGGCTCAATATCTTCCACAGAACAGTTCAAAGCCTAGAAATTAAACCAAATAATAAATCACAGTATTTTCAGGATTCTAAACTATAAAGCAATCTGTAAAACTCAGTGTAAGAAACCAATGCAGATTTTCACAGAAGTGTGACTCCCTTCCAATTAAGACCAAGAAATCAATGTAATATGAAAATATTTGTAATATGTGGTGTTAAACAGTGTTCTGTCAGTACCACCACTGGTTTCTTATGGACCAGTAATTCTCAAAGGATCAGGGGAGGGCATACCAGTTTCAGACGTACTAGTCTGCCCACCACTCCCTCCCCAACTCTCAGTGGCTATTAGCACCCTAACAGCTCTAAGACAACTAACTTTTGAAAAAACAACTGTTAACAACTGTGTTTATCCCAGTGACTCCCAAAATCAGTATATGGCCTTGAACTACTTTTTCTAACAAAACCTAACATCTCTGAAAATCCTGTAACATGTTCCATCAGTCTTCAGGAAATGCTGGTTAAGAGTAACAGATATTATTTAAGCTGTCTGTTTTCTTTTTATAAGACAGGGAGCTCTGGTCAATTATGTGTCTGAGAAATAAAAAAGTCTGAAAAATAGACACAAACTATAAATATTAAAAGCAAAATTGCTAACATGTCTATCTTTTCTTCTTTTTTAAATTATGATTCTTACAAAAGTAGTAACTTTACCTTGGTAGCCCCATCCCCAGGAACTGATTTTAATGACAGCTGAAAGAAAACAAAGATGCAACCTTAAAAACAGAACTGCCTCCAAATTACAAAATAAAATGAAAACACCTGATGGTGAGAACGCCAGCTTACCTCGGCTCTAACATATGCTTTTCTTATTTTAAATCCCAATTTCTGAGCTAGTTCTTGAGTTAGTTTTATTACATGTTCATCCTGAAACAAGTGAGAATATATAATTAATGGAGAGTTTTACTTACTGTGAATAGGCAAAACTTTTGCCTATATAACTTATATAACTCTAAGTTATAACATATATTCTGTCAAGACACTTGCTTCATGAGCAATTGGTCCCAAGTGAAGCAGCTGATGGCTGGCTGTAAAATATAACTCTTTAAATGCCATATATCCACAAGTAATAAAATGGTCATGATGTAAACAAATGAATGAAAATACAAATCCCATACCTGAGGCACTGCCAAGGAGCATTTTGCTACCGCATCATAAGCCTCTTTGTATCTTCCCAAATCGCTTAGAGCCTTAGATTTCCGATACAGAGCTTTGTAGTTACTGGCATTTAAACTGAGGACTTTATCACAGTCTTCTACAATTTTATCAAGGAAACCCTGGTGTGCAAGACCAAATAAAGTTAGCAATTAAACAATTCATTTCTTGCACTGATGTCTTCCTATAAATGCAAACACATAAGACCCCAGGCTATTACCCTTGTTTTAAATGCAATGTTAGCAGTGTTATTTTTCTTAAAATTACTTTCATTATGAAATTTCAAATACACAAAAGGAGAAAGAATATCATGAATACCCATGTACCCACCACCCAGATCACACAAATGTTAACATCTGGTCATTAAGGCCTCAGATCTTCAAGAAATAAAGTTTTCTAGGCATTATGGATGCCTGCAGGTATCTCTCTCCTGTCCTATTCTCCTCCCATCTGTAGTTACCCCTTGGTGGATCTCATTAAAATGTCAAATGGAAATGTAACTCCCAAACAGCTAGAAAGGAACGCATTGTAAAAAACAAAATAAATTCGCAATGAATGCTCGCTCATTAACTAAGAACTAGGTGACAACATGGATACCTTTTTTATCTTCATAGCTGTTTACTGAATATCCATAGTGAAAATTATAGGCACATCAAACTATTAATTTTTAAGTGTAGATATGTGAAAGCTTGTGTTAATTCTTTTGAAAGCTAACTACTTTTTGTGCTAAAAAAAAGCTCCTAAGAGGACTGAATCTTGACTAAGAAGTGAATTGTCAACACAAGTACCTGACAGACAAACTTATCTCTGAACACTTGTATCTTGTCTCCCTAGGTTGTCTGTTTCTTTTTTTTTCAATAAGTGACACCCCACCCAAAGCCATACTCAAGTGGGTATCTCCAAGGATCATTAACTAAGAAACAAATTACTTTTTAAAATCCCTAAACATCTGTCCAAAGCTGTTTTTTTTAAAGTTTCAGGCAACTCTAAAAGCAGTTAACAGCATCTTCATTCAAAATGGAAATTAGAAAATTAACTTACTAATGTACTATGTTGAAGCATTGTTTTAAAAACCACAACTCACCATATTAGAATAGCAAGCAATACGATTTATATGTAGTTTTTCAATGATTTCTTTAGGGATTAAAATTTCTTCAGACTTTGCATAATCAGCTATATTCAAAGCTTCCGTGTACTGGCTTATTGAGCTGTTCCAATCACATTCTCGATAAACATCATTTCCTTCATTAAAAAGATTTCTCACAAGAGCACGTAAATATACCTAAAAAAAATAAAGTTGCCACCTGAAACCATTTAAGGAACAAGTTGGGGAATAAGTAAATTTTAATTTTTGTACCTAAAAGTCCAGAGGAAATAATTTGACAGAGTTAACAAGCACTGCTGTTAAGAAACTGTACACCCGGCTGGTGTGGTTCAGTGGATTGAGTGACCAAGGGTCACCGGTTCAATTCCCAGTCCAGGGCACATGCCTGGGTTGTGGGCCAGGTCCTCAGCAGGGGGTGCACGATAGGCAACTACACATTGATGTTTCTCTCCTTCTCTTTCTCCTTCCCTTACCCTCTCTAAAAATAAATAAATAAAATCTTTAAAAAATAATAATAAATTGTGAAATTGGGTCCAAGTCACTGCAATCTCAGTGCAGGTTTCATCTTGCTTGCTTTTTCAAGGAAAATTCTATTTTTAATTATTAAGAAAAATGCAGCAAAAGCATCTTGTAAATATTTGTCCACATCTCCAACTCTGTGCCTGGGATACTCTTGTAAGTACAAACTCTAGGTCAAACAGAATGAGATTTTTAAGGCTTCTAACTAGTATTTCTAAATTCCCTTCCAAAAGGGCAATAACAACAAATACTTCAAGTGGTTTCCTTTATAGCACTCCCACCAACACTGAGTAGCACGTGTGTACCTGTGTGCCTGCACCTAAAATCTCTACCAATTTCTAGGTGGAAAATGGTTCCTTTTATTTTGTGTCTTTGATTACCAGCAAAGTTGAACTTTCTCACATTTTTACCGACCATTTGTATTTCTCTTTCATGACCTGTTTGTCAGGTCTTACTGCTTTAGGGGAGGAGGGATGTTAAACTTGTTTTTTATTAAATATGCATAATACTTACGTATGTAGAAAAGTTTTTAAGATTCTTTTGTGCCCTGGCTGGTGTGGCTTAGTGGTCTGAGCCCTGGCCTGCGAACCAAGGGTTGCTGGTTCGATCCCCGGTCCAGGCACATGCCTGGGTTGCAGGCCAGGTCCCCAGTAGGGGGGCGTGCTTTCGAGAGGCAACCACACATTGATATGTCTGTCCCTCTCTTTCTCCCTCCCTTCCCTTCTTTCTAAAATAAAGTCTTTTAAAAAAAATTCCTTCATGATTTCTCTCACTGCTTTAATATTTGAGAAGTCCTTTGTTATCACAAGATCAAATAAATATTCAAGTCTTCTGTCTCATTTTATGAATTCAGGTCAAAGCTAACAAAAGTAGTGAAGAAAACTGGACAGATCAATCTTTAACAACAGAGGTGACTTGTGACATGCCACTTAACCTCTTTGCATCCCAGCTCCAACTTAAATGTAAGGATTGTAAAATCAATTATAAAATGAATGGATTATTCCAGGTGATTTGCAGTCATATTACTTTATGATTCTACATCTGTTTGGAGAGGGGAAAGAAAGGAAGAGAGAAGAAGAGAGACACTGAAATACGGGAGAAGAATGCGCAGGCAGAGACAAAGAAGTGACGATTAGAAGCACCAAAACCCTGAGACACAAAACCATAGGTGAACTAATAATAATCTGTAGAGACAAGGACCTGTATTCCAAGACCCGGTGACTGGGCTCTCTCTATAACTAGTAGATTCATCACTGGTTTTTATTATTCAGTCACCTTTAATATTGCTAGAACTTCTCTTCTCCTAAATAAAAGCAGAAGAGTCTGTGTACTCTCCTTCTCAACATATTTTGTCCCATTTATTTTTGATGAAATGAGAGGTAGGCTACAACTAATTTTCAAGGGGCCCAAAGGATATATTCATTCAAAACTATACTAACAGAGGGAAGAAAATATAGGACAACTGTCCAAGTATGTCAAAAAAGCCAATGTCGTCCTATATATGAGGGTCAGCATACTTTCTCTATAAATGCCCACATACTAAATATTTTTATGGGCCACATAATGACTAAATATAAATATGGGCCATATAGTCTCTTGTCCCAACTACCATATCTTATGAGGGCAGTCACTAATTATACATGAACAAATGTGTGTGGCTGCGTTCCAAAAACAAACAGTGGGCTAGACTTGGTCAACAAGGCCGTAGTTTGCCAACCCTTGCTATATATATATATGTAGTTCACAAGCTACTGAAGAGCTTTCAAGCCAACCTTCCCAGAGTCATTACCGCATATTGTTCCTGTGTTCCTGGATATGACAGCGGTGACCTAAGAAGAAGAAACAAATTAATTTTAATTATCAGGCTCTTATCAGAATTTATCCATCCAGGAGGCATCTTAAACATGAGGGTCTATTAGCTTACTGCTGGTTCAAGCACATTTTAAAGACCTACTTCTCCTTAATACCATAATTCACATGTAACTGTAGTCATGAAAAAAAACCCTAAAATTATTCCTCTGTCTTTTCTTGACAAGTACATTTTCTTCTCAAATCTACTGCTATGAAAAGGCCTAATTCTCCACATGCCAAAAATGCTTTAAAATAGTGCAGAACCACTAATACTATTTGACCCAATATCTATAGTATAAGGAGAAGACTGTCCCCTTCCCAGGAAGAACAGAGAGGACTTCTTCATGGATACATCCACCCAAGCCACAACTGTCTGGTCACTGACATGCCTTACAAAGGTCAGTTAGAGACTGAGGTTCTCAACAGAAATGTTTGATCACAAAAGCCTTGTGTGTTGCCCTGGCTGATGTGGCTCAGTGGACTGAGCGCCAGACTGCGAAGCAAAGGGTTGTCGGTTCGATTCCCAGTCAGGGCACATGCCTGGGTTGTGGGCCAGGTCCCCAGTGGGGGGGCACGTGAGAGGCAACCACACATATGTTTCTCTCCCTCTCTTTCTCCCTCCCTTACCATCTTTCTAAAAAGAAATAAATAAAATCTTAAAAAAACAAAACCCTTATGTGTTGACAGATGTTCATTTTCATTCATCAGAGCTGTTCTCATGAGATTAGGTTTAAATTCTTCAGTCTAACATTCTCAGGGATCCTAAAAGATTTCAGCCCTAAAAATCAGTGACAGTATGATCCACTTTGGAACACAAAGAAATCAAATGTACAAAAGCAAAAATGATTGCTCAAACAAAAAAACAATTTCTAACCCAAATTAACAGGACTTATGATACATGATTAAAGAAAGATTTCTTAATCTCTGCAAAATGTATACACATATAAAAAAGTTAGGTCTTGTCTGGGGACTTAGTTGGTTGGTGCATCGTCCCATGCACCAAAAAGGCTGCAGGTTTGATTTCCAGTCCGGGTACAGGCCTGGGTTGCTGGTTCAATCCCCATCAGGGTGTACGTTGGGACGGGCACAGCCGATCGATGCTCCTCTTGCACTGATTTCTCTCCTTCTCCCTTCTCCCCACCCTTCTCCCTCCCTAAGGTCACTGAACATATCCTTGGGTGAAAATTTTTAAAAGAAAGAAAGAAAAAAAATGTTTAAGTTAGTAGGGGATGAGAACACAAGGTATTAACTTAGCTCTTACTGTATAAACTGTAGACCTTCCTTAATGTTCTGCTGCCTTTTTCTTCTCTCCTCGGACACACTGGACATGTTATCTCACACATGCACTTTCTAAATGAGCAATCTGGAAAGAAAAAACACACAAAATTACATCAGGCAGCCCAGCTCCTGGACCCCAGTTGAAACACCCATCATTTGAGGTCTTGTCGCACAATTCGTTGTGGACACGTCCATCTATGCTGACTTGACTCTTGGGTCCTCAAAGTCAAGAACCATCTCTGAGTTATCTGTGTGGTCTCACTGTCCAGCTCACATAGCATACGATTTTCACGTTCCTTTAGGTTAAACAGCCATGCAGATTTTGAAGACTCCTCCAAAATAACCTCCATGAAAAAGTGATTTCTCTCCTCCCTCCTTTCACCTCTCCCCCAACTTCAGGTTTTGTTTCTCCCTTCCCATTTGTGCACGTCCACTGCCACTAGAACAGTCTGGCCTTGTTTTGCTTCTGGACGCTCTCCAGCAGTGAAAGGTTTCACATTGGCTTGCCTTCGAGGGAGGTTGACTTCCTTTTGAGCACACTCTAAACCCTTACGTTTATTTCGTTACAATAACTTCTGAAATAATCCTTGTTGATACAACCGATAAAATAAATGCTCTAAATAAATTTACTTCAACTGGAATTTTCTGGAAGGTTAAGCGTTTACCTTCCATGTAACATCAGCAAATGTCAACATTGTGTCATTGTCGTTAGTATCTAGCCCCACTAATATTAGGCAGTACCCAGCAAGTTAAAGGAGGACCACAGGGAAGAGATCTGTGATAAAAGAGCATCTCCCAATGTCCTAAACTAGGACTTCTCAGGCTCAGCTGCCGGGGAGGAATGGTGGCCATCCTGTGCACTGCAGGATGTTAGCAGCATCCCCTGTCCACCCACGAGATGCCAGAAGCACTCCTTCCTCCACCCTTTGTGATAACCAAAAATATTCCCGGATACTATTTAAGGTTGCCAGGAGCGGCGGGGCCGGGGCGGGGGTGGGGGGGGGGGAGTGTAATAGGAAGGAGGAAAGGGTGTGAGGCATATCACCCCACAATGAGAACCACTGAGATCTAAGCCTAAGAAGACATCTTTATCACATAAACCATGTATTTGGACACACATGACAGAAAGGGGAACTGCATCCATGTTTCAAATACAGAGCTCAAATGTTCTAGTTTCATTATTGCTTACCGCGTAGTTTTATCTTTAAATCTACCTTTTTCAAAGTGTAGTGGGGAGGATGAAGGTTGGAATGCCCCCAAAGCTGACGACTGGTACTAATCTTTTGTCTTTTAAGAAACTGTCAGTTCTAAATATTTCAGTCTCATACTTAAAAGTGGTACTTAACTGAAGTGTTTACATATGAAAGGATATGATATCCGGAATTTGCTTTAAAATACTCCAGCAAACAAAAAAGAGGGGTTGGGGGGTGGGGACGAAACAGCAGAACACTGATAACCAGTGAGAGTACAAGGTTTTTTTCTAATACTCTCTCTACTTTGTAAGTTTGAACTTTTCCAAAATAAAAAGTTTAAAAAGCTTGTTGTTACAGTGAAGTAAAATGGCATTATTTCTGGAATTTGCTTTTAAGGTAGTCTAACCTAAAGGGGGATGCATGGGTAGAAATGAAACAACGGTGCCAAAAATATGGGTAACTGTCCCTGCTGGACAATGGGGAGGAATGTGGGAGTTTTTTCTGCCCTTCTAATGGTACAGGTCTGACCATTTTCAGGATTAAAAAAAAAATTTAATTCATATTTGTATATACAGAGTTATTTAAGAAGGCACTATTTGTAAGAGAGTAAGACTGCAAATTAACTCAATGTCTATTGAAAAGCAAATGGTGAATACATGGTGGGGGGCAGGGAGAAGGGGCAAGGGGCAACTGCCCACGATATGGCCTTGGTGTTTTGTTTGTTTGTTTGTTTGTTTGTTTAAAAAAAACAAAAAACAACTCCAGATGGAATCACAGAAAACTATAGCAGCAGCAGGAATAGGTAGGACACTGCCTTTTCACTGAATTCCTTTAAAACCTTTTTTTGAATTACATATGGGAAAAAAATTAAATATCTTTGTAAAAATTCTATGTAACCTCTGATCCCTTCCTTGGAAAGATGACTTTAGGGACCAGCAAGGGATCTTTTTCTATTTTATTTAAAGTGGGGCCAACTTAGAGTCAGAACTTTAGAGCTCAAAGGCACCCAGACAGAGGAGCATTTGGGGTTCCATGGCAGTCAGGCCAGAAGGACTGGGACAAAAGCAAAGACACCAAATATAAGACTGTTGTTCCCTCTCTTCAGTGAATGGCATACCTTTCTCCCCACCTCTGTCCAAAATCTGTTAGTTAACAAGGGACTCCTGGGTAAAGACCCAGAAAGCACAGGCAAACCTCGAACCTGGACTTCTTAGGGGCAAAGGGCAGGGAGCAAAGAGCTGACAACTAGGTCAGTGATTAAGAGGAAATCAAATGCAGACTCTTAACAGCATGAAATATATGGTTTCTTTAATGTTTAAAGATTTGGGAGCATAATATTAGGTGATATTTAAACATATGACAGAACATTACATGTTCTGTAATTTTCCCCCAAAATTTTATTATGAAAAATTTTACACACAAAGTTAAAATTTTTTTCACAATGTACACCATATACCTACAGAGTACCTATATTCTACAATTAACATTTTAAAAAGATTTTATTTATTTTTTAGAGGTGGGGGGAGAGAAACATCAGTGTGAGAGAGACATCAATCGGTTGCCTCTTGAGTGGATCCAGACCAGGGACCGAACCCACAACCCAGGCATGTGTCCTGACCAGGAGTTGAACCACTGACCCTTCGCTTTGCAGAACAACGCCCGACCAACTGAGTCATGCTGGCCAGGGCTACAATTAATATTTTTTGCTATATTAATCACATCATCTGTCTTTATCTACCTGTCCATCTTCTGTCCTTCCGTCAACACACATTATTTTGATAAATTGCAAAGTGAGTTTATATTTAATTCATCAATTATAATTCACCACTAGAGTGTATATATCATAACCTAGAGCTCAACATTTGTTTGTTTCTTAATGTAAAATGCACCAATTTTAAGGCAAGTTTTGACACTCCTGTAGCCCAGAACCCAGTCATGATACAGACCATTATGTTGCAGTCAGTTCTCACACCACTTCCCCAGCCTATCCCTGCCCGCCCCCCCGCCCCAGGAAACCAATGGTGTGATTTTTTTCACCACATATTAGTCTTACCTGTGAAATAAGCCTCCCCCACTCCCATTCTGAAAGAAAGGAAAAGATCTATGCTTTATACACCACCTTATTTTTTGGATCAAGTTAAACTCTGGCCTCAATTTTAAAGTGAGAAAGAATTTGATAAAGTTAATCTACAGTTACTTCTCTTTTTCATACTCAGCCGCACGACAGGTGTACAGGTGTCCATTTCCTCCTTGAAATGGGGATTCCATCTCCAGCTGACCTCTACATATGAGCGCCCTGGGGCTTCATCAGACCTTCCTCTCCTCCAGCCACACTCTCCCCTCAGAGATCACCCGCGCTGCCCAGATGTTAAAAATTACGACAGTGAAATGTCTCCTCCCAACCCTGTCACTTAAACACCCATTTGCCCTTCCTGAGGGCAATCAACCACTGTCACCAGTCTCTTCTGTGTCCTAACAGAGACAGTCTGTGGAACAATATTGAATCCTGATTGTGGTGGCGGTCACATGAATCTATCTTTGCATGGGACAGTCTGCATAGACACAGACCACATGCACACAAGTGGATGTAAAGACCAGTGAGAAATGACTGAGGTCTGTACTTAGTTAACAGTACTACAGCAATGTCAATATCCCAGCTTTGATATCACACTAGCTACATGAGACGGCCCCACTGGGGGAAGCACAGATGAAGGGTTCACGGAACATACACACTTTTGCAATTTCCTGGAAGTCTATAATTATTTCAAAATAAAAGTTAAAAATAGCCCATGCATTGTCATTTTTTTATACCACCTGGGGCTCCTAACATGTTCTGCACCTTGCTTTTTTCATGGAGTACCTAATCTAGAAGGTAATTCCATATCAGCACCTAGAAAGCTGCTTTATCTTTAACAGCTGTGTAGCCTGTCCCAGGATATGGTTGGAACATAACTTCACCAGGTCCCTAGTGACAGACATTTTGGTTGTTTCCAAACTTTAAAATTCACCAGATACACAGAATATTTCATTTATGTGTACCTTTAAAATTTTTCTATAGGGTAAAGGGTGTGTGTATGTCTTTATTTTGGCAGCTACTGCCAAGTTACACCAAATGACCCTACCTAGAAACAGTGCTTGAGGGTGTCTACTTCACAGCTTCACCAGAAATTATTAAATGTTTTCATTTTTGTCAACCAGGAGGTGAGAAATAGTGGGACAATGTGGTGTTTTTGTTTTGTCTTTTTTGTTTTTGTCTTTTCATCTTCAGTAAGGCTGAACATCTCTGCAGATTTAAGAGCCATCTGCACTTCCTCTTCTGAATTTTGTTTGCTCATATCCTTTGCCCATCTTTCTTCCAGGCCGAGCCTTTCCTATTTATGGAAGCTCTTTATATGTTGAGGCAAGCAGTACTTTGTGATATTACTATTATTTTCCTCAAGTTGATACCAATCTTTTGACTTCATCATACTTTTAAGTTATATTTTTAAGTAGCTGAACTTATCAATATTTTCTTTTATGGCTTCTGGATTTTGACATCCTCAGAAGTACCTTCACCACTCTGACATTATAAAATAATTATCCATGTTTTCTTCTAGTGCTCATATTCTAAACATTTTTTTTAAATCAGCTCACCAGCTTACTGTAAGGAGTGATGTAGAGATACAGACAGTCTGCCCCTTGCAAATAGCTACCCAGTTGCCCAAACTTCATTTACAAAAAGGCTCTCTATTCTACCCTGATATGCTCAGGGTCACCTTTATCATAAAGGAAATTCTGCGTGTTTATGACTTTTATTCAGCATTTCTAACTTGAATGGCCCTAATCCTCTGCTTTCCTCCCAATCCTAACCCTTTGCCCAATCTGAACCTTTTCAGTAATGAAACCACCTTCTGGCCAGTTGCTCAAACCAGAAACCTGGCCTTACACTCTTCTCATATTCCACAACCAAAAAATCCACTGACGAAGCCTGTCAGTAACACCATCAAAATAGATGCAGGGCATCCCAAATCTGGCCACTCACAACCTCCTTGCCTGAGTCTCATCTGAATGTCGCAATATCCTCCTCTCCCAGCCTCTGTTGTCAGCTCCAGGCCTCTCCACTGCCCCTCCCCCACTCGTTTCCTACACTAAGCTAAAAGGAATGCTCTTTTAAAAAACAGAAATTGGCTATTACAGCCCTGCCTAAAATCCTGCAATGGCTTCCCTAAGCATTTCGAAGAAAACCTAGATTCCTTACTTCGACACACCAGATCTGGGAGGGACTAACTTTCCAACACTCTTTCCTGTCACCCTCACCCAGACTGCCTCACTCAGCTTCTGTCAGGTTGGCCTTCAGTGTGTTCCTAAAATGAGGGCTCTGTGCTTCTGGGCCATTGTGCTTGCTGTTCCCTCTGCCCATAACACACTTCCCAGGTCTGCAGAGCTCGCTCCTATTCATCCTGGAGTCTTGCCTGAAAAGTCGCCTTTCGAGGTCTCCTTTACCACCCTAAACCGTCACCACATCCCACCCTGGCTCCATTATGCACTTCAAGAGGTACCTTGCCTTTCTTAGTCCGGACTGTATCACAATAGCTGGGACCAGAGCAAAGAATACTTAAACGGAAGAATAAATAAATGCAAGGTTGAGAGGCCCCAGAGTTAAAACCTAGTAAAAACCGTTCACAAGAAGGCAAGCTCGAGAAAGGGGAGTGCCTGGGAGGAAAAGACTGGACAGAGGCAGAGCTGGCTATATGTGATTCCATCCCCAACCCTGCAGAGGAACAAGTTGGGAAGTAAATCGACTCCAGACAGACAGAAAAATCTGAAACAGTAAGACTCCTGAAGCACTGCAGTGATGAAAGGGGAAAAGCAAGTCAGACCCACCCCCTTCTCCTTAAATGAAAAGGAAATGGTGTGTGGGGGTGGGGAGACCTGGGGGAGCTTTCGACAGTACACTTTAAAGCAAGAAATTCAATTATATATGAATTTCATTAAATCAACTAAACTCCTGCAAGCTGGAACACCATCTTTCTGGAACCAGCTGATTTAAAAATTGTTACCCATACTAAAGTTTTATGTAACAACCAAAAGTACCCTGGATCTTCATTATAATTCCTTTAAGTATTTACACAAGCCTGTTAGGTAAAACTCATTATACTACAGTCAAGTACAATGTACAGAGCTTGTAACAGGTCAATGTATTCATTCCCATGAAATTTTGGCCTTCCATGATAACTTTAGAAAGCACTTCCCATTAACAGAAGACACAAAGATAAGCGAAATGTGACTGCAACAAATGGCACAGAGAGGAATAACAGCTAATACTTAGTGCGCTGTTCTAAGTGCTTTACATGTGTTAAGTCATTTAATCCTCATAATAACCTTAGAAAGATCCTATGAGGAAACTGAAGGACAGAGAAGTGACACAAGCAGTCCAGGTTCACACAACTTCCAAGTGACAGAGCCAGATTTCAAAGCCAGACAGGCTGGCTCCAAGCCTGAACGCACCCACCACACTCTTGCAGCCTAACAGCCAGTGACGCCTCGAGGAGGGGGAGCATGTCTAAGTTGGCACTGGGTTGGGCTCTCAAAGACAATACGGCTCTGACAGACAGGTGGGCACTTGAAAGCCACTGAAGAGGAGCAAAATAAATACATGCCTACACACACAGAGCCATATGTGTTCAAGGGATATAATTTAAAGTAATTTAGACAAAGCAGAGCATTTGCACAGGAACGCAGTGGACACAGTGAGTCAGGATACCACTCCAAGGAAAATCTTTACATGGAAATCTGCTCTGCCCTTACCATAATATATTTAGATACAAGGAAGAAATATTATAGGGCCTTATTTACAAGATGTTCTAACACAGGACCGGAAAAAGTGCCCCAGGGAACACGGAACCGTGCTTGTATTTTTGCCTTAAAAGGTATTCCGCCCTGGTTGGTGTGGCTCAGTGGACTG
The DNA here is from genome assembly GCA_004026545.1 of Mormoops blainvillei. NCBI lineage: Eukaryota > Metazoa > Chordata > Mammalia > Chiroptera > Mormoopidae > Mormoops > Mormoops blainvillei. Next base: position 145,742 of record PVJD01001379.1, on the reverse strand, counting down.
AGAGCCGGCCTGAAAGCAAGGGGTCGCTGGTTCAATTCCCAGTCCAGACCACATGCCCGGGTTGGGAGCCAGGTTCCCAGTAGGGGGTGCGCGAGAGGCAACCACACATTAATGTTTCTCTCCCTTTCTTTCTCCCTCCCTTCCCCTTTCTAAAAATAAATTAATAAAATCTTTTTTTTTAAAAGAGGTATTTCTAAATCTCAAGTGAAAAATTGTAACTACCAGCCTGCATCAGACTGGAGCCTCTGTGTAAAGGCATAAACAAGCAAGCAAACAAATAAAAAGTAGTTAAAGTAGCATTACTGTTAACCCTGTCTTGCAACAATGTATTAGCTTACTCTGGTAACACTTACAAAAGCATATGGATACAAAATAACCCTCCTGACTGCAAACGGAGGCAATGAAACATTATTACAGATGGTCTACCACCTTCTTGAAACTGTGTCTCCTACTGGATACTTCATGAGACAGTCTCTCCCTTTCACTGAAAAGGAAAAGGTCGTGATAGAAGCTGTGCTAAACAACATCAGAAAGGTAATTTCATATTTTTGCCCCCCACCCCAGGCTTTCATTTTGAAATCACTGTTAGATAAATGTGACTATGGTCTCCTACAGTGCCCAGCTCTGCTAGGGCAGAGGGCACATCTCACCCCATACACCAACTCTGTATGGGAGGAATCAACAGAAAAATGAAGTCTTTGCAGAGAGTCAACGCATACTGTCAGACATGCCCAGGAATGCAGATGAGGTCTTCCCAAAGGCCAATTAATATCTTGCTCCAAATTCAGCTGTTCTCATAAAATACAAAGGCTCTATTTTTACTATTATTACTACTGAAATAGAAAAATTGCTGCCTCTCTCATACTGGTTCCAGTATATGGTTCCTGAGGCTAAACAAGGTATGTGAAATTAATGAATATTAATTAACTAAACAACACATTGCTAAACTCATAACAAAATTTAAAAAGCAAATTTCTTGTTGGGACAAAACCTGGTAAGGCTAAGTAAGCTTGTTTCTTTACAGCAAAGGAAATCATCTCACTTAATAAGTCAGGCAGTCTTTGTGGGTCTGTCTCTTCCTCTCTGAATTAAAACATGTTTTATCACAAGCATCAATTTTTTAACTTCTAGATTAACATTTTAATATTTCTCCCCCCCCCCAAAAAATATTATCCAAAGTTTTTTTTCTTGATTTAGAAACATCTCACACTTCAGAGAAAACAAATTTTATTTCCAATCCTAAAATTCTAGGGAAGTATTTTCATTAAAACAAAACACTCCAAGATATAAACTAGAAAACAAGTTTCCACACATCACACTTATGCTAGAAAGCCCATTCTATAGTGAGGCACAGGATACAGACATCTTTCATTTCTACCTAGTCCTTTATTGGAAAGCTCCAAACTTTCCAACAGTCACTGTCACCATTCCTAGAATTGAGATTCTATCATGACTCTCTCCCATATACAGCATTGATTTAGCCCACCCAAATTGGCAGATTTTTTAATCAATCAAAACTTAAGAATTGTGGGACAATATAATTGAGAGCCACCATTTTTATGGGCACAAACGGACTCTACCTGAGGAATGGGAAGGTCAGGGCAGGATGAGCCAGCATCCAAGCAAAAGTCACAGTAACTTGGAGGAAGGCATGAGCTCTCCAGTTCATTTAGGTGGCAGAGGCCCTAAATGAAGAGTAGTAACATGCTCTCTGCAGAACATATATGAAAATACTGAAAATATTCAGCCTCAGTAACTCATGATCTGATTCTTAGTTGAAACTTATATGACTATTTCCAGACTCCAGTACACAGTAGATACAGCAAGAAAAAATTTCAAGAAAATTCTGTCCATTAACTTGAATTATTCTCCATATTAAGACAAGATCCTCATTATACAATCAGCACAACAGTTCGATTTGAGAAGAAAAAGGCAGGGGGTTCCTGGAGCACCTACAGAACAAGAGTCCACCTGCCATCAGAGAAGCAGGAAAAGATAAGCAAATGGCACAGGTTCCCAGTCGCCCCTGCCCCATTCACTGGCTCTGTCCAACAGAAATATAATGCAAGACACACCTAATTTTAAATTTCCAAGTAGCCACATTAACAAAAATAAAAGGAAACTGGTGATACTTTTAATATATTTTAACTAACCTATGTGTTCAAAGTATTATCAACATGTATTATTTAAGTATAAAAATGTTATAAATTAGTTTTTTTCCCCCAATAGTATTTAAAATCGGGTGTTTTCTTTTTCACTAGAATTTGATCTAGCCACACTGCAAGTGGCCACATTCCAATGGCTACCTTCCTGGGCAGTGAAGGTCCAATTCGAGCAGTTCCTTGCTCTTTAAATACCTAAAGCGGGTACCTCCTTTCACTCCTAATCATGAGGGAACAGAAAAAAATACCCAACTACTGATAAAGTCACCCAATCAGAGCGCAGGCGCAACTCTCTCCGGCCCAGCCAGCGCTTTTCAGCTTGACCACACCCCTGCAATGACCACCCCCAACAGGAAATTCACACTAATGGCAACTGACAGGTCTTCATTATTTAAGGGTGGGTTAAAGACACCTAAAACCTGGCAGTTTCCGCATCCACAATAAAGACAAGAAACCAGCGTAGCGCCTCCTCGATGTGTCCCGCGCGCAAAAAAAAAAAAAAAAAAGGTATTAACCCGAAACAAATAAACCACGCACTCCGCGTGCATTCTTCCCGCCCCTAAATTCAAGATACTGAACTACGGTAACCGGGATCAATGGATCAGGTACAAATAATGAAATTTTTTTCGTTAAATAATCAGAAAGGAGGTATCAAGACAACGGAAATGCATGCAGGCATGTGATGGAAAGGAGAAGCTGCCCTTTCAGCCCACTTCTCAGGGCCGCGCCCCCGGCTGGGCACCCCCAACGCGCCGACAGGAGGGAATGCTAAGGGAAGGGGAGGGAACCCCAGGGACCCTGCGCGCGCGCCCACGTCTGCCCGACAATCCATGGCCCGAGCGGGAGCGCGCACCCGGACCTTCCCCACTCCCGTAGGTCCTTTGTGCCGGAGGGCCCGCCGCCTCCGGGTCCCTCCGTCCTGCCTAGGGGCACCGTACGTGCCACCCCTCCCCCGCCCGGGGTCCGTTACCGGCTACGCGCAAGCACGAGGCGGCAGCGGGCGCGCGCCGGGCGGGGGCGCCGCGTGGGGGAGGGGCGGCGAGCGGGCTAATCAGGCGGTGGGGGTGCGGCGCCACGGTGGTGCCCACCTACCTGTGGAGATGGGTGCGCCGGCCAGCGGGCGTGGGAGACGGCAGCGGCGCGCAAGGGAACGGGCGACAGCGGTGGCGGTGGCAGCCCCGGCACTCGCTCGCAGCTTCCCTCCGCGATCGGCGGCGGCGGCGGCGGCAGCAGCGACTCCCCTGCGCCCTCGCAGCGCCCTCTGGCGGCGGGAGGTCGCGCGCGCCGCCCGGGAGACGCCGCCATTGGCTGCGCCAGCGAGCGTCGGTGCCGGGGGTGTCCGCGGCGCCACGTCGGGCCGGGCGGGGGTCGGGGACCGGCCACTGGCATAGGCGGTACCGACCCTCGGCCCAGGCGATCGCGGGCTTCGTCCCAGAATCGAGCGCGCCGTCAGCGCCGGGATGGGCCGCCAGATTGAGCCAGTTAAGGGGCCAGGTCGTGCCCGGGACACCCTAGTACAGCTAACGGCTGGGAAGTGGATGCATCATTCAAATTCGTATGCGACTTGTGCTTTTTTTTTTTTCCTAGTCAGCGGCCCCAGGGTTAGAACTGCATCTAGCAAGGAACTGACCTAGTTTCGGGTATCAGGGAGTCTTCCCGGAGAGACTATTTAGCAAGTGCTATTTAGTGCTTCCTACTCTGGGATTAGTAACACTTTAGAACCTCAGAACAACCATTATTGTCCCCCTTCTTACGGATGAAAGGGAGCATGGAGCTCAGTGGCAGCTCTGGGATGGAGAGACAGGCTCCGACTCTCGGAAGGCCTGGCTTTCTGTCCTCCAAGTCCCAGACAAAGTGCCCCCTCTTCCACCTGTATTTTCAACAGTCAGATGACCCTGGGGGCAGGGCCCTCACTGTGCACTGGGACTCAGCAGTGAGTAAGGCAGATTCCCTGCCCCATGAACGGATGGGGAGAGGGGTGTGGACCAAAAGGACACAAGACCATTTGGGACGGTGAAAACCAAAGCAACTAAAGCAGGGTGATGTGACAGTGATGAAAGGGCTGAAGGGGGAGGAGGAGATGCTGCAGGGAAGACCTCTGAGAATAACAGCAGAGCTGAGATGGGAAATGTGCCCTAGCAGAGGGAAGAGCATGTACAATGACCCTGAGGCTGGAGCTTGTCTGGGGAACAGGAAAGGCCTATATGGCTGGTGCGTGCAAGGGGAGAAAGGTCTGAATGGCAGCTAAAGGCATGAGTTAGAATTTGTAGTTTGTTCTGTGGGACACAGGAGTTACTGACCAGTCAGAACTGGAAATGCCTTGATCTGGTTTACATTCTAGAAAGTTCTCTTGGACTAAGCTAGGTGGCTCTTTATAGTGGTCTGGTGATGTAGGTTTGCAAACCAGGTTCGTCATTCTGCTTGAGCTGTCATGACAATACCAAAGACATATCAGCTTAAATAAGAATTTATTTCCTCATAGTTCTGGAGACTGGAAATCCAAAATTAAGGCGTAGGCAGTGTTGGTTCCTGGTGACATCTCTCTTGGCTTGCAGATGGCCACCTTCTCATTGTGTCCTCACACTGTCTTTCCTCTGACGGCAGGCATCCCTGGTGTTTCTCTTCTTATAAGAACAACCATCATAATGGTTTAGGACCCCACCCTTATGACTTCATTTAACCTTAATGACTTTTATAAAGGCCCTATCTCCAGATACAACCATATCGGAGGTTAGGGCTTCAACATAAGAATTCAAAGGGGACACAATTCAGTCCATTAACACTAGGGAAGCACTGTGACAAACATTCTTGGAGAGCTGATGGGGCCATGGGTTTAGGGAAGACCCCTCTGAAGGAGAGATTCTTCTGACAAGAGGCTGCTCATCACTCAAGTCTCAGTTCAAATGGCTTCTCTTGGAAAGGCCTTCTCTGACAGCCCATCTAAAATTGCTTGTTAACGTAATACCCAATTTGGTCTTCTTTTAACCAGTCATTGCTACCTGGAATGACCATATTTAATCATTTGGGTACTTTTATAAAAAAAGACTTTATTTTTAGAGAGAGGGGAAGGGAGGGAGAAAGAGAGGGAGAGAAACATCCATGTGCAAGAGAAACATTGGTTGCTTGCCTCTTGCACTACCTGGCCTGCAACCCAGGCATGTGCTCTGACAGGGAATCAAACCAGCAAACTTCTTGTTTGCAGGCCAGCACTCAATCTGCTGAGCCACACCAGCCAGGGCTCATTTGGGTACTTATGGATGGTCTGCCTCCACCCCCATAAAAGAGCAAACACCCTTCTGGTTTTTTTCTGTATCCTTACCCCTAGAATAGTGCCTAGCACTCCATAAGCACTTGTTGAATAGATGTACAAAGGAACCTTGGAGCTACGATCTGCAGGATGAACAAGAGGTAACTAGATCCATGAGTATATGAAAAGAGTGGAAAGAATTCAAGCCAGAACATTCTGAAAGGCCAGGATGGCTGGACTGCAGGGAGCTGGGTGGGGTGTCGGGAAGGTGAGACCAGATGAGCATGGCCCAGGCCCTGAAGAGCATAAAAAGTCACATGAAGTTGGACATTATTCTGCTAGTATGAGAAAAAAACTCAATGGGTTTGTGTTAGTTTCCTATTCCTGCTATAACCAATCACTACAAAGTTAGTGGCTTAAAACAACACATACTTATCTCAAAGTTCTTTAGGTCTACTGTCAGAAATGAGTTTCACTGGGCTAAAGTCAAGATGTTGGCAGGGCTGGTTCCTTCTGGAAGCTCTAGAAGAGTAGCTGTTTTCTTGTGTTTTCCAGCTTCTAGAGGCCTCCTGCATTCCTTGGCTTGTGCTCCCTTCCTCCATCTTCAAAGCCAGCAATGGTCAGTCAAGCCTTTCTCATGATGCATCACTCTGACTCTGCTTCTGTTGTCACACCTTTTCTGATTCACCTGCTTTCTCCATTCCCTTATAAACACGCTTGGGATTACATCAATCCCCTCCAGATCAGATCATCCATATGTATGTATCTACATGTAAAGTTTGTATGCCCAGAACATTTGTAATCTAAAGAAAAGGCAAAATAGGGCTGTTATTTTTGCATAGAGTTTGATTTTGCTAAGACATGTTATATCAGTTTGTGATTTTAGTCTTCTGAGTCAGCATTTAAAATGACTTCTTGTTGCCTTGGTTCTCCTTTTAGCTGGGCACCAAATTAGGTATCTTAGTGAAAAGAACCCCATCTCATAGCACTCATCTGGAACTTTGTGGGTGGTTTCTCCTTGGGTTATGGGGTCTTTGGACAGCAGCTCCTACTCCTAGGCTCTAATAGCAGTGGTGGTTCTGTTTTATGTATAAAGTTCTCCAAGATTCTCAGTTGAACCTGGCATGCAAATATGACAGAAGTGTATTTTTTTTAACATGTGTTCACAACCCAAGTTCCCTCCCAAGGAAAAAGGTATTCTTTATTGTTATAAATACCACACTCTCTCAAGCTCCTCCAAATAAATATAAGATAAATGTTATGGACGAAATGTTTGTGTCCCCTCTACCCCAAATTTATATGTTGAAATCTTAACCCCTAATATGATAATACAATATTATGGAGTGGGCCTTTGGGAGGTAATTAGATAATGGGGGTGGAACTCTATTGAATAGGATTAGTGCCCTTATATTAGGGACATGAGAGAGATGATTTCTCATGTGAGAACACAGCAAGAAGATGGTCATCTGCAAGCCAGGAAGAAGGTCACCCCAGGCACCAGATCTTGGCCATGAACTTCCCATCCTCTAAAACTGAAATAAACATTTGTTGTTTAAGCCATTCACTCTGTAGTATTCTGCTAGAGCAGCTCAAATGGACTAAGACAGTGAACATCTAAGATGTAAGTAGCTGATAGAAGAGATATAGCAAATGGTTGAAGGAGAGGGATTTTGGAGTCTGGGAAACACAGGTCAAGTCCCAACTTGCTCCTTACCTATTCTGATGGTCCTGCGCCAATTTCTTATATCTCAGAGTCTTGAGTTCGTCATCTCTAAACATGAATAATGATTCCTCTGGCATGGTGAAGAGTAAATAACATATGTATAAAGGCACCTGGCAGAGAGGGTGTTCAATAGCCATTACCTTTCCCAAGAGGTTGTGACTAATGAATGGATTAAGTTTTCCAGCATAATATTTTGAGTGGGGAGGGACACTTGCACCCTGCCCCCGAGGTTGTGAGGCATGCTCCCCAGTCTATCAGGGAATTACTGCCTTTGGAGAAACTGTTCTTGAGGGGCATGATGAAAGGGCGGCAGGTCTCTTAGGTGCACTAAGGTGGAAAAAATGCTTGAGAGTCACTGGCTTAAAAATGGATCCTAGGAAAGAAACCTTCAGTCTTGGGACCATTATCAGAGTATTGCCTACCAAAATGGATTGACCACAGGGACAACCTCAAATAAGAAAGAATAATAAAAATGATCTGTTTGAAAATATGACATACCTGTCCTAGAAAAGGTAAACCTTCAATTTTATAGCACTCAGAACATGAAAGTTACAAGCTGTCTGTTTGCCAAATGACCCCATGACACTTGGACAAGCCACATACACTGCACTTTGTCAGTACTCATACAGGAATCTGTGCTGGAACCTAAATGTGCATTATTAAAAAGTTTAATATTAACACATTACTTTTTGAATAATCAAGTGACCTATCACTGTTAGTCACCTGGACTATGTTTCTTCTAAATTATGATTAGATGAAATGCTGAAGTGTAAGACAGCTACAAAATATTGACTAGATTCCTTTATTTGGCCTTGCAGATTCCTCCCCACTTTCTCTTGGTATTTATCATATGCTCTTTAGCTTTGAAAAATGGCTTGCTAAAAACTTGGCCTATGGGCTGCTTGCCTGGACATCAATTTAAGTGTGTGGCTATGTGCAAGCTAGCTCCTAAACATTAAGAGAACCCTAATTATCCAAGAAAAAAGGAACAGATATATAAATAATTTGGGAGATTGAAAAATAGACTTTGTATTTTATTTGTCTGCATTTTTTCCCAGTAATTCTTAGGAGCTCTCCTGAAGGATACTGTGCACATTGGTAGGAAAGCATATCTTCTAAAGTGAGTTCCTTTGGTTCTCAGCCTGGATTTGACACAAAGTTTAATGTCACAATGTGTCCCACAGTTCCCTGCTTGTTATTTGGGGAGATAGCTTAAATATTGAGAAAAAGGGGGTATAGAGGGTGGGGGGATCAAGCTAAAAAGAAAAAGGACTCATGGACATGGACTACAGTGTGGTGATTGCACGAGGGGAGGGGTATAAGGGGAATAAATAGTAATGGAAAAAATATAATAAAAAGTAAATGAATACAAAATATTCAGAAAAAAAATTAGTCCAAGATCTAGTAGCTTCTGGAAATGAAGGAACATAAAAATCAGGAGAGCTTCTGTCCCACACCCAGGTCCAATTCTTTCACTTACTTCTTTCAGCCCTAAGTTGGGAATGTGTTCTCTCTTCCACTCCATACCTATTTCTAGTTGATTCTTCCTTCCCCTACCCTCTGATTATGGAGTTAATCCTGAACATAATTCACTGCCTCCAGCCTGTGGAATTTAAGCCACCTGGAATTGGTCTTTCTGGAATCATGGATAGAAGTTGGGGGGCTCCATTCACCTGTTCAACTGGTACAGGTAGCAACTATATTCAGGGCAGTTTGGTGGATCCCAAAGGTCATGCATGGTTTCTACACTCAAGATACTTAAAATTAAACATGCTGTTTCAAGATCCCCCAAGATGGGTGTTTGGGAAACGGGCTACAGAACAGCAAGGAGCAAAAACACAGAATAAGGGAGCTGGGTCTATTATGACGTAAGGTCCAAGATCTTTCTCTTTTAATATGTGAGGCTGCTGGGACCTGTAAATGAGAATTAACATGAAATGAGAATGAAACTTATCTCTGACATGGGTAGGTTAAAAAATGCTTATAGCCTCAAAGAACACTGCTGTCAGGCTTCCTCCCCGCCCCCTGGGATATCTTTATTGATTTGAGAGAGAGAAGAGGAGAGAGAGAGAGAAAGAGAGAAACGCCCATTGTTTGCCTCCCACATGCACCCAATCGGGTATTGAACCCACAACCTAGGTATGCACCTTGACGGGGAATTGAACCTGGAACATTTTGGAGTATGGGACAATGCTCCAACCGACTGAACCACCCAGCCAGGGCCAGGCTTCCTTCGATTCAACAAATCAATGGAAGTTTTTTTGCTAACTTAAAAAAAATAAACAAAATATGATAAAGAATCATAAATTTTACAGTCTTATATCCTTTGGCAGGGTGCCTAGGCTTATTAGGAAATTTGCTGAAACCATAAATATAAAAAATGCACATGTCCTTCCTTGAATAACCACATGTATGTTTCCAAAAATATATCCAAAGCCATTTTCTCTTCTGTGAACTTGATATAAAATGTACTTAGCACAAATCTACATCTGCTGCTCTAGAATTATTTATAGCAAAATTTTAAATCAAGATGTTTTAATGATATTTGCAAAAAGAAATGTGAATACATTCTAAATCTAAATCATGGTAATGTGCTTGTACTATACATTTTAAATATTAATGTAAAAAACTTTAAAATCCTGAGCCAACTCTGCTTCCTAACTCTTAGCATTCCATCCTTCAAGCATGATATTTAAGGCATGTGTCTTCATTAGAAGAGACATGGCTGGAAGCATGCATGGCACTAGGTGCTAATGTGCAGAGAACCGAATATCTGTGTGTATGTGTGTTGTCCTTTGCAGGGAAAATATTTCAACCAAAATTTTCATGTAAGTGTATTTCACACACGTTTATTACAGGATAGAGGTAAATCTCCTGTTTCTTTTCTGGAGTAACCACACCTAACTAGATTTTAGACATTCTTGCTTTGTAAGAACTTTCCAAGCTTCTCACTTTAACTGTTAATTTTCTCCATCTCATCTATCCTATCAGTGGAGTCTGCACTGCTTTTCTTCAGCTTTGATCAGGGAATTTTATCCATAGTACACATTACAGCGGTTTACCACCTTTTTTTTTCTTTTTTTTTTTTAATAGGAGGATATCAAAATCTATCAATGAAGTCCCTCTAAACAGAGTATCTGTAGCTTAGTGATTCAGGTACCCTTTGGGGAGCAGTTCCTTCTCAAGCACTTTGCTGGTATTTTTTTTAAAGGAGTTCATAAATAGGGATGTCAGGAATTTTTTAGTTGTAAGTGATCTTTAAGTAGTGAACCCTGCTTAAACGAGGGTAATGCAGAAAGCAAATTTATGAGCTCATGTAACTTAATCATCCAGGTGAAGTTGGCCTCAATGTCATCACAGCCAGTTGTTCTCCATCTGTCCACTCTGCTTTCCATTCCCAGGCAGGTCCTCCATTTGTGAGGGCAAGACAGCTGTCAGCAGATCTCATGTGACATCTTCTCAGCAACCCCTACAAAGATCTGCTTTTAGAAAAATTTCCACAAGAAAAAAAATTCCCACAATCACTCTTGTTGGCCCAAACTGGGTCATATGACCATCCTGAATCAATCTCTGAGGCCAGGGGAATGTTATACAATTATGTGGTTATACAATTATGTTGTACACAATCATGTCAGGCAATGATGATTTGGGCTTAAGTTATGTTCTCACCCCTGGATCTGGCAATGCTGTCAACCCCGCCAAGAAACAGGGAAGGATGGTTCTTCCAAGGAAAAATGCTGGTACCTGAAGAAGATTATAAGTGAATGGCACATATATCCAAAACAGTGGCTCCATTTCTCATGAAAGAAAATAAACTGACATTAGTCCTCTCCTGTTCAATCTCATTGACATCTCTGGCTTCCACTGTCATTTATCTACTGATGGCTCTTACATGTTTATCTCTAGCCCACATTAATCCTCTGAGCCTCAACCTTATATATTTAACTGCCTACTTAGCATCTCTTTTTGGATATCTCAAAAACTTTTCCATTATAACACATCAAAAATTAAACTCAAGGTTTCCTGCCTTCCCCATGTGACACTTTCTTAGGGAAACTTTTGTTAATTTTCCTGAGTAGGTAAAGTCTGCTCGGTAGAGACATTCAGGGAACGGCATACCTCCCTCTAAGAACTGGACACAAGTACAAGGTTAGATTTGTTTGTATATTATTTAATTCATGTGTGTCTCTCTTACTAGACTGTAAGCTCCATGAAGACAGAGGCTATTTCTCTTTCCCAACATTGTATCCATGGTAACTAGAACAGTTATGCAATAAATATTTTGTTGACTACATTAGTATTTACTGATGTGTAGCTATTTACTGAGAAAAGTTTTCTACTACTATAAATACTGCCTAAAAAAGAGTTTACTAGTAAGAAATTAATCCAAAGTCTAGCAGACCAGAAGGTTTGGTGGTAGATGGAAAGAAGTTGTTTAGAAATATGTGCTCCTTCATGACCACTAGTCTGCAACACAGAAATTCTAAAGGGAATTTAAAATGCCATCCTGAAAGATTTCTATGTAGCCTGCAGTCTCTTGGAAGATATGCAAGTCAAAAAGAATGCATGTAACATTTTACGTTTAGTTATGAAGAGCAAGCAGTTATTAAATATCAGTTTATCTGTGGTGATTGAGATGTGGGTGGGAAGAAGTGATCAGCCCAGGAGGAAACAAAACAGAGACTGATAAGATCAGAAAAAAGCCAGGGAGCAAAATGCAGAAACCAGGAAGGAAGAGTAAACAATAAGAAGTAAGCATCCAAGGAGCAAACTGTCCTTCATGGAAATGAAGGCTAAACCAAGTTCAATGTGTTTACAAACAAAAGTAGCACTTCCGGTGATAAAATCTGTGTTATGTGCTTTCTCCCACAATTAAAAAATAAAAGTAAAAGATCTGAGGCAATTAAGTAAATCTGTAAAAGGTTATGAAGTAAAATAGCTCTAAAATAGTGAGGAACTTAATTTTATAGACAAAAGCCATTCGTACTAAGAATCCATTTTGGAAGGTAAAAGACCCCAGAAAAATATTAGAGATCAAAAACAAAGTTAAGAGGAAGGATATGGAAAGGTGAACCACAAGATAAAAAAATGAAGTGGATCTAAACAACTTCAATATGAAAAGATTAAAAAGTAAAAGTGCTGGGTGAGGGGGGCAATGTAAAATATTTTCCCATTAGACTCTGAAAGCTTTACTTCAGAATATTCTAAGAGCACCCTGGTAGACTTTGAAATGATCTGCTTTTATGCATCGTAACAACCCCAATCTAAGGAAAGGAGGTAACATCTAATATATTCTTGGAATTCAGTAATTATGAAATAATAATAAAATATATTATTTTATTAAATCAATAGGTCAGTGTAAACCATTATAAATGTTTTGGTCTAAGTTTCTATAACAAGTTATCACTAAAATCTTTTAGTAAGATTGGAACCAAAGTTTGATATATAATAGACACTTAATCCAATTCATATTTTTTATGTGTGTACACATACGCTATAGTGCAAACATTATTTTGTGGATATAATTATGTATATTATAATTAATCCAGGTTAAAATTAAAATTCTGATTTAGCGAGAGTCAAATTAAGAAGGTTTTATTATATTGGCAGCAGCTGATATTTTCTAGGCCTCTATCCATTTGCTGGGTGTCTTCTAGATTACTATTCAAAGCGTTGTCCATGGACCAGCAACATGGGCACTTGGAACTTGTTACATACCTAATTCAGGTATGGGCTGGGGCCTGGGTTTTGCACTTCTCGCAAATTCCTAGGCCATGCCAGTACTACTGGTCCACAGACCACATTTTGAGAAGCAAGGTTCCTCTCTAGAAGGTCCCATTGCTTTCCTTAAACTCTATTTACTCTCTTAAGGTTTTTCTGTGTTTTCACCTTAAAAAGAGTGGAATATCAGACTTTCAAAATGCTCTCAATCAGAAAAAAAACTATGCTTGAATGTGGCAGTTTAAAAATTTTTGGTTTTTTAACATGGCCAAGTCCTTTCTTCGAGAGTGACAAGTCCTGTTTAGGAAAAAAAAGAAAAAAAATTTTAAGAGGGCTATGGCAGGCCAATAGTGACACTGTGTGGCCAGTTCTTACAATTACAACAGCTTTTGGGGGGCCCCTTTCAAATGCAAAATTACAAAAACTGACATTGGATTTTTTTTTTTTTAATTTCAATAGTCTGTTTCAATACTATTTAAATTTTTTAGTCTGGTGTCTCTTCACACCATGCCCCTCTCCTTTCTTGCAGAATGAATGAAAACTTTATTCTCTACAAAAAAAAAAAAAAAGTACTATTTAAATTTTTTAAACATTTTTATTTTAAAATAATTATAGATTCATAGGAGGTCGCTCAGAAATTTATAGAAAAGTCCCTTGTACCCTTTCCTCAGCCTTTCCCAATGTTAACATATTATATTGGTTTGGCCAAAAAGTTCTTTTAGTTTTTTCCATACGATGGCTCCTGTAGTGCTTAGTTGTCTTTAACTTCATTCCAAACATTTCGTTAGATTGTATTGTGACAGCTGTCATATGAGCGTGCATTTAAAAAAATCAAAATTGGTGAATTTTTGTGCAGCCATTTTAATATTGAAGATGGAAGAAAATATGCAACATTTTCAGCATATTATGCTTTAGTATCTCAAGAAAGATAAACACAACTGAAATGCAAAAAAAAAAAAGATTTGTGCAGTACGTGGAGAAGGTGCTGTGACTGACTGAACGTTGTCAAAAGTGGTTTGTGAAGTTTCTTGTAATATTGACCTTTTGGCCAAATAATTCTTTGTGGTGGGGCTGTCTTACGCATTGGAAATTGTTTAGTAGCACCCCTGGCCTCTACACACTAGAAGCCAATAGCGGGGGATAGCCAACATACTCAAAATATCCAAATCAATAAAGTTATTGGTGAAAATGAAAAATGTCTTTTATTTTATGGAAAAACCTAAGTGGATTTGGCCAACCCAATACTATCAAAACCAAGAAACTGACATTATTCACATTTCATGAGTTATATATGGACTCATTTGTGACAACAGTACTTTTAATTTTATTTTAATTAATTTATTTTATATTTTAATTAGTATAGACATACAATATTATATTAATTTTAGATCTACAGCATAGTGATTAGATATTTATATAACTTATGAGTGATCACCCCAATAAGCCTGGTACCCATCTGACACCATATATAGTTATTACGATATTACTGACTATATTCCCTATGCTGTACTTTACATCCCCATGACTGATTTTCTTCACCTTTTTCACCCGCCCTCTCAACCTCCCCACCCCAGCAACCATTAATTTGTTCTCTGTATCTATGAGTTTTGTTTTGTTTTGTTTGTTCACTTATTTTGTTTTTTTAGATTCCATGTATAAGTGAAATCATATGGTATTTTCTTCTCTTCTGCCTGACTTACTTCATTTAGCATAATACCCTCTAGGTCCACCCATGTTGTCACAAGTAACAAGATTTTGTTATTTTTTATGGCCTAGCTCTACCACCTCTTCTTTATCCATTTGTCTATCAATGGACACTTAGGTTGTTTCCATGTCTCAGCTATTGTAAGTAGTGCTGCAGTGATTATAGGGGTGCGTATGTCTCTTCAAATTAGTGTTTTGGATTCCTTTGGATAAATATGCAGAAATGAAATTGCTAAGTAATGTGGTAGTTCTATTTTTAATTTTTTGAGGAACCTCTGTAATGTTTTCCATAACTCCAGCACAAGGTTCTATTTTAATAGCTACATTCTTATCTGAATAAAGAGATTTGTCCTCTTTTCACCTCTTTAGAAATTATCTGGCATATAACACATTTGACCAATGAATCCTGGTGCTGGACACATTTTGTTATACTTGTTCTACTTTAGGAAACATATAAGAGGCTATGTCCTACCACAAGATCATGAAGTCCTATGTTTTGATCTCATCTTCATTCATTTTAATCCATTGAGATTTTTTGTAGACTGCATGAAACAGTACTATACTTTTTCTCAAATGAATAGCCAACTACTCCTCTACCATCCTTCCCCATTAATTTGAAATGCCAACTTTATCATATTAAACAATCCTATTCCCTTGGCTATGTTTTGACACACTGTTTTCCATTTATCAAATCTTTGCCAATTCCCAATTATACTAATTTAGAACCTCTTTTATTACCTGATTGCAGGTGTTCTCCTTCAACTTGTCTCTCAGATTTTCCTGGCTTTATCCTCAATACACAGATTTGTTGAGGTTTGGTTTTGTTTCTGTTTTTTGAAATGTGGGAAAATACTTCCTTTGGAAGACATTGTATTTTCATAATGCTAGATCTTCCTTTTCAGAAAATGCTCTCTACTAATTATTTTTGTGTTCTTCATTATAGTTTTATGCTTATTTTCCATGTGCTATTTACACTTCTGTTCAAAGGTCTTATGTATAATACATACATTTATAAAATTACAATTATATCATATCATTTGTATAATTAATATTATATATTATTATTGGGAATTTCATCAGGTCTATTTCTAACTGGTAATTATACTCACACAGGAAAACTACTGAATTTGTGCACCAACACTTTCAGCTAGTCATTTTAATTTATCATTATGATTCTAAAACTCTTCAGTTAAATCCTAGATTTTTAAGTTGTAGTCATTTCCACACCAAAAAATTCTTTTCCAATAGTCATACCATTTTATTCTTAAATTTTATTACATCATATTGGCATAAAATTATAGATTAATTTTTTTCTCTAGTTTAATTTTTTTAATTGAATTTATTGGGGTGACATTGGTTAACAAAATTACATAGGCTTCAGGTTAGATTAACTTTTTAATAATCCTTTTTATCTGACTATATATTTTTGTTTCACTCAGGAGATGCTAACATTTTTTTATGGAATTGACAAGGATTTACCTTTTCCAAGAAGTAGTTTTTTATTTACTCAAACAAGAGTTTATTTGTTATTTTAGGTTTTCTTTATTAAAGTCCTCCTTCCAATTTTGTGATTTTTTTCTAAGTCCTCAGATTAAATGATGTTTTATTTATTTTCAGTCTTCCCAAATAATGTAAAATCAATCATATTTCACTTGGAAAAAATAAAACAGAGACATCATAAAGGAGAAATATCACTTGAATGATGTAAGAAATCTTACACAAAGTTTTGGTAGACATCAGTCTGGAATTATATATTTTATACACATATAAGACAAAGAGTTAAGATGCCTATATACAAAAAACATGTATAAACAAGGAAGCAAAAACAAGAGAAAAACGGACAGTACAACAAGAAACCCATTTCTGAGGAACTGCAATGGTCAACAAAGCTAAAAATACATCCCTGACCTCACTTAGTAATAAGAAACAGAGCATCTTTAATGATTTCCAAACACACCACCACTTTTACATATATTTAAAAATTGAAGCATGCTTTACCTGTATTAAATGCAGCTCTTAGACGATAGAAACCAGCAAACACTCTTCAAGATGAAATGCCAAACACATCTCTTTGTGTTGCTTTTATAAGAGATAGGATCTTGATTGAATAACTGTAACAACATGGGTTCTAGTGGAAGGCCATTTTCACCCATCAGCTTAACTTTCTCTCAATTAATCCAGTAGTATAAGAGCCTAGATGCTGAGGAGCTGCGAAAACTCCTTAAGGGAGAGACTGGTGACAAATATTTGTTATGTGGTATTTAATGATCATGTGTTTATCTATTTTCTAAAAAGCCAGGAAATCATCGTCATTTGTTTTCTCCTGATGTTGATGGCGTGGTTCATCTGGCTTCACCTGACGACGGTCTGGTCAGGATGAAGGATGGCTCCTTCTCAGCTTTCACCCACTTTATCCCAGTGTTTCCCAACCATTTGGGCTGGGCAAATCTGGGGGCTCTTGTTGAAAGCATAATTCTCCAGATTTCTTCATGGAGGAATAGCTGTCCGCAAGCACCTTGGGGGAATTTTTTTTTAATTTTTAAAAATTTATTTATTTTAGAGAGAGAGGGGGAGAGTGAGGGGAGAGAGGGAGAGAGAGAGAGAGAGAGAGAGAGAGAGAGAGAGAGAGAGAAACATCAGTTTGTTGTTCCACTTATTGGTGCATTCATTCATCAGCTGATTCTTGTGTGTGCCCTAACCAGGATCAAACCCACAATCCTGGCGTATCAAGCCAATGCTCTAACCAGCTGGGCTACCTGGCCAGGGCTCAGGGGAATCTTAATGCCAGTGAACATTGCAGAGATAATGCTTTAAATCATTCACTCTGTACTTCTTTATTCACATCTTCATAGATACATAAACGAGGTACGTAAACTGCCCATATTCAAATGGTACAATTCAAGGAGTTTTGGCATATGTATATATCTGTGAAAGCATCAGTGCAATTAAGATCATGAACACACCTATCACCCCCAAAAGCTCCCTTTGTTCATCCGTGCCTTCTTCCCTGCAATCTACAGGCAACCACTGATCTGTTTTCTACTCATTACTTTGCATTTTATACAAAAAATACTATTCAGTATAGGCTCTTTTGTGTCTGGCTCCTTTCACTCGGCATAAATATTATGAGATTCATCCCTGTTGTTTTGCGCATCAATAATTTGTTCCTCCCCCCTCCTCCAGTTTTTATTGAGATGTAATTGGACAAATACAAATTGTATATGTTTAAGGTATACAGCTTGATGATGTGAGGTGTTGGTAGGTGCAGAAACAGGTAGGAGAAAACTGATTCCTTTATCTGTCATGTATTGGGGAGAGAAGGACTTCCCCTCAAAGAGATTTCATGGAGGCAATAAAGAAGAACATCCCCAAATTAGATAAGCTTTTTAAAACCAGCATTTATTTTAAAAGGAAAAAGCTCAAGAGACTTTGAAAAGGCCCAAAGGCCTATCAAAGAGATATCCAGGTTTCAGATAAGATGCTAGGCAGGTACTGACTGTTGGTTTTTCTGTTGCTAAAGCCTAAATTTCGATGTGCTCAATTCTATATCTCCATGATTCCCCTAGCTGGGAAGCAGTGAATTCCTCCGACTCTTGGCGTATACTAAGTTACCACACTAATAACGATAAGGAAAACAGTAGTAATCAATTGTCATTGCAAGGGGGAACGTTTTATGATCTGGGGAGGAACCTGCCATGGCAATTCCAAAAATCAAAATTGTTAATCCAGTAAAGAAGAAAAAGAATCATTTGCGGAATCTACATGAACACTTTTCTTGGATTATTCTCTGCACCCAGGTCTGCTGACTACAAACTTGAGGTGCCAAGATCATGATGAGTCTTATCTGCAGGAATTAGAGGAGGAAAAGGTTAAGGTAAGGTACATCACGAGGTTGATTAGGAACTATCCTCCCTCTTGATGTGGCATTACTTTTAGGTGAAGTTTCGAATTTCATTCCCTCTAAGTTACCAGATGTCCTGATAGGTGAGTGATTAAGACAATCTGGGAATTGACCTGCAGGGAAAGGTTGCTGGATAAAATCAGGGATGATTATCATATATTTTTTTATTTACTTTAAAATTTTCTTTCAATTACTACTTGAAGCTTCACAAAATTCTGGGTCATTTCCAGTGAGACTACCACTGAATTGGGTATATCATGTAGTCCTGAGGTTTGCTAGGGGACATGTAAAAACTCAGAACACACATTGAATTTTATTGGAATATCACCATTACTTGGTGGTATACTTAAGATGGTTTTATTAATTCAGATGCAAATAAGATAGAACAGAAGCAAGAGCTCTGTTAATTTAGACAAAGATATCATGGAACACATGCTAAAAGTAACATGCACTTCAGACAAAGCACAAGGGAACTGTGAACTCCAGCCCAGGGTCCTCTTTCCTCTCCTCTGCCAATGGGAGAACCTGGGTATAGTCTGACATTAAGAGGGAAGAAAGCGCCCTGGCCAATGTGGCTCAGTTGGTTGGAGTGTTGTCCCTATCAGAAAGGTTGCAGGTTCGATTCCCAGTCAGGGCACATACCTAGGTTATGGATTTGATCCCCGGTCCAGGCACAGGCACAGGCACATGCGACTGGAGCTTATGATCACCATTCAGGGCACCAATTCCCTGGGTGCAGTGTGTACAGGAGGCAGCCAATCAATATTTCTCTCTCTCCCTTCCTGTCTCTCTCCCTTCCTGTCTCTCTCTAAAAGCAGTGAAAAGAAAAATCCTTGGGTGAGGATTAAAAAAGAAATAGGGAAGAAAGCTTGTGTGTTTCCCACTGATGCCCTTGCCTTGCCTAAGTGAACTAAGGGCACTCTTGAGTTCATTCGACTTCAAAAAGGCCACTTGTGAGGAGGGGTAGAGACAAGCAACAGGTAACTCTTGTCTTGGTTGGCATTTTAATTGATTAGCTGCCTGCTGCCTCAGGACCATGCAGGACCCATCTACAGATGGCCATGGTTTCTAATTAATGTGGTTAACAGCCACCATCTCAGCTGAATCAAAGGAGTCACCCCTCCTCTTTACTATTATCTTATTTTTCAGTCATATCACTCATTGGCCAGCAAATCCTGGTGCTGGGCATGTTTTGTTACATTCTAAGAAAATTTAAGAGTCAATGTCCTACCTCAGATTATAAAGTCTTATGATTTGCTACCTACCTTACTCATTTTGATCTATTGAGAATTTGTATATATTAAATGAATGTGACTATGTAATCCCAAAAGGAATAGCCAAATTTTCCTATTTATTTATAGAATTACTCATCCTTTCCCCATGACTTTGAATGTCACCTTTATCATAGTAAATAATGACACATCTTCGACACATTTTGAAGTATTCTTTCTTATTTATCCACCCTTCCACCATTTCCAGATTGTACTGATTTAGATCTTGTTTTGCAATCCAGTTGGAGTGTTTTCCCCAACAATTTGTCTCTCAGACTTCTCCCAGCACTTTCCTCAACGAAAACAGGTAGGTCATGTTTTTACTGAAATTGTAGCACAATAATTAGAAGAACATTATATGTGAGGATGGGGAGCACTGTATAAGGGGAACAAATAGTAATGGAAAAAATACAATAAAAATAATTTTAAAAATTCTGAGCTCCCTGCCAGGTGGTTTACTTCTTCCAGTCAATATGCTGACTTTAGAAGCTCCAGAAGAGAGGCTGAGAAAATTTAAGTACCAAGTCACAGATGCATCTATGAGGTGACAGCAGCAGATAGCAGTCAGCTTGCAGCTCCGGAAGCCCAAGGAAGATGGGCAGGTCTTAAAGAGAAGAAACATCACCAATCTCTTCATTGACCCAGCTTCCGAAGAAGGGACCAGCTGGGTCAGGCTTACCTTGCAAGAAATGATAAATCAATGGTGTGACTGCCTCGGATCCAGACCCATGTTTCCCGGCCACCCAGGCAGCCAGGAAAATACTGTCCTGGGCTAGGAACCCTCCTCTACAACTGATTGTTGAAGCGGGGCTCATTCCCAGGCTCGTGGAGTTCCCGAGGTCCTCACGTCACCGCTGCTTGAAGTTTGAGGCAGCTTGGGCTCTGACCAACATTGCTTCAGGGACTTCAGAACAGACTTGAGCTATCGTGGAAGCAGGGGGAACCATCCAGCCCTTGGTTGAGCTCCTGTCTTCCCCTCATATGACTGTGTGTGAACAGTCAGTGTGGGCCCTTGACAATGTAGCTGATGGTGGCCCAGAATCCAGAGACTTTGTTATCTCGAGTGATGCCATCCCACACTTGCTAGCCCCGATCTCATCAACCATACCAATCACATTTCTGCAGAACATCACATGGACCCTGTCCAACCTGTGCCAAAACGAGAACTCGTACCCCTGCAAAAAGGCAGTGAAACAAATGTTGCCCATCCTCTTTCACCTCCTGCAGCACCAAGACAGCGAGGTGCTCTCTGACACCTGCTGGGCCCTGTCCTACCTCACTGTGAGCTGCAATGAGTGCATTGGCCAAGTGGTTGACATAGGGGTGCTGCCCAGACTGGGCAGATGTGAATCACCCCAAAAGGTTCCTGTGCCCCCTCCTCCTACCCTCAGGTAACCACTAATCTATTTTCTTTCACTATAAATAGCATTGCATTTTATATGAATAACGTCATTCTTTATGTACTTTTCTGTCTGCTTTCACTCAGCATAAATATTTTTTAATTTATCTATGTGGTTTTGAGTATTAATAGTTTGTTCATTTTCGTGTTGCATGGTATTCCATGTTATCAGTATGTCACAGTTTTGATAGATATTTAGGCTGTTTCCAGCTGGGGCCATTACAAGTAATTTTAGATAATTAAAGAGGCACAATGAGAGAGCAATTACTTTTTGTTTAAAACAGTTTTATTAAGAAAGCCTTGAAACTATATATGGTAAAAAAAATGGGAAAGGCAAATCCCTATACATATGGAAAAAGACGGTCAGAAAATACAGCATCTTTATGTCAAGAAGCAGGGCTCTGGGTAATGTTTTCCTTTAGATTTTGAGTTTCGGAGGTGCAAGACATTTCAACACCATCTAAGGGATGTACCCACATTTCAGTCATGAAAATGCCAAGGCAAAAACGTTTATAGTTGTTTAAAAAATAATACCAGGAAGTTGTCCGTATGAAAGATTGGCAAAACAGTTGGACCTCACAGAGTTAGCTGCTAGACAAAGCCTGCCTTTCTTGAATATAATTTCATTTCCTGTAGCAGTATTTATATTGATAATACTGCAGCAATTTTATTTTTTAAGAGTTTGGTTTTGGGATTACATAGTCTTGGGGAAATTTTGGAAAATATAGGAACTATCCAAGTATCAATAAAGGCCATTAATTATTTCACCTTCCAGAAATAATCATGATTAATAATGATTTCCTATTGTGTTTATATTTTTTTCCTCACTATGTTTTTTTAGAGAAGGGGAAAGGAAAGAGAGAAACATCGTTGTGAGAGAGAAACATCAATCAGTTGCCTCTCGCTCATGCCTGGAGTGGGGACCGAACCTGCAATGTAGGTATATGCCCTGACTGGGAATTGAACCTGCGATCTTTCGCTTTGTGGGATGACGCCCAACCAACTGAGCCACACCAGCCAGGGCTCTCATTTTTATGGTAGTAAATATTTTATCTTATATCACATCATGATTTTTTGAAATCCCCTATTATTGAACAATTGTTTTCAGTTCGTCCCCATTATAATGGTTTTCCTTGATATATCTCCTTACATTTATCACATGATTTTTTCCTGTCCTCATTTTTTATTTCCTAGTGCTCTTGCTTTTTTTCTTACTCATCACTTATAACACCCTATTCTTATTTTATTTACGTAGTACATTCTCCTAATTATCTGGAAATGTCAAATACAAATTGAAAGAGTTTTCTGTATATTACTCGCTACACTGTCTCTGTTCTGTAGAGTCTTGTGAGTTTGCAGATCATGACAGAGGCAATGCTCAAAGGTTCTAGTTTCTGAGCTCTCCCTTTATTTCCAGAGAGAGGCACTTGGGGGCTGTGGAGTAGGGATTGTTTATGGATGGAATATCTAGGAGGAGTAGGATGCATTGTAAGTCATATTTCATTGTGGAGTCCTCAATGTCAATCAAGGGAAAAGGAAGAACTTTTGTTGCGTACCTCAGGAAAGAATCTGCCAGTTGTCTACCTGAGCTGAAAGAATGAGAGAACCAGCAAAAAAAGGAAGCACAATCATGAAAGTCCAATTCATATTAATGATTGCGATTTTATAAAAATCTTGTCAACCTCATGTGATTTGTTCCAACATATTTACCTCCATGGATTCATGTACACGGTAGTTTGGTTAAATCAGGTTCATATGGTGACCACACAAGTAGAATATTAATGGGTTGAAAGGTGAGGAGCATTTCCAAGAGAGGACCCAAAGGGACAAGAAGAAAGTCAAGGTGCTCTGGGATAATGAGGAGACCTGGGCATCAAAGCATCAGAGAAATCCATTATATTCGAGAATTTTCTGGTTAGGGATAGAAGAGTAAGTGATGAATAATAAGTGGTGTGGGGTGAGACAACGGGGTTCTGGAGTGATGTTTTGGGGTCTCACAGATGATACTGGTGACAATGTACAGGACACAACCATGGATGTAGGTAACTTACAGGGAAGAGAAGAACAGGACACTGCAGGGGAAGATGGCTGTGAACTGGGGACCATGGTCTTGGATGGGTTACCTCTGCGCGCATTAAATCTGCAAGAATTGATGTGAAGAGCCAGCGTGAGAACAGCTGCTGGATCTTCAATGATGGTGGAAAGAGAGCAAGAAGGGCAACAGATGCAACAACCAGGAGGAAACTGATGACATGAGTCTGAAGGTGGAAAGAGTTTTCACAGAGGCAACACGGGACAAACAAGAACATCCAAAAGAAAAGTTTTTAAAGTCAGAATTTATTTGTATTTAAAAGTGCTCAAGAGACTTTAAAAAGGTCCAAAGACCCAAAGATGTCCAAGTTTAGTATAAGATCATACTGAGGTGGTGTCTTCTAGTTTCTTCTTTACTAAAGTATTAAGTTGACCCTTGTTAGTGAAACACCCTGATAATTCTTCTAGTTGGGCTGCAGTGATTTCTTCTGACTCCTGGTGTCTTTCATAAATGGCCATCAGCTTATGAACGATGATAAATGTAATACTAGAAATAATCACTGTCATTGAAAGAGAGAAAGTTGTATGACTCAAATGGAAAGCCATCACAGCAATTCCAAAAATCAAAATTATTAACTTAATAAACAAACCAAAACGTCTGCAGATTCTACTTGAATATCCCGTCTGCATTATTCTTCGAAACCAGGCCCAACGATTATCAATTTGAGTAGTGGGGATCATGATGAATGTCACCTGCAAAGACTAAGGCACAAAAAAAATTAAGTTCAGATAAGTCAACAGGTTGACTAGGGATCTCTCTCCTCATCTGGCAG
The DNA here is from genome assembly GCA_004026545.1 of Mormoops blainvillei. NCBI lineage: Eukaryota > Metazoa > Chordata > Mammalia > Chiroptera > Mormoopidae > Mormoops > Mormoops blainvillei. Next base: position 121,750 of record PVJD01001379.1, on the reverse strand, counting down.
CACAGTGCTTCTAGATGAAGTTTTTAATTCCATGCATTGTGAGTTATCAAGTATCCTGATGGTGCAATACAACGGGCTAATGGCAAGGACAACCTGGGAGTTGACTTCTAAGAAAGGTTGCTAGGAAATCGGGGATAATCTGTGTGTGTGCGTGTGTGTGTGTATACACACACACACAGATATGTCACCTTGCCCGAGAGCATTTTTTTTTTTCATTGCTTTTACAGAGAGAGGGAGAGAGAGAGAGAAACATCAATGCCAGAAACAATTATCTATCGGTTACCTCCCACATAGGCTCTGACTGGGAATTGAAGCTGGAGCCCCTCATTATGGGGCTATGCTCTAAGCAACTGAGCCACAATGGCTGGGGCTTAATTTCTTTAAGTGCTTCTTTCAATAACCTTTACAATTCTTCCTATTACAAGCACCTGGGTCATTTCCTCTGAATTGAAACATAACCCATACACCTCAGTTTTGTTAGGAGGCATGTAAACTCAGGAAAACTTTGCATTTCATTGGAATCTCAGTACTACTTGTGGTATTTTTAAGACTGTTACACCAATTCATTTATACCTGGCATGAAACACAAAGCAAGAGCTCCGTTAATTTAGACACAGATATCATGGAACACATGCTAAAAGCAACATGCACTTCAGATGAAGCATAACAAGGTAACCGTGAACTCCTCCAGCACAGGTCCCTGTTTTCCCTCCCCTGCCAGGGGAGGATCTGGGTGCAGTCTGACATTAAGAGGGAAGAAAGTTTCCAGGTGTTTCCCACTGATTCCCTTGCTGTTGCCTGAGTGAACTAATGGAAGATTTTTAAGTTCACCAGACTTTAAAAGGGCCTCTTGTGAAGGGCAGAGACAAGCCAACAGGTAACTCTTCTCTTGGCTGATGTTTTTCAGACAGAGGAGCTGCCTGCTGTCTCAGGACCATGCAGGACCTATCTGCAGATGGTCATGGTGTTTAATTAATGTGGTTAAGAGTCCAACCTCAGTGGAATCAAGGGAGTCACCCCTCCCTTTTTTATTACCACCTTTTATTTTTCAGGTATATAACCCATTGGACCGTGAATCCTAGTTCTGCGTAAAATTTGTTTTAAAAAAACAAACATTCCAAGAATATGAGCATATTTCAATCAATATTTAAGTAGCGATGATGTAAGATTCTGAAGTGCTATGTGCTGATATCTACCTGTGTTCATGTTAATCTATTGATGCCTACAAAATGAAGTATTCCTATACCATTTATGGAATATTTCATTTTTTCCTCAGTATTTTTGAAAGGTCACCTTTATCATATGAAAAACTATAATCCTTGGATACATTATGAAATATTCTCTTATCTAATCATTACTAATTCCAAATTATGCTGAGTTAGGCCCTGTTTTGTGATCTCATTGGAAGCATTCCCCATCAACTTGTCTTTCAGATTTCACCTGCAGCTCTTAATCAAAGTTTTCCTTTCACATTTAAGAACAAAATTTATTATATATTGTTTGGATCACATGCATACTAATTGTAATTGTAACTTAGTTGAAAAGAAATTTAACACTTAGAGTATTATACTCAGAAGAAATTTTGAAATGAAAGTGTCACATATACTTTTGTTGCAGAAGACATGATATGGTGATTGACAAAAGATTTAAAGCATGTTATATTAGGATACATTTTGAGGAGAATGAATAGGATGCATTCAGTAAAATAAGAAAAAGAAAGGGAGCAAAGTTTCAGACTATGAAAGAAGAGCTTATGGAGCTGAAGAGTCAAATCGAATGCATACATTTAAAAGTGGTGGAGCAGTTATCTATCAGTTTGATTCTGTTTATTATTTTTAGATTCCACATATAAGTGAAATCATATGGTATTTGTCTTTCTCTGTTTGACTTATTTCACTTAGCATTATACCCTGTAGGCCCATCCATGCTGTCACGAATAGCAAGTTTTCATATTTTTTATGGATGGGTAACATTTTATTACACACACACATATACTTCACATCTTCTTTAGCCATTCATTTATTGATAGACATATTTTGATGGTTGCCAAATGGGAGGAGGTTGGGGGATGAATGAAAAGGGGAAGGGATTAAAATGTACAAATTGCCAGTTATGGAAAGTCACAGGGATATAAAGTACAACATAGAAAATACAGCCGATAATATTGTAATATATGTGTGGTGTCAAATGTGTATTAGACTTATCTGGGCGATAACTTTGTAAGTTATATAAATGTCTAATCACTATGTTGTACACCTGAAACTAATATTGAATGTCAAATGTAATTGAAAAAATATAAAAATTTTAAAAAGTGGAGAAGCAGTTACTTTAAAATGTCAGTATTTATAATATGCCAATATTCTATTCTTTGTGACTGTTTTAATTTACGATGAAAATCTTTAGGAGTCAACATAGTATACACATAGTACAGAGTTGTTCCCTCAAAATATTGTGGTCCCTGGGTTTAGGGACCCTTGAAGATTTCAAACAGAAAGAGAATACTAAAAACCAGAGTTTTGCATATTGCTTTTATGGTAATGCTATGATTATTTCACCAGTTGTATGCTGTTTGCTATTTAGAAATAATTTTGCACATTTAGAAATAGTTTTCATTTATATTTGAGAAATTTTAATAAAAATGGCTAGGGAATATTGTCAAATGCATTTTCAGCATTTGTTCTAAATGTGACTTTCTCCTTTCTTTATTAACATGATATTCATTGATTTTCCTAATATGGAACCATCCCTATGTTCCTGAAATGCAGCCTTCTAGGTATCTATTACATTAAACTGCACAGGTAATATTCTTGCACAAAGGTGGTGTTGAGTTTCTATATGAGAATGTCTTTACCTGTGGCAGATGCATATTCAGGAATGTCATGATGTCTGTAACAGTCTCAAATGACTCAGCAAATTACAGTTATAATAACTTATATACATGTGCCACAGTCACAAAAAATGTTAACAATTTATTGCATTTAAGTGGAGAATAGGTAGGTGCTGTGTGTTTTTAAAAACTTGCATGCATAATTAAAAATTATTATGATTAGCCATGGCTGGTGCAGCTCAGTGGATTGAGCGTCAGCCTGCAAAGCAAAAGGTCACTGGTTTGATTCCCCAGTCAGGGCACATTCCTGAGTTGTGGGCCAGGTCCCTGGCAGGGGGTGCGTGAGAGGTAGCCGCATGTTGATGTTTCTGTTCCTTTTTCTCCCTCCCTTCCCCTCTGTCTAAAAAAAATAAAGAAATAAAATCTTTAAAAAATTATTGTGATCAAAGGCTTGAAAAAAGACAGGATTTTATTCGCTCATGTCTTAAGAATTTTACAGGCATATATTTAATTTAGAAAAGGCTCCAGTTTTGTCATGGGGATTTTTATGGGCACTGGAGCTAAGTAACTACCTTTGTAAAATAATTTAGAAGCTTCCAGAGCTCAAAGTGATTGTCTACTAAGGCCATGCTTAGGTTGATCCGTGAACATCTTTTTTCTTCTAAAAAAATTGATCTGATTGAAATTTTATCTCTTGAGCTGATTTTGGTAACTTTTGTTTTCAAGAAAATTACCTATTTTGTGTAACATGTCAAGTGTATCTCACCATATTTCTAGTCTCATTTAGAAAATGCTAATTTTTATTGGTCTGTCAGAGATTCAGGGACTTGTCACCTTTTCAAAACCAGGCTTTTAGCTTTATCCACCCATGGAGTATTTGCTTTCCAATTTGTTGTTTTTATATTTCCATATTAAATTCCTTCCCCATTTCTATTGGTTTTATTTTTTTCTACTTCCTTAGATAGAATGCAATATTTTGTGTATTTTCAGGCTTGTTAAATAGGAATGAATGCTGATTTTTATTCCCCTAAAAAATGCTTTAAAGAATATTTTTACCTGTTGCATGCCCCAAGACCTCACAAAGTCATAAGTTTGCCAGTGACACAATGTATTTTATATACATAAAAGACAAAGAATTGAGGTCACAAAGAACATTGTAAAAAAAGAAAGCCAACAAAGGGCATAAGGAACATCTGAGAAAATGTAATGGTCAGTGAAATGTGGAAAGACAAAAAGAGGACCTTTAATGACTTTAAAACACACCATTCACTATTCCATATATTTTTTAAAAAATACAGCATGATTTACCTGGTATTAAATGCAGCTCTTTCAAACAGAAAACAGCAAACACCCTTCAAGATGAAACACCAAGTCCAGGCACCTCTTTGTGTTGCTCTTATAGGCTATAGACTGTTGATTGGATAATTGCAGTAACATGGATTTTCACGGAAGGCCATTTTCACCCATCAGCTTAGCTTTCTCCCCATTAACCCAATGATATAAGATCCTGAGGGTCTGAGAAAACTCCTTAAAAGGGAATGGTGGGACAGTTGTTACGTAGTATTAATGATCATGTGTCTGTGTGAAACACTAGGAAATCATAGATTTGTTTTTCCCTCATGCTGGTGGTAGTGGTTTCATCTGGCTTCACCTGATGATTGTCTGGTCAAGATGAGGGAAGGCTCCTTGTCAGCTTCCACCCACTTTACCCCAGAGTTTTCCAACTTCCCTGACCATCAGAATCCCAGGGCTCTTGTTGGTTTTTTGTTTTTTTTAATTTTTTCTATTTTTTATTTTAAAGTATATTTCATTGATTATGCTACTACAGCTGTCCCATTTATTTTCTCCCCTTTATTCTGCTCCACCCTGCATCCCCCTCCCACCAGCATTCCCCTCATTCCTCAGTTCATGTCCATGGGTCGTAGATATCAGTTCTTTGGCTTCTCCCTTTCCTATACTATTCTTAACCTCCCCCTGTCTGTTTTGTAACTACCACTTACACTTCTTATTCCCTGTACCTTTCCCCCCATTCTTCCCCTCCCCCTCCCCACTGATAACCCTCCATGTGATCTCCATTTCTGTGATTCTGTTCCTGTTCTAGTTGTTTGCTTAGTTTGTTTTTGTTTTTGTTCTAGGTTCAGTTGTTGATAGCTGTGAGTTTGTTGTCATTTTACTGCGCATAGTTTTGATCTTCTTTTCCTTAGATAAGTCCCTTTAACGTTTCATATAATAAGGGCTTGGTGATGATGAACTCCTTTAACTTTACCTCATCTGGGAAGCACTTTATCTGCCCTTCCATTCTAAATGATAGTTTTGCTGGATAGAGTAATCTTGGGTGCAAGTCCTTGCCTTTAATGACTTAGGTAGGATAAATGACAGTTTAATCCTTTTTCATTGAAAAATAAATTTTATTGACTAAAACTTGGAAAACATAGACTGGAAATATAGGTATTAATTTAAAAGCCCAGTTTATTTGGGAGCAAAAGAGGCTATCAGAAAACCAATCATTCCTATGTTTGGAAGTTAGCAGGCTTTGGATATTATTTTCTTGCAGATATTTCATCACAGAAATGCAAGATATTTCAAAAATATCATGGGGGTGTATCTTATTTCAGTGATGGAAAAACCAAGACAAAAAGCTTATAGTTGTTTTTACAACAATACCAAGGAATGACCTGTATGAGATAGCAGAATGGCTAAATACCATCTTCTACCTCCTGCTTTTTTGAGTGATTTATATTCTCCTTTGGAGACTGTATCTTCATTCCCTGTAACCTTTCACTGAGTTATTGGGATATTGATATCTCCATATATAAAGGCAATTTTACTTTTTAGCCATTTAATTTTTTATTACACTGTAATACTTATACCTTGGTGAAATTTTGGAAACTACAAAAAAGATACAAGTAGAGACAAAGGTCATTGTTACCCCGCCACTGAGAAACAATCATTGTTAACGACAATTTTCTATTACGTTGACTTCTTTTTGACAACAGTTTTAGGGACACTGAACTGTTTCATTATCTTACTGTATCATATCTTTAAAAAAAAAATTTCTATTGTTAGACACTGTTTTAGCTTTTCCCCCATTGTAAATGGTTCTTCTTGAATATAGCGTCTCATTCAACATTTTTGGACACTTCAGGTGAGGAGAGTATAAGCTGGGCACTCATGTTCTTTCTGCTACCATTAATTTCTAAGAGCTCTTGCTTTTTCTTATTGATTCCTTGTAACATCCTATATTTATATCATTTATGCAATGTCTCCTACATGTCTTAAAATGTTAAATGCAAGTTGAAAATATTTTTTTCTGTTACTGCTCCCTGCACTGTCTGTGTGTCCTCTAAAGTCGTTTGAGTCTGCAGATCATGGAAGAGGCATTCCTAAAGATTCTTAGTTTCTGAGCCCTCCCTTCACATTTCATAGTGAGGCACTCAAGAGCTATTGTGTAGGGCCTGTTGACTGATGGGATTTCTAGGGTGAATAAGTGAATGGGTGTCATCCTTTCTATTGTGGGGTCCCCACATGTCAGTCAAAGGAGAAGGGAGGACTTTTCTTTGACCAGTTATATTAGGAAACAATCTTCCAATCTCTATTAGGGCTAAAGTTGTGGGGATACATCCAAATGGCAGGAAAGAAGTAGTGAGTGTGATCTGAGCCAGTGGCCATGATTTTAAAAGAAGTCAGTCAACCTTTTTGATTGATTTGCTCCAAAACGTTTGAGTCTCTAGATCCATGTCATTTGATTAAATCACATTCCTATATCCCCAGACAGGGAGAGTTAGAGGGCTCAAAAAGCAGGGGCTATTTCCAATTACAAAGAGTCTCTCTTTGACCAAACTTTAGTCAGGCTCTCCTGAATCCTCTTCCCAACTAGAATTCAACATTTGCACCTCTATATCTGTCTTTGTACTGCTTAACTTCTAAGTTGCTTTAGTGAGAACCCCCCACCCTCAATATCCTATCAAATTCCTCATCCCCTACCATCCTCCAGGTGATGTCTGATCCCTCTCTAGCTTCGATATTTCCTCTTAATAATTTTCCATACACTGACCCCCACCCTGCTCCTTGGCTATAAATCCACATTTGTCCTTGTTGATTTCAGAATTAAGCTGGTTCTACACTGAGGCCTCTTTTCCCCTATTACAATAGTGGTTCCTTAGTCAACTCTGGTTTACCACTTTGCTGTCTGGCTCTTGTTTTCTCTGACGGCACGGAGGACCCCAACTCGGACAAGAAGAAAGTGAAAGCCCTGTGGGAGAGTGAGGAGACCATAGCATCGGAGGGCTTGGTAACTCCATCACATTTGAGAATTGTCAGTAGGGAAATGAGGGAAAGCGATCGAGAATGATTGCTGAGGCATGTGTGGTAAGGAAGAATGTGTAGTGAGGGAATGCGGTGCTGAAAATGAAGTCTTGGGGTCTTACAGGTAGCAGTTAGGACAGAAGACAAAAAATGACCACAGAGGTGAATATCTGATACAAGCAAAAAACAGGACACTGCAGATGAGGAGAGTGTAAGCTGGGCACCGATGTGCTTGGATGGGTCACTTATGTGCACATTAAAATCTGCAGGAGTTGATATGAACAGTCAGAGTGAGAGAGAGCAGCTGGATCTTCAGTGATGGCACGAAGAGAGCCGAAGAAACAGGTGAAGAAGGAAACACTAGCTAACCCTTGTACAACATGGGGGTCAAGGGATCTGACCCCCCTATGCAGTCAAAACTCCTCATAAAAAACTTTTGACTCCCCCAATCCTAACTACTGTTGACCAGGAGGCTTACTGATAACATGAACAGTGGATTAACACCTCTTGTATGTTCTATGTATTACAGACTATTCTTACAATAAAGTAAGCTAGAGAAAAGAAAATGTTATTAAGTCATAAGGAAAATACATAGACAGTACTGTACTTACTTACTGAAAAAATGTACATGTAAGTGGACCCATGCAGTTCACACCCATGTGGTTCACGGGTCAGCTGTATTTTGACATGAATCTGAGAGAGAGGACTTCTGCAGGAAGAAAGATTTCATACAGACGGGAGGAAACAAGAGCATCTAAATTCAGATAACAAAGTTTTTTAGAAATGAGAGCTTATGTCTATTTAAATACTACTCAAGAAACTTTCAGAAGGCTAAAAGGCCCAAAGATATCTGGGCTTAATAAAATATTACAGCCAGGTGCTGGCTGTTGCTGTCTCTGTTTTGAAATCCTCAGGACAGCCCTGGGCAGTTGGACATCTCACTAACCCTCCTAGCCCAAGAGAGCTGTGTTTCTCTGCCTTTTGGTATAATTCATACAAGGCTGTCCCTCCAGTAATAACTACAGAAACAATACCAGAGGCAATCACTGTCACCGAGAGGAGCAAAGGTATATATAATCAGAGAAGTCACCACAGCAATTTCAAGAATTAATATTAGTCCAGTATAGAACAAACAGAAACATTTCCAGAATCCACAGGAAAACGCTTCTTGTGTTATTCTTTGAAACCAGGTCCTCTGACCATGAGCTCCAGTAACTGGAATCATACCGGGTCTTATCAGTAGGATGAGGGATAGGAAAAAGTTATCATCAGATAAATCAAAGATTGAACAGGTATGATCAAAAGATTGACTGTCTCCCCATTTGGCATGACAGTGCTTTTAGATCAAGTTTTAAATTCTATTCATTATGAGTTATCAAGTGTCCTGATGGTATAATACAGGGGGCTATTCTCTGGACAACCTGAGAGTTGACATCCAAAGAAGATGGCCAGAAAATCCAGGATGATGAGTATGTATTCTTAATTTCCTCTAACTATTTCTTCATGAAGCCATCTACCACAAACTTCTGGATCATTTTCCAGAGAGACCACTACTGAATTGGTGTATCCTGTAGACTTCACATTTGCTAAAGGACATGTAATGACTCAGGATTATACATGGCATTTTATTGAGCTATAAGATTATTATACTAGCCCTGGCCATCGTGGCTCAATTGGTTGGAGTGTCATACCATAAAACGAAAGGTAGCAGGTTCAATTTCTGGTTAAGGGCACATGCTTAGATTGTGGGTTTGGTCCCCAGTCAGGGTGTGTATGAGAAGCAACCAGTTGATGTTTCTCTCCCACCCTTCCTCTCTCTCTAAAATCAATAAGCATGTCCTTGGGTGAGGATAAAAAAAATAATTTTAAAAAATAAAGAAAAGATTATTATACTAATTCATCTATACTAATAGATGAAATGGAACATGAAGCAAATGCTAAGTTAATTTAGACACAGATATCATGGAACACATACTGAAAGCAACATGCACTCCAGACAAACTCCCCAAGCAAACCTGTGCACAGGGTCTTGTTTTCACCTCCTCCGCCAGTGAGAGGACCTGGGTGTAAAGTTTGACATGCAAGAGGGAAGAAAGTTCCAGGTATTTCCCACTGATTCCTTGCCCTTGACTAAGAGAACTGAAGTCACCAGACTTCAAAGTGGTCTCTGTTGAGAGGCAGAGCTGAGGAGACAGCAAGCAACTTGTCTTGGTTGGCATTTTAACAGATGGGCTGCCTGCTGTCTCAGGACCATGCAGGACCCAACTATTGATGGGTTTGGCTTCTAACTGATGTGGTTAAGAGCCATAACCTCAACTGACTCAAGGGAGTCACCCCTCCCCTTTATTATTATTTAGCTCTTATGTTTCAGGCATATAACCTGTTACTAGAAATCCTGGTGCTGGAAATGTCTTGTTACATTTCAAGAAATAGTTAAGAGGCAATGCCCTACGTCAAGATCATCAAGTCTTGTATTTTGATACCTACCCTATTCATTTTAATCCATTGAGAATTTTTGTGCATTGTTCAAATGGGAATCCATATTTCCCCTCAAGTGAATAGGTGTTCATATTATGAAAGTGAATGACTAATGACTGGGCAACAAGTGCTTTTACAAATAGATTGTTCTTATCCTTCACTATTAACAAAAAAAAACAAAAGAAAAAAACAAATGAAATTGCCAACTCAGTAAGAATAACTCAGTAAAAGATCGTTATGTAATTTTCCATGTAACCTTGAAATTCAAAGAACTCAGTGACATAGCTCTAATCAGACCCTTTCTAGTCTTATATTTTTATGTGTGAACAAGGTTGCTTTTGCTTCTGTGAAAAAATAAAAGCAATGATCAGTGAATCTTTTTTAGATATATATGGCTTCGCTAGGAAAAAGAAAAAAAACTTTAACAACTTCCAATCATACCATAACTTATATTTATAAAAATGTAGTTTTCTTAAACTGATCAAATGAATCTACTTAAAAACAGCCAAATGCCCTTAAAGATGAACCACCAGTTACCTCTTTGCATTTCTTTTATAGGAGAAAGGATCTTGATCTAATGATTGAAATAACATGAATCCTCATTGGCAGAAGTTTTCACACATTAGGTTTTTTAAAAATTGAATTAATCCAATAATGTAAATGCCTTGGTTCTACAGTTTTGGAAGAAATTCTTCATTGAGAGACTGGGGCCAAAAGCATATAGTTCACTTTGATGTCCTATTAAAAAATGAATAATAAAAAAGAGGAAATAAAATATCTGGCTTACTCGTCTTTTAGTTCGCTGTTCCATTTGGTTTCACCTGTGGATGGTTTGGTAAAGATGTTACCAAGTGGAGGCAACTTTTAGCTACCACACACCTTATACCAGTGTTTCCCAATCCTTCCTGAGCATAGGAATCACTGGTTTCTTGTTAAAAACAGGTTACTAGGTCCCACCAAGCAAGCAGGTCTGCATTGCAACCAGGAATACGCATTTTTGAAAGGGCCACCCTCCCACCCCCAAGGACTTCTTAACCTTTTCTCTGTGTTCTTAATGATAGACATTTAAAGAAGTGAAGAAGGGCTGGCGTTTGTCCATGACAAAATAGTTTCATTAAAGAAAACTAGGAAAATATACAATAGACCAGAAGAAAAAAGAAATACTTATGCATAGAAGATACACAGACGGCAAATAAGCATATTCCACACTGATATTGTCAGGGAAGTGCAAACTAAAACGAGATGCCACCACACACCCGTCAGAATGGCCAGCACCAAATCCTGATGAGGGTGTGGAGCGGGAGGAACTCTCAGGGTGGAATGCGAAATGGGGGGCCACTTTGGCAGTTTCTTACAAAACCAAACATACTTTTATATGATCTCGCACCCACGCTCCTTGGTGTTTATCCAAAGCAGTTGATAACTTATGTCCACATTTAAACCTGTACACAGATGTTTATAGTAGCTTTATTAATAAATGTCCCAAACGGCAGACAACAATATTCCAGACAATGGAGTATTTTTCAGCACAAAAGAGAAATGAGCTATCAAACCATGAAGACATTAAGGAACCTTGAATGCATATGACTAAGTGGGGGAATAAACCAGTCTGAAAAGGCTGCATACTGTATGATTCCAACTACATGACATTTTGAAAGGCAAAACTATTGAGATAAAAAGATCACTGGTTGCCAGGGGCTCTGGGGAGAGGGTGAGAGGAATGAATAGGTGCAGCACAGGTGACTGTTACGCAGTGAAAATACTCTGTATAATTGTGGGCACATGTTACTATACATTTGTCCATGTCAATAGATTGTGTAACACTAAGCATGAGCCCTAATATCAACTGTGAACTCTGGGTAATAGTGACGTCAAGGTAAGCTTATCAACTGTAGGAAATGTACCACTCTTGCCCTAACTGGTGTAGCTCAGTAGGTTGGGCATCACTCTGCAAACCAAAAGGCTACCAGTTCAATTCCTGGGCAACATACATGCCTGGGTAGTGGGCCAGGTCCCTGGATGGGGGTAACTGATTGACATTTCTCTTCCCCCACCTCCCTTCTCTCTAAAAATAAAGTCTTAAAAAAAAATGTATCACTCTGGTGGGGGATGTTATGGGGGAAGCTGTGCAGTGTGGAGACAGGGAGATACGGGAAATCTCTGTACATTAATTTTGCCATGAACCTACAACTGCTCTAAAAAGTTAAAAACAAACAAACCAACCAACCCAGAATACCTACATTTAAGAATTGTCTATATGTTAAGATAAGCGAAGGGTGGTACTATGAGATGCAGAAGACAGATTCTGAGTATGCCACTGAAGCAGACCTGGACTCCCTTGAAATTCAAATGTTTTATGCACTTGCTTCCCAAGTCTAGTGCTGTACTTGGCAGTTTGTGGGAACTTAATAACTAAAGGATGTGTAGATACATGGGTAGTTGAATGCATAAAATGAAAACCAATGTAATTTTGTGACTCAGTGGCTGAGATCAAAGAAGTTTCTGGATGGTGTCATTGTAGGTTTGAGTACACTGGAGGAATAGATTCTGATGGAAATCTATAAAGAAAAATTGAATGTCTTGTCCTGGCCAAGTAGCTCAGTTGGTTGGAGCATCATCCTGCACACCAAAAGGTTGCCAGTTCAATCCCTGGTCAGGGCACACATGGAGATTTTGTGTTCGATCCCAGGCCAGGATGCGTATGGGAGGCAATTTGATGTTTCTCTTTCATATTGATGTTTTCTCTCCCTTCCTCTCTAAAATCAATAGATATATTCTTGGGTGAGGACTAGAAACAAAATAGTTGTGTCTAATTCATATTATTAGTTAATGTCTTACAGAAAGCAGAGACACATCTTTTTAGGTGAGTTAAAATTATTCCTATGCCCTGATTACTTCCTGCAACATCCTGTATAGTAAATGAGTTATACAAATGGTTGTTAATCCTTTTAAGACAATGTGGACTGACATAGAATCTGGAGTTAAATATTACTGCCTAAATAATTTGCCATTTTCTCTTTTGGATCATTATACTGAAATCACAAAAACCAAAATTTTATTGTCTTTAATGCGTTAATTGTTGTGATCTAGGGATTAATGAGAACTTATGGCTCATTAAGTCCTAATTGGGAAGCTTGGTGTTGTAACTATTCACACACTAATTATAGGCAGGGAAAGTAGTACAACTTAAGGGAAAAAATATATAAGTAGTTCAGAATCTTCAATATTCAATTAAATGACAAAGGGTGTCTGCTATTTTAAACCCTTAAACACGCCCATAAACTGAAAAGTAGATAAAGGGTTTTTGGTCTGGCAATCAGACAGTATTACTCAGCAATTTCTTTGTACCCGCACTTCATAAGTCTCAAGACTATAAAATACGTGACCTTTATTAAATATTGGGTTGGCCAAAAAGTCCATATAGTTTTTTCTGTAAAATACATTTTTCATTTTCACCAATAACTTTATTAATTTGGTATTTCGAGCATGTTGGCTGTCTCCTGCTATTGGCTTCTAGTGGGTAGAGAGCAGGTGTGCTGCTAAACATCCTCCAATGCCTAAGACAGTAAATGCCCAAAGTAAAGAATTATTTGGCCAGAATGTCAATAGTACCAAGAAACTTCAAAACCACTTGTGACACGTTCAGTCAGTCACAGCATCTTCTCCACACACTGCACAAATCTTTGTGTTTCTGTTGCATTTTTATCTTTCTTGAAATAATAAACCATAAGACACTGAACGCTGCATATTTTCTTCCATCTTCAATATTAAAATGGCTGCACAAAAATTCACCGATTTTGATGTTTTTTTTTCCTTTTTAAATGTACGCTGATATGACAGCTGTCACAATACAATCTAACAAAATTGTTTGAAATGAAATTAAAGACAACTAAGCACTACTAGAGCCATCATACGGGAAAAAAATGTAACGGACTTTTTGGCCAACCCAATACTCAGCCTGCCTTAAATACATTAAGGCATTTAAAGACACAAAAATTCTGATGCTTCTTACAATTCCTAGAAAATAAATTAACTAAATTCCAAACATTTCTTTAAAACAAAAATGTTGCAAATTTCTCCCACCAGCTCTGGGTTTGTCCACTAAATCTCGATTGTATGGAGGATGGCTCCAGAAACCCAGTGCTGACTTGCAATGAAACATCGGCCACGTACCCAACTTCTCAACCCACAAAAGAGCTAATATACTGTGTCGATTTCCAGTACTCTTGTCCCCAGGGTAGACTGCAACCCTGTCTGCCACTGGGTATGGTGTCTCCTAAAACTTTTTAAGACTTGGAAATCGAGCACTATGATTTGGACTTTTTCATTTGCAATCCTTCCCACAGAACCTAGTTTACATGGAAAATTTAAGAAGCTAAATCCCTACAACACATTAAATATATATTCACTTTTAAAAGCCTATTAAGAAAAGAGGAATTAGAAATTCTTTTGTATATCAAAGGCTTTCATGACTTAAAAAGTTAACATTACAGTTTAGCTTGTGCTGCTAAAGAGCAACAACTATCTCAACTTGAATTGCCAAGAACCATCTAAAGCTTTATTCCTTGTCACTGTTTCTGAACCATGTGAGCTTTGGAAGCATGTCTCACACTGGCGTTCCTGTACTACAGTGAACCCATCACTTTCTACTAGAGATGTGTACCCCAACTCAAATCTGCTGAAAGGCTGCATACCTCAGAAGTCATTTACTGCCTCAGCATATATTCAACAATCACCCCAATGTAACAGTCTACACTTCCAGGTTTCCTATCACAGAGGTGCCAAATCTAAGTAAATCCATACAGGGTGAGCAGTAACCTGAGGAAGAGTAGAAGGCTTAAGGAAGTGTTTTCTTGCCTCTAGCAGGCAAGATTCAATTCAGTGTCTCTACAAATGACACCATGTTAATTTTCCTCTCCAATGTGTGCTCAATGGTTTACAACCTTGGCTGACTACCACCTTTCTAAGACCCACCAAGATAAAAGCAGCTCGGCGCCACAGGATAAGGAATTACAATTTTCGGTAAATTCCACAGTTGATTTGCATGCAGTGAGCCCATCACTGGCTTGAAAACAAGCTATGGAAATATTTGCACAAACTGCCGCTCTGGAGCCAGATAAGGACAAAGGTTACATTACAGGCATTCAAATAAAACTAACAAGATATGTAATAGTTTACTCAGAAGCAAATGTTACACTTTAATAGAAGCACTGTATTTTCTACTATATTGGCAAACACAGGGAAGAGCAATTTAAAACATGGACTCAAACTGCTGTTCTTACACCCACAAACATACATCGGAATCGCCTGTGGGGGTTTAAACGCATTTAAGTTGAAGCCTCACTCTTGGAGAAAGTTGTGACAGGACCTGGGTATTTTTCGAAAGCTTTCCAGTTAGCTCTGACGTTTCCTCTTGGTTCAGTCACTGACTTTAGGTTGACTGGAGCACTTTGGGTTTTTTGGGCCATTGTCTGGGGGTGCGGGGAGCTTTCCTTGCAGATTTATTAGCTGTAGTGAAGAACTTGGCCTCTGGCTTTTTGGGCGTCTGTCTTGGGTCTTTTTTCCCCAACTGAGAGTTTCTCTCCTTCTCCACTTCTTCTTTGACTCTTGGCTTCTTCCCTGGGCTTTTACCTGTACTCTTCGGCTCTGCTGCTTTCGGGGTTTCCAAAGCTGGAATGGACTTTCTCTTCTTCCCACGAGGTGTGTTGGGACCAGGACTCTTTCTTGGAGACTTCTTTCCTGTGGCATATTTTTGTACCTAAGTAAAAGAAAACAGTTATGTCTGGGGGAGAAAAGGAAACCAACGGACAATGTAACTTCAAGAGTTACTCTTTTGACTATTTAGGTAACTCCTCAAAGGTACACCTTGGCACGATGAAATGAGCAAAGGCTTTTCTTTTTTGTCATGCAGACATTTTGAAAGACAGCTGCGTTCCATTACTCATGATTATAAAGAGGACCCTGGGGTCTTCCTGGTCCAATCAAAGGAAAACCATCTTCTCAAATGGTTAAGTGTAGGGCCTCCTGGAAGCACCCACTCGAGCACAGTAGGGAGACCTGTGACCTAATCCTGACTCTTACTCACCCTCAGCTGTAAATTCCTTGCACATGGGTTAAGGCATGGGGTTCCCAAACTGTGTGTAAAAACCATCTGAGGTGCCTGTTATAAAAACCCATTTCCTGAAATTTAATTTGAAGTTCTCTGAGGAGTGTATTACAGGCCAGGAATCCTAAATTTCCCAAGCACCCCAGATGACTACTGCTGATGATTCAAGGGCGACATTCTAGCAATGGACTCTGACCAACACAGAAGTAGGTTATGCAGACCAAAAAAAAACCCAACCACCAACAAAACAAAACTGTTTCTGATAAATTATGGAAAATCTGAAAAACATCAAAAATACTAAAAACGAAACTTGCTATTAACTTTAGCACACAGTATTAACAATTCTTACTTTCCCCCATGAGTATGTATTTAAAAGCCAAGTATGCTCTTTTCCCAATTATTTCATTAGTATTTCCTAAGTACTATAAACTTACTAAAAATTAGTTCGAATACTTCACCAAAAGCTACTGTACAGCTACATAACATTTTTTCATTTTTTGCTTCTGCAGCGAACAATGATGAAACTTCCATATATTACTACCCTGATTTATTTCCTAAATGGATTCAAAGGGCATAACCACTTCTATAGCTCTTGACAGACAAGACCGTTAGCTATGCTTTCCATTCCTTCATTTCCAACACATTACCTGACAGCCCCATTATAAGCAAACAGCTTACTTTTTCTAAAAACAATTATACTGTGAACAGTTAATGTCATGATCATTAATATTAACTTCAAGGATATTTAAAAAATTCAGTAGTGCTTTGAGGGCACTTTGAAAGGGACATTTTTACTAAGATATAAATTATAGGATCACTGAAGAGTTTAAGGGTCACTGTTAGGAGGAAATACCAAATATGTAATGTGCTGCAATGGGCCCAGGATACCCCAGTGCACGCTGTGCCCAGAGGGGCCACGAGTCCTCTCTGCACACGTGGCGGATAGGGGAGCCTAATAGACTCTTAGGGACCTATTTTAATCCTCGTTTTCAAGGCTTCCCCCTAACAGTTGCAAGAATATATGAATATGAGTAAAAGCATTATCAGAGGACCAAAATTTAAAAAACTAAGTTCCTTTAAATGACCTCCTCTGAAACTCATCAAGTCAGATTTCTGTTAAGAACCATGGGGATGAGGTGCTTGAAAGATTTCAGAGGCAGGATCCCCTGGTAAGTTTTCTAAGACCAATTATGTGGTGACCCAGGACTCACCTTCAGAAACTGAACCACTGCCCAAATGTCCACCCTGGTCTGCTTTTTAAAACCACAGGCAAAGTTTTTCAGCATTATTAATATGGTTAAGTGTTCCTTGATTCCAAGGTAGGTACACAAAAGGCTGTGTTCACTATACATGGCTCCGATATTTAAACAAAAGGCCAAGTAATTGATATTAACTATCTCCTGGGTTCTTTGGGTTTGCCCTAGTACTCTTCTCTATTACTTCAAAATCTTTGGCAGAACACATTTCCTTTAAAGTAGAATTCCACAAACAGTGCCTCCCACCTGTATTACACTTCTTACATTCATCACTCGGCAATGCCTGCTTGACACACAGTGGTCACTGAATCAATCCACTGTGACTATTAAGTATTAGTGAACATACTTCTACGTTGTCTTTGGCGGGAGTTTCTCCTATTGGAACCAGTAATGGAATTTCTTCTTCAGATTCCTCTTGCATTTTACGTTGGGCTTTTACTCTGCACGGGACTTTCTTCTCAGGCTTGGGGGTCTCTTTCTTCCGGCGTCCAGGGCCCTTTACTGAATCACCACTAGTTTTAGGGGCCGCCTTCTCTGCAGTTGGCGCTGGTGTAGCTTTTCTAGCCTGTTCCATAAGGCTTTTGTTTCTTTTCTTCTCCTTTCGTCTTTCATTATATTCTTTTCGTTTTTGTATTTTCTTTTCTTCCTACCAAAAAACCAAATGTAATTTTAGTAGGAGTACTTTAGTTGGAAAATAAATGGCAGAGACTTAGCACTTGCAGTTCTGATTACTCATAAGCTCCCTCCCTGAAAGGGCCTGGACCTGTACAAGCTCTGATTTAAAAAAACTCTTTATCAGTACTTGAACCCCATCTTCACTTTGTGAGTCATGGCCACAGATGCATTTTATGTGGTAAATTATATACCGATATTCAAAATTTCGGTATCTGGGGTACACAGTAGCAGGTTTTGTGAAAGTCAATCTCATTATAGGTGAGTTAAGAATTATCCTAGATTGCATAATATGTGATGATGTGAATTATATCTCAAGTTGTTACCAAAAAAATCAACAAAAACAAAAAACCCTGACCATTCTTTTCCTACTTTAAGCTGTGGTTGAAAGTTAAAACAGTAAAAAATTCTGGAGGTCCATAATCCTTACCACAGAGTACTGTTAAATAACATCTATTATAGCATCCAAATTCCATTTAATCCAGCAATTCCAACACCTTTGCAAAGCCCTCAGCTGAATCTGCTGACAGATGGTAAAAAACCCAGACTTCCTGCTTCCCATAATAGCAGACTATATTATTTTGGATCATCCTCCAAATAAAAACAATTAAAAAGGTGAGATAAAAAATTTTTAAATTTTTTCCTTTTCTTCGTAAAAGCATCAATAAGCTAATTATACTGTAAGAAATTAAAAATGAAAACCCAAATGAATAAGTGAGCCCAGAATCCATTTTTCCCATAGGATATCTCCTGATTACTAACTTTTAACAGCATGAGAGAACTAGGGGGTGGGGGCAGTATATAAAGGGAAAGCAAATCCCAGGAGCCACACTGGACAGGGAGTCTAAGAGGAAAGCCCCCTCATGATAAGCTGGGACCCCATGAGTTCTACCCTCAAGGGAAAGATGAACATAAGCAAACTAAGTCCTGCAGGTTTAGAACCATGGTTTGTTTTGTCATTCAGGACCCTCAAGCCTTGGATGTGCTTTCAGGCGGTAGAAACTGAGAGTAGTGCCCCCAGGTGACCTGCGAACATAAATGTCAATCCCCCCAGAGAAAGGATCTTCACCCTATACCTCAAATTATTTCTACAAATAATTTTCCAAATGCCATGACCATCAGGCAATCAGAGATGACCAAATACATAAGGAACCAGCCTTCTGCCATTTGATTTAGCAGACAACTATCGAGTAATTGTGCTTAATATCCCAAGAATCAAGACTATTTATGGATAACAGGAAACCAAAAACGTAGAGCCAATTTGAAAAAGAGCAAAACATGGAACTTCTAGAAGTAAAAAAAGAAAAAGACCAAAGTTAAAAACTCACTGGATAATTAATATGGCTGAAGAAAGAATAAACAAACTAGGAGATTGGTTTAACAAAGAGCAAAAAATTCTATTTTATCTCATTCTGACTTCTCTTTCAATAGTACCTCTTAGCACCGAAAACCTACAAATCAAAAATGATAGGTACCTGTTACCCTAATAGAATCTTAAATTTCGCCCATAAATAACAAGGAACTTAAACTAGATTTTGGTTTTCCTCTTCCTCTTAGATCCTCTTGCCAATAATAGCCCCCTTCTAAGCCTAATTAGACATTTTAAGAGAAATTAAAACACCTAACTTATCATAAATACAAGATATTTATGTCCTACTGCCCTTTATTCATACCAACATTAACATATATAAAGAAAGAAGAATGAACACAAAAGCACAGCCACTGGAAAACTACTGAAAGACAAGTCATGCAGGAATGGCAGCCTCGTTGTCTCTCTGGGCAGCTTGTACATCCTTGGTTAAGTCTATCTGATAATTAAAATTCTACTCACTTCTTTCTTCTGACTAGGAGTGCCCGCTCCTTTGGCTTCATCCCGACTACTGACAAACGAAGAAAAGATGGGAAGGGAAACTGATCTCTCAGTTTTCACATATAAGAGTTTCACACTCTTCCACTTCTGAAACAAACAATAAAAAGAGTAACAGAATCTAAACATGCTTTGTTTCTTTTAAGTGAGCAATCAGTTGATGCAACTGTAAGACTATACCTCTGGCAATTTCTGTGAAAGCATTTTCGTGACAGCAACAATGTTTTCCATGATGTGCTGAGCCTGCATTCCAGTGTGACCGATGCGTATAGTGCTGAAATTTAATAAAGTTTCAGACAAACAAGATTTTTAAAAATTCTTCAAAATAAGGCACACGCAAGTATGTGAGAAATATATACGGTCCTAAAAAGGAAAACATGAGTCCACCGAATCAGGCCACCGCTTTTCTGAGGACAATTACCTCCAATAGTGACTGTTCTCAAAAGGAAAGACTCCCAGGGGGGCGCTTACTTTGCTGTCTTCAGAGTCCCACTGCCCTGACCCAGCTGCCACCTCTAAAACAAAGAGTTCTCCCTCCTACAGAATTGGTCTTCATGCCAAGAGCAAGGCCATCCCTTCAGTTGAAGCAGAGTGCGGACATAAGCCAAGTGGGAAGCTAGAAGTGCCAAATGCCTATTTAGCCCTGCCAGTCCATCCTTCCCTGCCACCCTTCCCTGCCAGTCTCCATCCTTCTCACCATGGGAGCCAAAAGGCAGCGTGTCTCAGAAGCAAGGTGAGACAGGGGCTGATGCTCCCATCTCCCTCCAGGCAAAGAAGGGACTCTGACCATCCTCTGTGCCCACTGGCACCTACCTGCAAGCACACATTTGCTTTGCAGATAGAAAAATAGCAACGCGGGGGTGGGGGGGGTGGTTAAGGGAAAAAGGGAGGTGGACATAAGGAAGGGGAAAGTAGGAAAGGAAAAGGAAGGTGGGTAGGGGAAAAGGAAGAGAGAAATCCATGTTAGGAAAAGGTGGGAATGGAGATAAAAGAATGGTTTACGTTTTTGTACTGTTTTTATTAGTTGTCCATAGTGTTTCTTAATCTGTGGATTTGGCTTAGAAAAAACTCGGGCTGGAGACTGCTACTCCTTTATCTGGCTACTGTCCCCTTCTCCCAGTTACTCACTGATCCCATAAACCGGGCCTCTGACTGTCTAGCTAACTGCTTCCCATGAGCCATTACACCTTGATGTCAGCCTATAACCAAAGAGTAGGGGTCCAGGCCTGATGAACAACTCTTCTCAGCTACCTAATGACACCCAATTAAGGGACTTCTCATCTGAAGGCAGAAGGCTACACCAGAGCCCACCTGTCTGACAGTCAAATTCCATTCTTCCCTACCTGGATACACTATGCCAAGGGCTGGCCTCACCGGCACATAGAGTTAAGTAATCCTGGTGGTCCCATTTTATGGTATGTGTGACCACGGGGTACAAATGGGCTCCTGGGTATCTTTGGGAGGAAGGGTATACTCTACAGCTCTGCCCTACTGGCAGCAGCCCATCCCCACACCATAGATGCCCAAATTAGCAGTCTAAGTATTTTACGAAATTATTTTGAATGTGTTCAAACCAAGACTGAGGTAGATCTTCACATTAAAGAATATGACACTGGTCAACATGAAACCCTAGAACTACTGATAGTCTCTAAGCATTAATCTTATTCTCCTTGCTATACTTAATCTAGAGATGCCCTCTCCAATATGTTAAGTATTAGCCACTAGGCACATGTACCTATTCTAATTTAAATTAATTAAAACCTAGTAAAACTAGAAATTTGGTTCCTGAGCTGTAGCAGCCACATTTCAAGTGCTCACCAGCCACATATGGTTAATGAAACCTGTCGGAGACAGCAGGGATACAAACCATTTCCATCTCCGGAGAAAGTTCTATGGGACAGCACTGTTTGGGAGAACTGATTATGTCTAAGGAATGAATTTTATTTTTTTAAAAAGCAATTACTTAAAAAAAAAAGATTTTATTTATTTATTTTCAGAGAAAGGGGAAGGGAGGGAGAAAGAGAGGGAGAGAAACATCAATGTGTGGTTGCCTCTCGTACGTCCCCATTGGGGACCTGGCCTATAGCCCAGGCATGTGCCCTGACTGGGAATCGAACCAGTGACCCTTTGGTTCTCAGGCAAGCACTCAATCCACCGAGTCACACCAGCCAGGGCATAGTTCCGACAGAAAGATCTGCTTTCATTAGCACTAATGTTTAAGTATTTATAAAATCATTATTAAATATAAGAGTAAACCCAGGTACACATTAATGCCTTTTACCTACCTGCAAGAACCACTTTTAGAGATGTTTAAGACAGTTCCACCTATTGATGCATTGATCTCTTTGGAAAGATTCTTGGCTTTAAGGTTTACAGGTACTGGAACTCTGTAACAACACACAGGCATTAAAGAACACAACGTATATACACTGATAAATTTTGTGCTGCTGAAGTCCAGGTGTTGCTCAGAAACTTACTTCTTTCTCTTATAGAAATGTCTCCCGAGGTGTGAGGGTAAGAGCCGCCTGATTCTTGCATCTGTAAGGAAGAGGTCAAAACTACCCAGGAGGCGGAGCTTGGCCTCATAGGCTTTATACTCCCTTTTTAAAGTTCTGAAGGGGATAATCTAGAAAACATAGAAGACAAAAAGTTAAGGAAATAAGCAACAAGAAGAAATATTTGGTCAACAATTTATATTCAGATTTGAAAATGCCCTAGGCCCATAACTTGGTGAACATGTGAGTGCCTAAAATGTGCCAGGCGCTACGTTAAATGCAGGGAACGTGAAGACAAATGATATGGGACCTTAGCTAAAGAATCAATACCAACAACTACAAAACAGGGTGAGAAGTGCCAAGTCAGAGGCAAACACAGGCTGCTCTGGAAGAACAGAGGAAATGACATAATGGAGCAACTGTGTCAAATCTTCAAGAAAGTTACTGATGTTCACAGTGAGCTTTGGGTCAACAAACCTAGACAGCTCAGCCATTATAGGAAAAATGGAGTATGCCCTACCCAAAGCCAAGGAGAAAGAAATTAAAAATAAAACATTTAAATTAATAATTAAATCCCTAGGAGAGATATACTAGGCAACGTGGCAATGTTTTACTTATTACTTCAACTGAATCAAATCTTTTAATTGTCTTGAAAATATTAACCTGATCCCTACCTGAGAAATGGTTTTAATTCCATGGTTGTTTAAAAGCTTCTTATAAAAATGTTCTGTCTTGTCATTGGGTTCGTCCTTAGTAAATAAACAGATATCGGCTAAATCTGATCGAATACTGTGAGGCAAGGATCTGCAAAATACATGAGAAGGGAACCAAGGAATAAAGCATTATTATACACAGAATGTCTGTTTATACTCTACAAAATACACAAGAAATTTACTGTCATTTCAATAAACTTCATTCACACCATTTAATCAAATACTATACTGAGAACATTTAAAAATACATCTGATTTTCAATGACACAAAAAAGAGATTTAAGGTGTAAGTAAGCTACCAAAAACCCATAGGCCAAAATACCAATTAATATTTGGGATATAATAAGAGTACAAATACAAAGACACCCAAAATAGTGTATATATAAAACTATAATTTTGTGTTCCTATATATGTACACGTCCTATACTGTGCTAGAATTGCTTTTCATCCAGACAGTTCTGGTTCAGAACTCGACCTTGCAGAGAACTCTTGGCTTGCTCCATAAACAACACAGCTCTTAAGTGGTGAAACAGAACACATGGAGGAAACCAAGAGGGACCAACAAACGTACCATTACTATTAAGTTTTTTTTAAATTTTCCAATTTTTAAAGAAAATTTTATTGATTGATTTTTAAAGAGCAAGAGAGAGAAACACTGACTTACTGTTCCATTTATTTATACATTCATTGGTTGACACTTGAATGTGCCCAGACCCGGGATTGAACCCACAACCTTGACATACTGGGATAATGCTCAAACCAACAGCTACTCAGCCAGGGTGTATGTTGAGTCTTAAAAAGAAAAAGTTTAGATGCAGTTACTAGGCCTATATGTTCTTAGGAAACAGTTATTTAGTTTAAGAAGAGCAATACGTAATGGCACGACTTGCCAAACGAGGGGGAAGTGCTGTGAAACTGGTAAGTGGCAGAAATCACTAAGAGGGGAGCAGTTGGGAAAATATTCTATAAATAATAAGAGGACTTTCAGAAGGGAAAACTGCCTGAGCGAAGATGCAGAATAAAGAATGCAGGGGGGACACATAAAGCAATAACTAAGGCAATCTGGCTGAGGCAGGTTTGTAAACATCACTTAATGGAGATTCTGAGGATCAAAAGGGTCTTCCCAATTTGTAATCATTCTCCCGCCCATACTGTTTCTTTAGCAGAGCTGGCTTTTTGATACTCAGGAAATGAGGGACTCCACAGAGAGGCAGAGTTGTTAAACAGAATACAGGACACCCAGTTAAATTCCAATTATTTTTAAAGTAAAAGTAGGTCTCGAATATTACACAGGACCTATTTATACTAAAAAAATCACTTGTGTTTTAATTTAAGTCTGGTGATTGCAGAGGGGGCAACTCTGACCTACTATAGGTTCTGCAATAAGAATGTGTAATTACTGCCCTGGCCAGTGTGGTTCAGTTGGTTGGGGCGTCGTCCCATAGCCAAAAAGTTGTGGGTTTGATTCCCGGTCCCAGTCAGGGCACTTGCCTAGCTGCCAGTTCGATCCCTAATCCGGGTGCACACAGAGGCAGCCAGTTGGTGTTTCTCTCTCGTTTTGATGTTTCTCTATCTCCCTTCCTCCTTCTTTAAAAGCAATGAAATAATGTCCTTGAGTGAGGATAAAAAAAAAAAATGTGTTATTCCACTGGCTTATTTTCCATAAGGAGTTTGCTGCCAAATTTTTAACAGTATAAAGAAGCAAGTCCAGGACGTCAGGGGTTTAGCTTGGAACTAGCTTGACATGGAAAGATAACGATTCTACGAAAGCACAAAAGCTGTATAATTTATTTTAACCTTTGTTCGCTCAAAAAACTGGGTTTCAGATTCAATGGAACTGCTTAAGATAACTGTCCACCAAGTCCCCAGAAAACTGGTGAAATTTCTAGAAAATTTAAGCCCATCTAAATTCCTGTTTTTTAAGGCAATTATTTATATCAACTAGGATTTTTATTTTGAGTTTGCAAAGTTTCCATTAGAAACTAAGTTGCGACTGTTAAAGCAACGCAGAATTGACAAAGCAGATAAAAACAGCAAAGGCAGAAAACCAGAACTTACAATCTGACCCTTAGTTCTTTACTTGGAATTTTCCATAATACCACCATTAAAAAGAAATTTTCATTCTCGTTCAAAAGCAATCCATTCGCATTTTTCCTGGACCTGGAATGCGCCAACAGAGCTTCCACTGCCTTTCTGATCTGCAGGGCAGAAATACACAAACTAAAATCTCAGTCTAATTTAGCATTTGCCCTCCTCCCACAGTTTCCTTTTTTTTTTCCTGCTCTAATTCTATTTTAATAGGCAACCTCCACAACCATAGCTATTAGGAAGGACCCCACAATTTGTAATCACAGGAATGTAAGAATCCATGAGAAACCACCTAAGTATCCCCTTCTAACACTCGTCTGAAAAACAGTGCCAGATGGAACACGCTCCCCTTGTTCGCGACGAAGGCAGTAATCCCAGTAAATGTGCGACACTCCGCAACGAGAATTTACTGGGCGCTTACTATGTGCCAGGCCTTTGGCTACGGCCCTTTACGTGCATTTCCTCTTCTGATACTGCACAGTGAAAGGCAAAAGAGCCCATTTTAAATACTAGATAACTGAGGCTTGCAAAATTAAGCGACTTAGTCATAGTCAAACTGTAGGGAAGCAGAGCTGGGCACATCTCACCCGAGTCTTACGCTATGCCTGCAATCCAATTCAAGAGAGCCAGGCCGCTGGGCTGGGATAATCGGGTACCGACCCGTGCGTCTAAAAGGGCGGACAGGCTGAGAAGACCGCGAACCAGTGACCCTTCCAAAGCTCCAGGGGGCATCCAAGGAGGATCGGAGTCCGTCTCCCGCCCCACGCGCATCACAAGGCCACGGCCACCGCGTTTCCGTAGCCCCCTCCCCAGGGGCCTCTCACCTGCCCTTTATCCAGCTGTTCCAGTGCGGTCAGGGTCACGGAGGTCGAGTCTGAGGTTGCGGTTGAGGCTGCAGTTGAGGTTACAGCGGGAGTTGAAGCCGAGTTCTCCATCTCTCTCCCTCACCTCGTGCAGACTCGCGTGCAAAACCCACACCTAGCTCTCCGTGCGCACGCGCGAGCTCTGGGCCTATAGCCGGAAGTTAGGGAGCGTGGTGCGATCCTCGCGTCACTTCCGGGCGTCGTGCCGTAGAGGTTTGGCGGGCACGAACAAACTGAGTGTTGCCCAGTATGTAGCCAGAGCCTCTTCTCTGAGGTAACACGTCTACTTCCCTTTTGCTCCGTGTTTCCGTGAGGCTTGGGGGCAGCCTTGCGTTTTTGGTTTCTCTCTTTCACAAAGGACATCTGGCGAGCGCCTGTGGGCGGTAGAGGAGGCTTGTTCACTCGCCCAGTGGGGGGTCTCCTGCTCTCCGCGGACCCCGCCTTGGGGCAGGCCGCGAGGGGCATCGGGAGAGCGGGGAGATATGGCCCTACCACGCACCTGCACGGTGCCTTCGGGCGCACCACGTACGCGATCCTGGCAGTCTCCTGAACGCGAAGGTGGCGGGAACCTCTCCACTGCTGGTGAGAATTCCGTGGAACCAGGCACAGGAAACACCAGCCACGTCGTTAAGAGGTGTGGGGCCCTGAACGAGGAGCCAGAGCCAATAAGAACTGCGGGTGTCACAGAGTTGGGAGGTAAGAGCATGTAAACATAATCGTGCAGGTTGGAATACGGTGGACAGCCTCCCTGCTGCCCCACATCCCCAGAAGTGACCACTGTTAACTCTTTCTCCTGGAACCTTCCAGAGGTATTGTAGGCATGTTTAGTAAATAGTTATAATTCTTTCTTTCTATGTATGGGTGGGTTTGAATGTAATTTTTTTTTTTTAAACACCAATAGTTGCTTTGTATACCCATTGTTCTGTACGCGGACTTTTCCTCATAATATATCTTGGAGGTTGGCCAAGTCTACATAATGGTCTGCCTCATCTTTTTAAACTCCGAATGACCTTCCCGCATGTAGATAAGCGATAGTTTATTTAGGAGCTTTTTGATGGACATTTAGGATGGTTCTGGCCATTTTGGAACTAGCTGCGGAAATTTTTGAGCCATTGAGAACAGGCTTTTCATATCAGTTTTCCAAAAACAAAACAAAACAAAAAACCTTCCATATTGCCAAAACTGGAGGAATGGGTGTTAATGAGGATTTTATCTTTGATCAACTTATAGAAGACATTTTCTTTTTTTTCGAAAAGATTTTATTTATTTTTAGAGAGAGGGGAAGGGAGGGAGAAAGAGAGGGAGAGAAACATCAATGTGCGAGGGACACATTAATCGGTTCCCTCTCCCAAGCCCCTATCCGGGGACCTGGCTGGCAACCCAGTCGGGATTTGAACCGGTGGCGACCTTTCAATCCGCAGGCCGGCACTCAATCCACTGAGCCACACAGGCCAGGGCAGACGAAATTTTCTTATTTTCTTTCATTTTTCTTTCCTCCCGCCCTCCCTCCGTCTCTACTTCCATCCCTCCCTCCCTCTCTCCCTCTCCCTCTCTCTCTCTCTCTTTCAGATTTTATTTATTTTTAGACAGAGGGGAAGGGAGGGGGAAAGAGAAACATCGATGTGTGGTTTCCTCTCACGCGCCCCGTACTGGGGACCTGGCCCACAACCCAGCCTTGTGCCCTGACTGGGGAATTGAACCCGCGACCTTTTGGTTTGCAGGCTGGCGCTCAATTCAGTGAGCCATACCAGCCAGTGCAGAAGAAATTTTCTTAAAGTTTTGGTACCTATTTTCACTTGTCTATTCTGGAATCTAGTATTAGATGGAATTAGTTTTAGCACAAGATTATGAATTGTTACATTAGGCTTCATTTATCAGTTTTTTCTAATGTGGAAAAAGAACATTAGGGCTGTTAGATGTTTGTCATCTACACTCAAGTTTGAAAATCAGACTTCTAGGCCAAGGGAATGGTATGAATTCAGGTGCAAGAGCATGGTGGTGTTTGGAAGTAGTAAGTGGCTAGATCAGCAATGTGCAGAGGGGAGGGATGGGAGAAGAGGCTAGAATGGTTAAGTTCAGGAATTAATTCATTATCAAGCTGAGGGTTTACACTTTGGAGAAATCATAGATACAAGGTTTTTGAACCAGTGTTAGGGAAGAAGAGGAGGTAGTGATGAATTATACTTTAGGAAAGTTAACAATCTGGGTGTGGTATTATGGTGGTTTAAAAAATGTCACATGTCCACAGATTTTTTGATATTGAAGTAATGGGCCTTCATTTCCCCTCCACCTGAGTGTGGGCTGGACTTAATGACTTCTATCAAATAGCATATATACTAGAAGTTACAGGATGTCACTTCTGAGATTAGGTTATAAAAAGACTATAGTTTCCACCCTGAGTGTACCCTTTCCCTCCATCTCTGCTTCCCTATCTTCTTTAATATTACTTGCTCTGGGTGAAGTCAGCTACCACATCTTGAGGCTACTGAGGCAGCCTGCCAGCAACCACTCTGAGTGAGCTTGGATGTGGATCCTCCGCCAGTCAAACCTTGAGATGACTGCAAACATTTTTTTTAAAGATTTTATTTATTTTTAGAGAGAGCGGAAGGGAGGGAGAGAGGGAAAGAAACATCCAATGTGAGCAAGAGATATTGATCGGTTGCCTCTTGCACGCACCCCAACCAGGGACCAAATCTGCAAGCCAGGCATGGCCTGACCGGGATTCAAATCAGCAGCCCTTCGCTTTGCGGGATGACTCTCAACCAACTGAGCCACATTGGTCAGGGCAAGATGACTGGAAACTCTTGAAACACCCTGAGCTAGAACCATCTAGCTATGCTGCTTCCAGATTCCGGACCCATAAAAATTGTGATTGTAACTGCAGAATCAGCTCAAACTGGCTCTATCCTGTTTCTAACAAAATACTGAGTTGCTTTTCAGAGACAGCAAACCAAAACCACAAGTCATGCAGCTGAAGCATGTTCAGAGGAGACAGTTTGACCTCCAGATGTACCCAAAACCAAAGGACTGGGACATGAGTGAAACTTGAACACTGGAACCCTTTCAGAAGCAAAGGGTTGGTCGGTTGTCCTAGGAAGATCTGGTGCTGAAGCCCCTTACCATATTTTACCATAAATGGCCAAGGTCCAAAGCTCTTCAATCAAAACCTACCCCACCAGTGCTTCTATATACCAGCCTGTTCCACCAACCCCTTAAAACTTGCCCTGGATCAGAAGACAGATTTGAGCCCTGTTTCCTGTCTAACCTTGCTGGTTGACTTTGCAATAAAACCTTTTATTTTTCTCAAAAGCCAACGTCGTAGTATTGGCTTCAGTGTCCATTGGGCAGTGAGTCTTTGTTTGGTGAATTTGGGGTAATTTGTTATCCACGAACAGCTAATAGAAATTTGTAGACTTTCAATCTTCAAACCCATCAACTATGTTGATATAGAAATCCTATAAGAGCCTCACACCCAACATGTCCCACCATAAACTCATTATCTTTCCCTAAAACCTGCTCCTGTTTTCTGTCTCAATCATTGGCACCAGCAACTAACTGCCTAGTTGCCTGGAATATGGGAGTCATCTTTTCCTCCCATCCCCCAAATATACTCTTGTTTATTCCTTTTAAGTATCTCTTGTATTTATCCAGTTCTTTTTATCTTTTCTACCTTGTAGTGCAGGCCATCATTTTTTTCCCTAATGGCCTTCTGCGTTGTCTTCCTACCTCTAGTTTTGCATCTTGTCTGTTCTCTGCCCTTCATTTGGATCTTTTTAAAGTGAAAATCTGATTCTGTCAAACCTGATCATGCTTAATCATTTAACATTTAAATGAGTTACAGTAATTGCCAGTCAAAATAAACAGTACTTGTAAAGGAATACTACAGGTAGTTACAATAGAACTGAATTTTAAAGGAAAATAAGTATTTTGAACTAAGTATGTAAATTACTTCTTAAAAATTAGTATGTACTATGACATCTGAGGAAAAAAAAATCAAGGTAATTAGTAGAGTGTATACTTCTAATGGCCATCACTTATTTTAGATTGGGAGGTATATAGTTCACTACAAAGCTACTGCATCTCAGGTACTGATGCTGTTTTTCAGAGAACTTGTCTCTGAAACGGTTCCATCGGCCAAGAAGTGTAAAATTCTCTAGTCAGTGCCTATGTATGGTTTGATGTCCAAACATTTAAGAGAGCTGTGTTTTCAACAACAAACACGATGTTGGATGGAGAGGGTTGGAGACCTGGTCATTTAACAGAAAAGTGTGGGAAATGTCACACCATTTATTTAGAACTTTTATGTGAACCTCTGCTTTGATAGCAAGCTTGCTCAGAAGTTTTAAGATTTATTTAATGCCAAACACCCATACTAGAGACTAACAAAACCTTAAAGTGATTCCTTTCCCCTAAAGTTAAGCAAGAACTCATCCCAAATCCATAATAAAAGATGACTATATACAACCCTGGCTGGGGTTGTGGACCAAAAGGTTGCTGGTTCGAGTTCCAGTCAGGGGACATGCCTGGGTTGCAGGTCAGGTTCCTGGTTGGGGGCGTGCAAGAGGCAACCAATTGATGTCCCTCTTGCACACTGATATTTCTCTCCCCCACTCCTCTAGAAAAGTCAGTCAAAAAAATCTTCAAAAGATGATTATATACAGAAATACATTCCTGCCAATCCATTAACCACTGTGTATAATGCCTGCTTATTAATTTTTTGCCCTGGTATAGTAAAGGAGGACAAGTACTAGTTGGTCCTTTCGTCATTATTTAAAATCCTGAACAGTAGAAGTTTGTAGTCTGGCAGAATCATCGATGTTTCCTCAACTCTGTTCACATAAAACCACATGCTGTGATATTGTAAGCATCCCCAACTTCCTGTTGGGTTGCTGTTTTAAGATGCAGTCATATGAACTGTACAAAGGTCTTGTATACCATATGCAAGCAGACCATGTTCATAAATTCCTTATGTGACAGGGCTTACTAGATCCATCCATTAAGTCTGCTGGTAGATGGCCTTCTGTATCTAATACTTGATACAAAAATAAAGGATTGGACAGAAAATGGACAGATACACCCATAGTGTGATACAATACAGGTAATTATAAACAGACATCCTTCAAAAGGGTAGATGACGATTTTTATTATTACAAAAGCAAGTATTTTTAAACTTGTTACTTGAGTAATTGCAAGAACAGACTAAGGGCTTAATCCTCACACAGGCACCAAGTCAGGCACAGTAGGTAGCTACAAATCATAAGAAAAAGGTTTCTTTACCTTGGATTCCCGTAATTTCTACCTAGAGTATTCTGCCATGCCTTGGAATTAGGTTTAAAAAAAAATAAAAGCAAACCTAAACAGTTCCCTTTTTAAAGAAAAATAAAATAAATACATGAGAGCTAGGTATTAATCCACTGTCTAGTGAAAACTAGTCACTAAATCCTGGCCTGAGAGAGATCCACATTTCTTTTAGAACAAACAGAAGAAACTAGCTAAGGTGTATTGATTTCTGAGAGCCCAACATGAGTCCTTAAAATGCAGACCTTCCAAGCTCAGATCTGTTTCACCTAATTCCTGTGGATGATCACCTGAGGAATGCAGGAGCTCCAGCTCCAGCACAAACACTCTTCTCGGGCAGCAGGCAAGGAGGTAGCAGGGACTTGGGCTAACATCTGAAGCACTAAGCTAATGTGCCTGGCAGAGGGGAGCCTCAGGAAGCACAAAATGTCATTTCACCTTTGCTGCCCACAAACCTGAGGTTTCCACATTAAATTTTAAATGGCACAGTGGCATGTGTGACAAGGCAGAAAAGATAATTGCCTTTCCAAGAGTTGCTTAAGAAATCCTGTATAATTTTCTGCCTAATCAGACATGGTGCCTATCTGCTCTTCCCTTTTATCGGAGAACATAAAGGTTTTAATCTCCATTCCCACACCTCTGGGGTCCTTTTAACATTTGGTAGTAAACAACTTGCTAGCATATTACTGTTTCAAGGAAGCATAGGATTAGAGGTATGTGAAAGTGTATTTATTGAAGGGAAGACTTAATATGTTCTAGGATATTGAAAATCAACAATATCCTAGAGCCAAAACCATTACAAATTGAACCAAATCTACCCTGTCTGAATTCTGGCAGTAAATTGGTTCAAATGGGATCCACTGAACTATTACAGGAAAGTAAAAACACTTCTATTCCATTTACTATGAAATCTAATATAACCAACTGACTGCTAAATTTAAATCTAGTCTTTTGAGTTGTGCTATGTAATTACATTTATTTAACAAGTTGCTGCCATAGCAAGATCTCTACAGAAAGAAACATCATAAATGTATTAGATGGCATCTGCTAGAATCACTGAGCAAATTGCTAGAGGAAATAAAAGCTGTATTATTTGGAGACAGAAAGTCATCTCCTAAATCCTGTTGATTGCTATCTACCTTACAATGTCTGTGAGAGGATTAATGGTACAGTTGATTCTGATATATATAAAGTAGGCCAACACCAAATATAACAATCAACCTATAATCAGAGCTATAGTGCTAGAACCAGAATTTTCACAAAGGGTTTAAAGGTTGAAAGTTGCCTGATTTTAAAAGCTGTAATGGAAACTTTGTTTCTTGGCTACCTTAAGTCCCTACCCAAAGCAATGAAGCTGTCATCCATGAAGCAGCAGTCCCATGAGGAAGTCCATGCCAATGAGGAAAGGTGCTAGAGGGCTGCCATGTAGAATAGTCATCAAAGGTCACGGAGTTATTAGTCACATCTAGTGTTCTTAAAGATCGCCAGGGAGTTTAGCTGATTTTTTTTCAAAAGTTCATTATGGAAGCACTTTTTGACCATAGGTTCACCTTTTTCTTGGGTTGCAAAACTGCATCTGGTTGAAAGCATCACCCAAAATATCTGCAGCACTTCAGCTGAGAGGATGCTGGTAATTGTTCAAAGGCATCACAAAGTCCATCCCATATTGTAAAAGTAGTTTTTGTAGTTTATATAACTAGCAGACAAGTATGATTTACCTCATTACAGTGAACAGCCTGTACTCTTACAATTTACAAAGTTTTTACACTCAATTATCACATATTTCAAGACTTTCAGTTCAAACAGAAATATACATGGGCTTAATTATTCAAGAACTTTACTATTTTGTTACATAGGTTCATGGCAGCACATACTCAGTGTAGCTCTTGATTTTACATAGATTTGCACCAGATAAGTCCTTTTTGCAAATTAAAAACAAGAAATAGATACATCCCCTCCACTAGTAATAAAGGTTTAGAATGGCAGTTGGCTTAGATATTTATATTTATTTCAATGATATCTTTCTTCTCTTAAATTCAGTTCATTAATTTAAAAAACTATAATTAAATATCCTAGCATGAAAATTGTATAATGAACATCATTAATGTAAAAAGATGCAAAGAGAACTGTTATCCTAACATATCTATGCTAAAGATAAAGAAATGTTTAGGCCTGTAATCTAAATCTGCCTCCAATACCCTATTTTTGCACTGTCAACCATATAAACACACTTGCAAAAAACCAAAATGATAGCACAGGAATCCGTATTGCTTTTTAAAGGTCCAACATCTCCACACACTGCCAGTTCACTTCAGACATTTATTTCCTCATCCAAATAACTATCCATTGTAATTAGGAGTTTAAAATGCAGCAACTTTAAGTGAGAATGCTTTTCTATAAAATGTCAAAGCCCATAAAGCGTATGGTGTTGGTTAACAATGAGGTTTCTTTCACATAATTATTTGCACGAATGTGCAAGAATCTGTAACATTTTTCTTTCATAATTACATTTATATTTATCATTTTTTAGAGGTAGGCCCTTCACAGTCGATACCAATGTTTTACTTAAGAGTGTTGGCAACATGCACATAATATTCTAAAAGTGTAAATGTTTTACTTTTTTAGTGTAAATGTTGTAATAGCAAGCATAAATGGTCTTTAAAATGTGTTCAACTTAAAAATGGAAATCTTTGGAAGTAATTTCAATGACTCTTGAACTTTTAAAGATTCATTAAAACCCAAGTAATTGCTAGTATCCTGTTATTAACTTGGAAGTACATTATTATGTACTAATTAAAGCTCCCATATTTCCCAGAAAAATAAAAGAGCAGACATTTGCAGACATAACAGAACTAAAATTCAAGCAATTTAATAGCCATGAGTATAGTTATAGGAAGCTGCATGGCTGAAGGACAATAACTGCTTTGTCCATACAATACAGCCCAGTCATGAAATGAATGAGATTTCTATAGTTAGGAAAACAGGGTTAAATTAAGTTTCAGGTTTTGTGACTGGAAATATAGCTTGACTAAGCTTTTCTGAGAAAGATTATAGGGAAGGGACATGTCGTTAAATAAATAATTACAACCTTTTATTTAGGGAAAAATCACAATGTAAAAGAGGCTAAGTCCTTGATAAATGGCAACACTTAAAATTGCGGGTTGGGGAAGCTTCCAATAAACCAAGAAATTAATCTCTTCATTTACCATTTATTCATGTTATAAATTTTAAAGTCATGACAGTTATAGCAGAAAGTCATCCTTCAATCTAAAAACCACCACAGTGCTGCACTGTGGTTCATCCAAAGCATAGTTTAATAAATTGCAGTTTTATATTTAAGAAAACAGTCAATTTTGAATAGTTGAGAAAAACATACTGTGCTTGATTCTACTTATCACTGTTAACTTTAATCTTTGCAGATTCAGAAGGTTCCTAAGTATGTGTTTATTTAGTTCCCAGGTGAGATTTAGCTTTAACCAGCAAGGAACACCCAACCTTTAAAATCAGTGATAGAAATAATAAACTGAGTAATCAGTAATCAGTAAACTGGCACTTGCAATTAATAGTTTTCATACTAGATGCATGCAGCTCTTATAAATTCTAAAGGAGGTATTTTTGCCAGGTCTCAACATGCTTTCTTTATTGTAAATTCCACTAATTGAACATGTTAACGGAATTTTCTGGAGGGGTACAATTAGGCTTTGTTTTTATTTTAAAACAAGTTAGTGTGTTTAAGAACTCATGTTAAAATATAAATTGGCAGAAAATAACTGATAGACCTAATAAAGCAGTGTCACAGTTGCATAAAGGTATTTAATTGTATGTATGCATTACCATCAAAAAGAAGGGATCAAACTAATTCTTTCCTTTAATACAAACTTGAATATTGTTTGTAAATGCCTCATTTAAAGTAGTGGATAGGGAAAGAGTTTAGAAAAGTCCAAGTAATAAAATGTATTCAATTACTTGGTAAAGTTAAAAAGCTAATGCAACAATGTTATATATAGATAAAAAACATTATTCAAAAGCAATTCAAATACCGAAAAGGGTTTCAAATTGAATATTTTATTAACATGGTAGTTGTCTTTGTAACATGTGCAC
The DNA here is from genome assembly GCA_004026545.1 of Mormoops blainvillei. Classification (NCBI taxonomy): domain Eukaryota; kingdom Metazoa; phylum Chordata; class Mammalia; order Chiroptera; family Mormoopidae; genus Mormoops; species Mormoops blainvillei. The sequence goes on along the minus strand of PVJD01001379.1, from coordinate 86,682 downwards.
ACACACTCGCACACTCAGAATGATCTGCCTGGGGGGAGAAAAAGACTATGTATGCCTAAGGGGAAAATGAAAAATTAAAAAATTTCTGTAGGTTTTCATTATTGTAGGCAATTATGTCCACATCACTTACAAAGCTATTGCCAAATCTGTCCAAGGAAGCAGTTTGAGAGGGGAAGAAAAAAATCTTGGGAAAAATTCAACAGTGGCATAGCAGAGCTCTCAATATGAGAAAGCTGACATAATGTGGACTTTTGCTTTGAATTTTGTCTTTGCAAAATATGGGGAGAGGTGTGTCAATGGGCAGAAAATAAGAAAAGGCGGTGTGAAGTAGGCTTTTGCAGTCAATTTTCCTCACAGTATTGTGCAGGGTCATCAAGAAAATGCTTAGTCTTTCTCTGGAACCAGTTTCAGAACTTTTCCAATTGCAATGGTCTTACCTAAAAATGAAATAAAAAACAAAAACAAAAAACCTTCAGTAGTTAATAGCAAGGCCATGTAAGGCATTAAAGCTTATTATTTTAAATTATAAAAATAATTTTTACAATGTAAATTACTAATTAACTGGTTTTATCACCAAAGGCATGATTTCTGATTAGGAAATCTTAAGAATTGGGTCTTTTTAGGGGGCACTGAAAAGAAGACCTGATTTCCTATATCAAAAACCTTTCTTGGGATTAAGTAAAATGTAGAGTTTCAGTACAATGGAATACTATTTTGCAACAAAAAGAAATGCATTATATGTATGGTTGAATGTGAAAAACAGTGGAATAAACTAGATACTAAAAACTTAACACAAATTTTATGATTTTGTACATATGGCTTGTCCAAACAGGCAAAGAGAAAAAAATTTTGTGATTGTCTAGGTCTGGGGGTAGGATTAGGGTGTGATTGTAAATTGGTATAAGAGCTTCTTTTTAGATATGCTAAACATTCTAAAATTAGAATGTGATGACTGTACGACTCCATAAACATACTAAAATTTGCTGAATTTTACATTTAAAATAGGTGCATTTCACACTAAGTGAATTGTCTCAATAAAGCTGTTAAAAAAGGCTCTCCATCTTGTGAAGAAAACCTAAAATCCAAGTTACCTTTTAGGAAAAAATACTTCCTGAGGTTAAAAATTCATGCTACATTAATTTCCTCTGTCTGATTTTATCTATCTATTCACTATTACCAGGCAGATTTTTTAAATAAAAAAGAATTTAAGGACTTTAAAATAAAACAAATACTGTATCTCTCTGAACTAAGGTGCAGGGACCACATTCATCATTATGTACCCAATGTTCAGCACAGCTCTTGACATGCAGTAAATGTACAGACAATGTTTTGCTGAATGGAATTAGAACATGCAAATTGACTATTAATTATGTCAACTGAATCAAAGTTTTATGTAAATTTTCCAATCTTAAATAGTTATCTAAGTTAACAATCCATACAGAAGTGTTTAACGAAATCAATCTGTTTTCATACCAAAGAATTCCATGGATGCAAATTAGGAAAATTACAGCTGTTCAGATTCACTCAGAGGTAGGCAGAAATGGACACATGCATAAAAGGACATTAATATTAGACTATCAATTTATGTATCCCTTTTATTCCCACTCCCATAACAGTGTAGTGAATTTATCATATTGGATTTTACAATGATTTCTTCTGACAACAAAAATGACAAGATGTGTACCTCAGGCTCACCTGGCAAAATCTTCAAACGGCAAGATGGACTTTAATGACACATTTTACAAAGGATTTCATCACAGAAATGTCTTGTTTAGCAAATAAATGACTCTGAAAACCCACTACTTGCAAAATACCAAATTTCTTCCTCTAGAGCATTACTGCCAAAATCCATGGTTAATTTTACCTACTGTTGAATTAAGTTAACTCCTAAAACATTTATTACAAATATATATTATAAAAGATGCATCCAAGTTCTCTCTAAACTAGTTGTAATGTGTACTGTACTCAATGAAAATTACCAAAGCTAAGCATACTAGACATATCACTAGACATCAATTTAAAGGCTTACCCTCATCTCTCAAGGTAAATCGACCCATCTGAGGGAAGTCTTTAAAGGTCTCAAGGCAGATGGTTCCTGCTGTCCTTAAGCGAGCAATGCATACTTGATCTTGTTTCACAAAACGGGGTCGAGTCTTACTTTTTTCTCCTGATTTTTTGTCCACCAAGCAAATTAAGGCCTATCCAAGATAAAAGGATGAGAGGACATCAGAATAGTGCCAAATAAAAGAATCTTTAAATTAAGAATAGGAGTGCGAATAAGAGTATATCACTATTGTTGGTCAGAAATTATCAAGATGAAATGATCTTTAAAACATACAAACAAAAACACCAATTATCTTGAAACTCACTGTTATTTCAACTTCCTCAATACAGGTATGAATATGCAGCACCGCATTATAACCTGGGCAGATGATGGATTTGTGCTCTATAATCACTATCTGTCAAACAAACAGAAAATTCACATCTTTATCCCTAGGGCGGAAAAGAGTTGAATATGCTAAAGTGCTATATGGTGTAATGAGAATGTATAACTCACCACCTTAAGTTTATTTTTGTGTTGGGAGCAACAGGTCAGGTCACTTGACCTCAAAGAATGAATTCTGATATCCTTACCCTACTGATCCTCTTGGCAAGTGCCCAAACTTTAAAAACAGCAGGTAGACTCTTTCCCCTCTGGGAAGCCTTTCCTTTCCACTTTCCCCAAGGAATCATTACTGCTTACATGCTACTGGGTTCCCCCCCACCCAGATGTGAATTTATGATAGTTTTATCCATTTCTCAATACCCAAGGTTCACTAAAAGTAAACAACCTAGTAGCTGGCATCAAAATTTAATCTGATTAGTTTTCATACATTGTAACAGAACTGAAAAATTCTGTGAGATACACCAATCATTTACTCTGTCACTGTCCTGGGGAGGTCAGGTTATAGTAACATCGAGAAACTGTACATGCTTTCCTGTCTAGAAAGTTATTTGTCCTGCAGGAGAAGACAAACCATAACTTCCAAGGCAACTTGCTCTATCTAAGTGAAATACACTGAGTAATGATGTATATAAACAGGAGATAACAAGAAAAAAAAAAGGAACTTAAAAAGACTACTGTCTACTCAGTAAGACCTTGTACCGTCTTGAAGACCTTATGTTGTGAGATACCTTATGGCTGTTGTGACACATGATTTATTCTCTTTCAGTTCCCCTTCTACATACAATGGCATGCCATCAATAATCAGAACAAAGGACATTTAAATTCTAATTTCATTTAACAGTAAAAATCACTAAGACAACTATAATAGCTGGTTTACCTGGGCATCAAATGTGCGTCCAGAATGACAAAGATTATTAGGATCACAAAGTATAAATCCTGGAAGAATCTCTTCTTCTTCAATTCCTTTCAGTCTGATTTTGAGGTTTTCACCTGGGGCTACAGAATCAGTTTCTACATCATCAGAAAGGATTCCAAGAACTTCAACGTTGTGCTTAAAAAGAAACCAAGATTGGAGGTTCCCTGACACACTGACTCACTGCATTACAGATCATAAAATAACCTGTTTGCTGAGTGATTCCAAGTCACATTTTTCTGTGCTTGTTGATTAGCCAAAATACTTACTATATTTGTATGACATGAATTTAATGAAAATCATATCCTGAAGTACAACTGCCAATCAAAATGTCTTTTTAACAGCACATCTGATAATTTCCAGCAAGAATACAGTATAATCTAGTATTTGCCTTTTTATCTTTAAAAAAATTAAATGTTAAATTTAGCATGGATTAATTTTATGGATATAGTTTTTATTCTGGAATTCCAGGATTTAATAGACATAGCTTCCATTACCTATCAATCCCCAAATACCCAAAGAGCTGATTTCTTAAAGTTGTTTGAACAATTAAGATTAAATGCATATTGACTGTTCAGAGAACATTTTGATGGTTGCCAGATGGAAGGGGGATTTAAAAAATTAAGTTTCTTTTCATGGAAATCCCTAAGCTTTTGAAAAGTTCTGGCTCCTTTCTAATATTTTCAAGAGGAAAGCTAAATGGAAAGAGCATTACTAATTCTTACCTTGTTTGGCATCATCACAAGCTGCTGGCCTTTACAAATAGATCCTGATTCCAGCTTTCCCAGAACCACAGTGCCCATGTCCTGTTGAAGTTTAAAATAAAAAAATTAAGTTTCAGGTTTTTATTACCATTCTACAATAGTTGAACAACCCAAAGTGAATTATTTCAGGGCTTACTCATTAAATAAATAAGTAAGTAAATAAATAAATAAATAAAAAGGAAAAAGAAATCATTAGATCAAGTGGTAGAATGTTATTTGTTCAAATTAAGACTCAGAATCTCTGAGCCTGTTTCCTCATCTATAAAACTGGAAAAACAATACTTGTTCAAAAAATTTAGCACAGAGCTATTTAAGGAATAAAGTATTTGGTGGGGAGGGCAAAATATTACATTGATATTGCAGTAAAAAATAATGATGCTTCTTTTTGAAAAAAAGACTAACAGATTAAGTTAGGTGAGGCTGTCGTAACACTAGCACTAATATACTATTGGTGGCAAAATAAATTGGCATAGTATTTTGGAAGGCTAATTGCCAATATGCATAAACTTTAATGTGTAAATCCTTTGACACTAACAGTTTCACTTATCTGAATTTTTCTCTAAAAAATTATCATTGGCTTATTGGGAAACAGTTGAAATAGTTTATTAAACGATAATTTATAGTCTATACCAAGAAATAATATGCAGCCATTAAAAGAGACATCTACGTTGTTATTAAAGCTGTTTTATAATTTAAAACACAAAACAATTATTTCACTTCCCGTAAAACAAGTTTCTGGAACATTTTGGGTACCTTGTATTTATCCACAATTGGCAGCCTGATTGGTCCATCCACTGATCTATTAAAGTTTGGCAAATTATCCAGATATGGAATAAATGGTAATCCACTGAGAACATAAAAATATCCATTAAAGAGAGTCAACATAAATATCAAAATTTTAAGAAGTCACATGACTGTAACTTTTATACAAAAAACGTGGTTATAACAATGTTTTCATGTTACCCATGTACTCGTCTCATTCAGCCAATTTATTATCCAGTTCATCTCATCTATTTCTCAGAAAATTAAATATGTAACAAAATAGTTTAATGCAATATGAAAAACCTTCCCCATTAACACATAAGATTTATAAATATTTTATAGCAAATAGCCCACATGTTGTAATAAAATGACTATACTCTTTTACTTAATTTTTATGGACTTTTCCAGCTCTGCAATCGGGATTCTATAAAATAATTTTGCCTACAAGCTACAGTTTATAAGACAAGTAAAATACTGTCAACATGGCAATGCTCCCCAAACTGATCTACAGATTCAATGCAATCCCTACTGAAATCTCGGAGTTTTTTTGGGGGTGGGGGGGGTGGGGGGGGAATGATCAAATTAACACTAATGTTCATATGGAAATTCAAGGAAGCCAGAATAACCAAGCAATCTTGGGAAAAAAATAAAATTAAAATATTCAAAGACTCACTTTTCCCAATTTGAAAACTTACAAAGCTTGGCATCATCACAAGAATTCACCTCACAAAAAAAGTAACCTAAAATGAAATGTGCACCTAAATGTGAATAACAGGCTTACAAGAAAATAACAGGGTTATCTCTTCCTGACTGGATTAGACAGTTTTTCTACGTATGACAGCAAATTCACAATCAACAAAAGAAAAAATAAAACTAGATTTCATCAAAATTAAAACCTTTTATGCTTCAAAGGACACCATCATGAAAGTGAAAAGACAGCCAACAGATATCTCTGCACGTCATGTACTTGATAAGGGAGTTGTAACCAATGCACAAAGAACTCTTACAACTCAATGACGAAAAGACAATACAGTTAAAAATGGGCAAAGGTCCTGCTTTTTTAAAGCCAAAGTTACAGTCAATATTTTCTTAAATTACTTATGCAGACATAAACTTTTTTAAAGGAAAAAAATATTACTTACATGTACCAAGGACAGAAATCTGATTGCTCTTTAAGATTTGCTCCAGTCAGTCCTGAGCAGGGCATAAAGTGAATGTCCTTTTTGGGATTGAAGCCAACTTTTTTCAAAAATGGCACTAGTTTCTCTTTACATTCTTCATATCTATAACATTTATAAATAACTCAATTATAAAGCAATTCTAGTTTCATTTTTAAAAAATTAGGTTTAGAAAATCTATAGGGGGAATAAAAACAAACAATAACAAAACCATCCTTTACTTCACTGACCTATCTATTAAAAAACCAGTAAGATCTCTAAGCTTACCTCTCATTGCTCCAGTTCACTGTTGGATCATCCATCTTATTAATAAGCACAATTAAGTGTTTTACACCTGCTGTCTTTGCCAACATTGCATGTTCTCTTGTCTGTCCTCCTTTTTCAAATCCAGTTTCAAACTCTCCTTTCCTAGCAGAGATTACCTATTCCAAGAAATCAATTAGTTTATTCTTACACATTCATGTATACCTTCTAGCAGTAAAATATTTTTCCCTTTGGTTTTATCAGAAGATTTCTGCAAGAATATAGAAGAAAATGTGTCATAATATACATGTTTTTGAATATCACAATGTCTAAGTGGTTTAAGGTATAAGTATTGAATAAATGTTTATTCCGATCCTCCAATTTTCCAAAATCTAGTATGCCTGTGTATTTTACAATTCAAGTATGTATGTGGTTTGCCCTGGCCACTGTGGCTCAGTTGGTTGGAGCATCGTCCCATAGACAATAAGGTCACAGGCTCAATTCCCAGTCAGGGCACATACTCAGGTTGCCAGTTTGATCCCTGGTCAAGCCATATACATGAAGGCAACCAATCGATGTTTCTCTCTCTCCCCTCCTTCCCATCTTCTCTTTCTCTCTAAAAAGCAATGAAAAAATATCTTCAGGCTGGGATTTAAAAAAGAAAAAAAGTATGTGATTTAGTGTTAGTCCACTGACCAAAAAAATTTGAAAAATGACATTAAGGACTTAACAGGTCATTTTTTGGTAAAGATTTTAATTTATTTTTTTAGAGAGAGGGGAAGGGAGAGAGAAAGAGAGGAAGAGAAATATCGATTGGCTGCCTCTCACATGCTCCCAGCTCGGGGGACTGGGCCTGCAAACCAGGCATGCACCCTGACTGAGAATCGAACAGGCGACTTTTCGCTTTGCAAGACAACACCCAACCAACTGAGCCACACAGGTCAGAGCCAGATCATTTCTTATTCATTTTGATATCCAGTATGTAATGGTGGGTGTGGCATTTAGTGAACACTAAGTTCTGACACAGTAATACATAATAGCAATCGTAGAGGAAAGTTGAAAAATATATTTTCATAAGTAAGCCAAATTATACGATTTCTTGAGATCAGAGAGACAAAAGTGAAAGTTGTGACCATGTATATTACAGTTTACCTAAATTCCAGCTTTCAGAAAATAAATTCAAATCTTTAAAAATTTAAGTGGGGCCGCTAACAAATACAAAGGTGAATTGGAAATGTCTTTCTTACCAGTACAGCCAGATCAGCTTGAGAAGCACCACCAATCATATTCGGAACAAAACTCTTGTGGCCAGGGGCATCTAAAATTGTGAAATGCTTCTTTTCTGTTTCAAAATAGGCACGACCCACTTCTACTGTTTTACCCTTATCTCGTTCTTCCTGATTTGTGTCTAAGGCCCAAGACAAGTACCTGAAATAATTTTAAAATAATACTGATAAGAACATGAGAATTTTAAAGATATTCTTCTACCATTAAACGTGTAATTAATGACATCTAACTTTATGTCCATCATAAAACATTTAAACCAGGAACAGCCATAAATGAAAATTGAGAGAATAAAACGTATTATTGTGATTCAAACACTTGGAGCTTTTCCATATATCCACTGTCAACTATATATTCTGGAAGCAAACATGATTTATGAAAATAGCTGACAACAAACAAAGAAAGACTACTTTAAGTACCAATGCCAGTATCACCATGATTTAAGTAATAAGTTCCTTTATATTTCACTTTTATTATCATCTGTCACAAAATATACAAATAATGGCTGTTTATGGTATTTTTTAAAAGTGAAGGCCACTGTAACCTGCCATTTGGGAGCAACAGTTACTTGCTAAAAAGTATTTCAATATTACTTTGCCAGGTAAAAATTATTTAAATTCAAATCATCCATAATAGTAGGCATTAATTTAGATTATCTTATTTATATTTCACAGTATGTACTCATTATTAGGATTTTCCCCTTACAGGGCAATATAACAACAAAAAATCAATGTCCCATTCAGATAAAGCTTAACTTTTAAAAAATAAAATAGATGAGGTTAGAAAGAAAGTTGACCTTTTCTCTCACCACTCAAGAAACCACCATCAGTAATTCCTTCCATTCTTTTTCTTTCCATTGTTTATTTACACAGTTGATGATCATATCCTAAGTGCTATTATGTTTCCTGTTTTCTCCCCAAATTCTACTGTAACATAAGTTCTATTCCTGATTACTATAATATCTTTAAATGTAATTTTGGGTGGTTAGATAATGGCCCAAAATTAAATGGACGGTTTATAATTTATTCAACAAGTCTCTTTTTACTGGATGGATGTTTAAAAATTTTCTGTAAGTTTTGAAGTCATTAGGAAATAATCTACTGCATAGTATGAGGGGAAAGAAACTTCCTTTCTTAGGACACCATTTCAGTAGACTACAAAAGCAGTAATTGGGACGCAGTTCTTTAAAAGTAATTTATAGTGTCATAAAAGTTTAGTATACCAGGTTTCTCTGTTTTTTTCTTTAGCTTCTCTTTCATATTTCTCAAGTGTCCTTTTGTCAACCATTCCAGTCAAATACCTGAAAATGTTTAAAGAGAAAAGTAAACACAAATTACTCAGTGAAATTAGGAAAACTTTAAAGCACTTAAAAAGGAATTTCAACTCTAAAAATAAAGCTATTGAAGTAAAGGTACTTCTCGTGGATGATTAAATCGTGAAAGTTTCAGTGGAAAAAGTATTTGCACAGTCTCAAATTATCTCCAGTAAAATAAAGGGGAAAAATAACTTTATAGTGGGGAATCATGGTTGATACCTTTACTAAGTCATTTTGGCTAACATCACCAGTAATAAATAAAACATACTGAATATTGGCATTTTTTACCCCAATTGGATGCCCTGAGAAGAGCACAACCTATCTTTTGTAATGTACTTGCCCAAAATATGTAACCTCAATCTGACTGTAAAAAAATTAGCCCAAATTGAAGAATATCCTATAATATAAGTGAATAGCACTCTTCAAATCATGAAGGTTGTGAAAGACGAGACTGAGGAAATGTTGCACGTTGAAAAAGACTTAAGACAAAACAACTAAATGCAATATTGAATTCTACAACAGAAAAACATTAGAACAGAAAAACATTAGTACAAAAACTGGTGAAATTCAAATAGATTTGTAATTTAGTTAACAGTATTATAGTAATGTTAACTTCCCAGTTTTGATGAGTGTACTCTATAGTTATGTAAGATGTTACATTGACATTAGGGTAGGCTAAGTGAAAGGTATATGAGAACTCTACGTAGTTTTTGTAACCTTTCTATAAATCTAAAACTAATTCAGAATAAAAGTTTTTTTAAAAAGCAAATGTAAATACTATACTAAAAAAAGATCCCAACTGTGTCTTCTAGGCAATTAAGACTTACTAATACATTTCAATACTTAATATTTTAAAACTATTTCCCAAAGTGAGATTTTTTTTTGAAGTATGTTATTGATCAGGCTATTACAGTTGTTCCATTTCTTTTCTCTCCTTTGCCCCCCTCTACCCAGTACCCCCATTCCTTCCAGCAATACCCCCCACCTTAGTTCATGTCCATGGGTCATGCATATAAGTTCTTTGGCTTCTCCATTTCCTATACTGTTCTTAACCTCCCTCTGTCTATTTTGTACCTACCATTTATGCTTCTTATTCCCTGTTCCTTCTCCCCCATTCTTCCCTTTCCCCGACCCCGCTGATAACCTTCCATGTCTTCTCCATTTCTATGATTCTGTTCCTGTTCTAGTTGTTTGCTTAGTTTGTTGTTTTTAGGTTCAGTTGTTGATAGTTGTGAGGTTGTTGTCATTTTACTGTTCATAGTTTTGATGTTCTTTTTCTTAGATAATTCCCTTTAACATTTCATATAATAAGGGCTTGGTGATGATTAACTCCTTTAGCTTTACCTATTCTGGGAAGCACTTTATCTGCCCTTCCACACTAAATGATAGCTTTGCTAAGTAAGAGTAATCCTGGACATAGGTCCTTGCTTTTCGTAAGTGAATACTTCTTGCCAGTCACTTCTTGCCTGCAAGGTTTCTTTTGAGAAATCAGCTGATAGTTTATGGGAACTCCTTTGTAGGCAATTCTCTCATTTTCTCTTGCTGCTTTTAAGATTCCCTCATCTTTAACCTTTGGCATTTTAATTATGATATGTCTTGGTGTGGGCCTCTTTGGGTCCAACTTGTTTGGGACTCTCTGAGTTTCCTGGACTTGTATTGTCTATTTCCTTTACCAAATTGGGAAAGTTTTCTTTCATTATTTTTTCACATAAGTTTTCAATTTCGTGCTCTTCCTCTTCCCCTTCTGGCACCCCTGATTCAGATGTTGGAACTTTTGAAAGTTGTCCTAGAGGTTCCTAAGCCTCTCATTTCTTTTTTGAATTCTTATTTCTTCTTTTTTTCTGGTTGAATGTTTATTTCTTCCTTTTGTTGCACACTGTTGATTTGAGTCCCAGCTTCCTTCCCTTTACTGTTGGTCCCCTGTATATTTTTCTTTATTTTACTTTGTGTAGCCTTCACTTCTTCCTCTATTTTGTGGCTATACTCAGTCATTTCTCTGAGCATCCTGATTGCCTGTGTTTTGAACTGTACATCTGATAAGTTGGCTGTCTCCTGGTCACTCAGTTCTTTTTCTGGAATTTTGGTCTGTACTTTCATTTGGGCCATATTTCTTTGTCACAATTTGTCAGTGCACGTGTTGCATTGTGAGGGGCAGCGCCTTAGGTACTCGCCAGGCTTGTGTTCCCACGCTGCCGCTACACCCCCCGGACTTTCCCCTCTTCCTGTAAGCAATTGGCGCCTTTCCAGGTGCTGATTCCTGAGTGGGTGGGCCCCTCAAACAGACCCTGCTGAGAGACTGCAGTTTCTTTTGCTACTGTAACCCCCACAGGTTTTTACAGTCAGAGGTTATGAGGCTTTATTTTCCCCACACTGGAATCCTGGGTTGTGTGGTCTGTCCTGGGCTGGGGTTGCTCACTTCCCAGCTATTTGTCCTGGTTTTTATCCACATACGAATGTGGGACCGCCCGATCTACCAGCCACCACATCGCCTCATTGTCTCCTTCCCCCGAGCTGCCCGTCTCTGCCCCTCCTGCCAGTCTGGATGAATGTTTCTTCTTTAACTCCTTGGTTGTCAAACTTCCATACAGTTTGATTTCCTGGCAGTTCTGGTTGTTTTTTATTTTTATTGTTTTTATTTTTTAAAAGATTTTAGTTATTTTATTTTTAGACAGAGAGAGAGGAAGAGAAACATCAATGTGTGGTTGCCTCTTGCATGCCCCCTACTGGGGACCTGACCCACAACCCGGGCATGTGCCCTGATTGGGGAATCAAACCAGCGTCCCTTTGGTTTGCAGGCTGACGCTCAATCCACTGAGCAACACAAGCCAGGGCTATTTTTTGTTTTTAGATTGGTTGTTATCCTTCTTTTGGTTGTGCAAGAAGGTGAAGCTTATCTACCTATGCCTCCATCTTGGCCGGAAGTCTCCAAAGTGAGATTATTTTTAAATATTCATTAGTAATTCCAGTTCTGGTTTTCATCTCTATGGGTTCTCTGTGCAGTCTTCTATAATGCATGTTTCTAAACCATCTGTGTGTAGACTCCCAGTGAAATAGCAATGAAAATTATAGCCAGTAGCAAAAAATACACCTAAAATTCTCCTAAAACACAACAGCAAAAGGACCCAGCACATCTAAATGAAAACTGGCAAGATTACCAATTAAGATTACTTAAAAAGGCAAGACAGTGATGACATACTCTCTATCAGCGGTGTTGAACCTTTTGGCATCTCTGGACTACACTGGAAGAAGAGCTGTCTTGGGCCGCACATTAAATACACAAACACTAACAAAAACCGATGAGCAAAAAAAAGGTTTTAAGTAAATTTATAATTTTGTGTTAGGCCACATTCACAGCCATCCTGGGCCACATGTGGCCCGTGGGCCATGGGCTGGATACCCCTGCATGCCCTGGTGACAGTTTAAATGGGTTTAATTTAAGAGCAATTAAATACTTAGAACCTTTTAACTTAAAAGATTTTTCAATACTAGGATACATTACTGACAACCAATCATGGTGTCTTCATACCTTGATAACTTCTATAATGATAAAAAATTATCTTAGCATGTTAGCCAGACTTTCTATCTTTGATTAAATCCACATAAATTTAAGGAGTTGATGATGAGGAAAAACCAATTCCCTCCATGCATCAAATTCAAGAGCTGGTTTTCGTTATTCCCAAGAAAATTATATTCAGGAACTAAGATTTCCTATAAGTTAGAGTTGGTCCTATATTAGTTTTTATTTTAAAATGTAAAAGACAGCTTCAGAAATATATTGAATTCATGTCACATGACAGTCTGACAGTAATAAAAATTTTACTGACAGTCTACACTCCATCAGAAAATATTAACAATGATCACACTGCAAAAACTGCTCCTTAATATGAGCCTTCTCTACAGGTAATGTCACTTTATTATTTTTCTTAACTTGGGGTGACCTGTTTTATCTCCTTTCTATGATTTTATGAACATTTACAATACCCAAAATTTATTCATTCAAGTTAACTCTTATTATTTAAGAAAAAACATACTTACATTATTTGTCCTCCAATGGTTGACTTGCCAGCATCTAAAAAGTAACAACATCATCAATAATATGCAAAACATAGGTATTAAAAATATCTTAAAAAGTCAACCGGCATATACATTTAATAGAACGAAAAATATGGTTTAACATATAGAGGGTGGGGCAAAAGTAGGTTTATAGTTATGAGTATATGAAAAATAGTTTATTCTTGTATTATTATTAATTACTGTATTATTTTCCATATGAGCAACTATAAACCTACTGTTCTCTCACCCGGTATAATTAAATCTTGCAAAAGCAACAGAAACTATAGGAATCTAGGGCATAAGCCCTGGTTAAGTCCTCCCCTGGAAAATGAAGCTGCTAAGTCCCCCTATAGCTCAATAATGATTTAGAACTACCTTACTGATAAAAAACAAAGAATTTTTTAACAGATTTGCTCCCTGAACTTCAGCTAAGAGCCTAGCAGCAAAAGAATAAAAATTACCCGAGGGGAGCCTCAGAGGACAACAGAAATAGCAAAGAGCAGTGACTACATTTAGGTAGTCTGTCTTTCACTTTTAGCAAAGAGGTAAGTGTTACTATACAAATTTCAAAGGAGTTCTTGCTCCCAAAAAGGAAGAATGGTGTATTGTCATATTCTGGGGAAGGCAGCAATAAAGGAAAAAAGGGGGCACATAGTTTTATTATTTTCTCACAATTTTGGGGATAGGTCAGATGATTAAACAGCTAAGTAAATCCAATTGGTGGGGTTGTTTTTTGGTGCTAAATCAGCAAACTGACTCCAAATTACTAATTCTCACATCCTATAAAATTGAACTACCTAGTAAGGTTAATACCATAAATTAATAGGTTAAGTTCACACACAAAAAAGGGCACATTCCCTAGATATCATAATATGCTCATTCATCATCAGTGGACTATAGACTAATTATGCATTACATACAAATATACTGAAGCTTATTTTCTTCCAGCTTCCATGCCATTATAAAATTGTTCATCTGCCTGACCTCTGAGAACAAAGTGTTGTTTCTAGATTGTTCTGCCTGCTGAATCATCTAGATAGTTACAGTTCAGTTTCACTAAACATCTCAAAGTTACTAAATAAGATGTTCATGTTTTATATACCCAATAACTTTGGTCATTTCTTATCATAGCTATGAATATAACTTACCTACGTGCCCAATGAATACTACATTTACATGTTCTTTTTTAGGAGCACCAGGTGGTGCAACCACAGACTTAGGTTTTGGTATTTCCTCTTCCTCCTCCATCATTTCTTGGGCATTTTCTTCTAGGGGCCTTCCGTCTCCCAAGGAACCACTTCCTGGCTCTGCTTCACTTATTTCTTCTTTGTGTTCCCATGATTCTTCTGGGGACATTTCTGTCTCTCCATTTTCTACTGAAATACGGCATTTTAACTTAGTAGTGTTCTAACGATTTATAACATATACTTTAAAACACAAATACTTTCAAATAAAAAATGGAACTCTGCATATTTAGTTCCATTTCCTGATGTCTAGTGATAATGGGTAATAGCTTTCAAGCTGGCCTTGCTGCTGACATCAGAGCTCTGGTTCAGAGACTATGAAAGATTGCTCTTTTAACAAAGCTTCATTTTTATAAAGACAAACATGTAAACAGGAGATCTAACATTCCTAACAACCCTGTTATTCCAGTGTCAAGATGCCCTAACAGTGGAAAAAGCGGGAAATTTTAAATCATAACATAAGAAAAGTGTGAAAGAATTTAGATTTTTTTCCTCTGCAAGTAATAACTTTACCATCAACTTTATTAATCACCTTGGGAATATGAAACCCTTATGACTAATCAACTTACAAAAGGGAAGAAAATTTTTCACAAAGTACAATAAATGGAACAGATACAACTGCTTAAACTGACTTTAACATTCTTCCACTCCATTCTTTTATATGTGCAATCACTAAATTTATCACAGCAATGTTAATGCCCAATTAGTTCTGCTTTCTAAATCTTCATAGCAAAGACTCAATGTCGGTTTTAAATGTAGGCATTACAATAATCATAACACTTACATTTGCACCTTAAATCTTGAGAGTGAAACAGTTTCTTATTACTGTATTAATATGGTCAGAAATTTTCTTACCAACAGGTTCTGAAAGTTCCATGCTAACAGCTGAATTTGAACCTAGACAAGAAATTGAGATATAATATACATTTACAAAACAATATCTAGCTTTACACACCATTACACAACTTAATATTTTCTCAAATTAAATAGTTAAGAGTCACTTTATAGAAAATTACCTTCACACAACAATGACTGTTCCTCTTGAGAAGGTTCCACAGGTGCTGTTTAATAGAAATAAGTTCTATTAAAAATTAATACTTATATATCCATTTTACTTACACTTTTAAAAACAGAAGTTCAAAAAACAAAAACCTCAGTAATTTAGACCTATGACAATTTATGTTTTGAAATTAGAAGTCTCTGTTTAACCTACTGAAAAAAAAAAAACCCAAAAGGTATTCATAAAAGCATACTTATTCTCTTAATTTGCTTCATAAACTTTTCCTTCACAGATACTATAAAAGTACTCTGTTGCCCAGCACAGATCAAATTACTAAGATTTTGCTCAACAAATACACGTTATTTCTCTAAATTCCCAGTCGGTAGCTATATCCCAAGAAGGCTATGATTAGCCCTTTTAAGATTCTATAATCACATGTTAATCACCAAGATCCTCAAATAAATTACATTTGATACCAATAAAATAAAGGACTGCATATAAAATCCCCAAAATATATATTGGCCCTTACAACACCTCAAAAAGGTGATTATAATGATGCCAGTTTTGTCCTATGTTACAATTCTAAAATCAAGCAACAACCCAGTTTCCATACTGCAGATCTACTTGTAACGTCCCTAGAAGAGATGTATACTGATACCCAACTATGTTTAATTTTTTAAATATCTGATAAACCTAAATGATACTCCAACATGAAAGTGTCCTCGCTTTAAAGAATTTGCAAAATGACACAAAGACATCAAAGAATTTGAAGTCACATGAATCCACCAAGTAATTATGAAGATAAGCAATTTCCTGTCCCTGAAAGGTAAAGAGTAATCAAGGTTTTCTGATTCAAGTGATATGTTGAGTACTACTTAGGAAGATCATTCTCTGCTAGAATATAAATGAACTAGACAGGGAAAAATACTACAGGCAGAAAGACCAACATCACTACTACGAGAAAGCATGCCATTATGACAACTGAGCAGTAAAACTAGAGATGGGGTTATGTGCAATGATATTGGACACAACATCTGACAGAAGTAGGAAGAAAGAGTGAAAGGTGAAAGATGACCCCAGCCTATGTGACTGATTAGCAGGATATTAACAGAAACTGGGGATTGCAGGTGGGGGAATATCATTTGAACTAGGTTTAAAAGGGAACAGGACTCGTACCTCAGATATAATATAGATTAACCTTTTTTTTGTTTTCCTATCTCGAAGCAAAGTTTATGGGTAAGGTAAGGAAAAAATATTCAATTTTGGGAGCAAGCCAAGCAGTGCTAAGTGAATAAGGTTCATATGCCACCCTAGAGATGGAGAAGGCCGCATGAAGTAGTGCTAAGAGGCTAGAACTGAGATGACTCCTGACTTTAAATCCTGGCTTGTCACTAACAAGTTGTGAGATGCAGTTATTTCATTGGAATTATGGAAATGACATGCCATTGACCTGATAGGATTGTTGAGAAGGTTACATGAAAAAAATATATTTGTTAAGTGTCAATTAAATAACTCCTGGCACCTGGCAGATAATGAACAAATGACAGTCTTCATCCCCTAACATGTACTGAGTATCAACTCAATTTTATCAACTAATATAACAGGTCCAGAGAAAGTCCTGCCATTGTTACTATAACACGAAAGGTTTGTGTGACATCAATGTGACCTGGCAGCCAAGGAGAGTGGACTGGAATGTGCATGCGTGAACAATGACAACTTCACTGTACTAGTCATTTGGAGTGGTAGACACCATTGAGTATGTGTACTGTGTGGCCGTCGATTTCAGAATGACTGAGTGAGTAGAGCAAAAAATTTTGCATTAAGCTGGGACATTCCTCCACAGATACTATTCAGATGACTCAGAAGGCTGCAGCTATGGGCAACTGGTGATTGGCAACTTCATTACAACACGCCTGCTCATGCATCACGTCTCCTACAGCTTTTTGGCGAAACATCAGATCACCCAGGTGACTCAGCCCCTCACAGCCCAGATTTCATGCCCTGCGACTTCTGCTTTTCCAAAACTAAAATCACCTTGGAAAGGGAAGAGATTTTAGGCCGTCAATGAGATTCAAGAAAATACCGAGCAGCTGATGGTGACTGGGAGAACTGTGTGAGGTCCCAAGGTACCTACTTTGAAGAGGACTGAGGCATCATTGTCCTATGTACAATGTTTTTTGTATCTTGATTCTTCAATAAATGTGTTTTTCATAGTACATGGCTGGAAAGTTTCTAGACAGACCTATCTACTACGGGTGGGACAGGTATAGCAAGCACTCAAAAACTGATACAGCACTGGAGGAATGGGTGGAGGTGGTGGCAAATTATCCTATCTCCAACTAATTTTTATTGAGCTTTTATATGCTGATTGTTATCCCACTTAAATCCCATCAAAATGCTGCCCTGGCTGTGAGTGCCAGCCTGCGAACAAAAGGGTTGCCGGTTGGATTCCTGGTCGGGGCACATGCCTGGGTTGTGGGCCTGGTCCCCAGTACGGGGCACATGAAAGGCAATCATGCACTGATGTTTCTCTCCTTTTCTCCCTCCCTTCCCTTCTCTCTAAAAATAAATTAAAAAAAAAAAATCCTATGAAATACTACCATCACTACCCATCTACCATACAGACATATCAGACTCAACTGGGCTTTTCCAAGTTATTCAAGTGCCATCTTGCCTTTCCTCAGATAGCCTCTAATGAAAACCAGTCAGTAAAAGTAAACCAAATAAGTTATGATGTACAAGTATTTTCAAGCAGGAAAAAGACAAAGACAACTGGATGGTGGGCTCCCCTTCCATCACCTAATAAGACAGCCCCCAAACTGTAATTGAGCTTTTCAAAACCAAATAGTAGATAAAACTGACTACCTAGTTCTAAAACCAAGTCTTAGATTTACAAATATACAATACTGTACACGCATAAGACTGTAAGGTACTTCTTATGGCAATGACATCAGTCATGAGAGCACTTCCACGTGGCTGCATAAAGCAGCATAATGAAAAGTCTTGTTCCAAAGTTTTAGTTTCCAAAACATCTTACATTTATATGATTATCTTAAGCTGGTAAAGCTCAGAGAGGCAGAGATAGAGTCAAGTACCACAAGCAATGAAATGTTTAATATACTGAAACTAATAATATGAAATAATATTGGGTATAAACTGTAATGGAAAAATTTAAAAAATTTAAAATGCTTAATATATAGGTAATGATGATATTAAAGGGCTAAAAATTAAGAAGTTGACCAGTTTTGTTACATTGGGAAAAAAAGCTTTTCATGTACTCAGATGATGGATCACATTTTAAATCTAATGGCAATGCTAGCAACATTTGCCAAATGATATTTTGGAATAATGAGCCAGAAAAATCACAAGTAACAGCAAAATGTTCTTTAAATTTAAACTTCGCAATATAACTGTACCCAGTCTTCACACATGCACAAGCATCCTTCTCTCCTTTATTCCACTCTGGCCTTATTCACAATGCATATCACATGCAGATTTTACTGACTACTAATGAGCAGGGGCTTAGAATTCTACTAGGCCCAAAGTCTTTGTTCATGGTTAGCAAACAGATGACCATTATTAGAGCTTGACTTCGCAGATCCTGCATGGTTCATATCTGCTAGTGAAAGAGAAGTTAGTAAACCTCCCAAGGAATGAAATTATGGTTTCATATTTTCTAGTGGTATCTCCATGTTACACACCCTTATCAAGTATTCAAAAAAGGAACAATTCTAATTAAGTGGAAAAATTATCTGAGTGTACCAGTTTTGAATAAAACTGTCATACCCCAAATTAAAAAGAGAAACTAATACTATTGTTTGTTATAAAGGAAGACTAATGAACTGGTTGTGATCTAGGTAAATTACCACAAATTTTAAAACAAGAGGAAGTTTTTTTTAATCCTCACACAAGGATATATTTATTTACTGATTTTGTTTTTTTAAAGAGAGCTGAAGGGGTGGGGGGAGAGGGAGGGAGGGGAGAGAGAGAAAGAGAGGGAGAGAAATAGGAGAAACATTGATCAGTTGCCTCCCATACAGGCCCCAACAGGGGATCAAACCTGAAAGCTTTGGGTGCACAGGACGATGCTCCAACCAACTGTGCCACCCAACTAGGGAAAGAAGTGAAAAGATTTTAACAGAAGACAGTAATTTGACACAGATGATAATGTGGATTTCTAAACTGTTAAAATTTGATCATAATGAAATAAGCCAGCCAGGCATAAAAGGTCACTCATGTTGTATGATTCTATTTGTATGAAATAGTCAGAATAGGTAAATTCATAGAGACAAAGAGCAGATTGGTGGTTGCCAGAAGCTGGAACGAAAGGGAAATGGGTAGTGACTGCTTAATGGGTAGGGTTCCCTTTTGGGATGACAATAATATTTTGTAGCTAGACAGAGATGGTAACTGTACAACACTGAATGTACTCAATGCCACTGAATCGTTCACTTTAAAATAGTTAATATTGTGCCCTGGCTGGTGTAGCTCAGTGGATTGAGCGTCGACCTGCAAACCAAAGAGTCGCCAGTCCGATTCCCCGGTCAGGGCACATGCCTGGGTTGCAGGCCTGGTCCCCAGTAGGGGGCGTGCGAGAGGCAACCACATATTGATGTTTCTCTCCCTCTCTTTCTCCCTCCCTTCCCCTGTCTAAAAATAAAAAATAAAATCTTAAAAATATAAAATAGTTAATATTGTTATGTGGATTTCACCTCAGTTGTTGAACAGAAAATATATATATATATATATATTTAAAAGATTTGATCATGGATCAAAGGGATTCAACATACATGTGATAGGTAATGAAAGTCATGATTTGATTCAAAGGTATTTTTTAAACACAAATGTCTGGCCAATCCTGGAAAAGTGCTTAATCTGTATTTCATAAATCAGCAATTTAAATTTGTACTGCTTTAGATATAAAACTAATCTTTAGTCTTCTTTACACACTAAACACTAAACAGTGATATTTAAAATAGCCATCATAACTAAAATTTTTTAGTCCTATTAGCTAAATGGTGCATTCATTAAAGAAAAAAACAAAAGTAACTTCACTGCTGTCACATAAGTCACAAATGTCTGACATTGCATGGAACTGAGAAACTGTGACAATTCTGTTCAATACAATTTTCTGCAATGATAGAAATGTTCTATATCTGTGCTGTAATGTCAGTCACTAGCCATGTTGGCTATTAAGCACTTGAAAGACGGCTACTGTGGAGAGGGAACTAAAATTTTAAATTGTATTTAATTTTAGTTAACAAATAGCCACATGGGTCTCAATTATAGTACAAACTTATCTTACTGGATTTTCTACTTCTATCCCACTTCCCACCCACCCCACCACCCTGAAGGACTAATGATTTCTTTTCTGAACTCCTCCAAGTTATGACCCTTCTTTCAATTACAGGTACCCACATATTATACATTATCTTAGTTCTTGATCCCTATGACTTCCAGAATGACTGTGGTTTTCTGAAATATGGAGACTTTTCTCTCTACTCTTGTTTCCACAGGCTCTCACTGTGCATTGTATAGAATATACAATTGATTTTTACTGGGTTAACTTCAGCAGTCTTCTGTTCATTTTCATGGTGCACTCGGTTCCCTGTAGTCTTAATCTCTTCACTTTTCTTACCATCCCTAGTGTCTATCTATGTTTACCACATTTCCGTTAGGATTAAATACAGTAAAAACAATTTTATATGTGCCAGCTTTCTAGGGGTAAAGAAACAATGTCCAAGGGATATTAAAATATAGCTTGAGTAAAAACTAAAAATTCTCTAGCACTCAAGTAACCATACAGTCTTACTGCACACTGAGGTATTTTTCTCCCATAGACAATACTGGAAAATAGTAAAAGCATATTTTCAGAAAGAAATGACCACAGAACACATAAAATTTCCATGGTGCTGCTTTAAGTATCTAACCCTCCCAAAATAAAAAGGCACAATGCTACAGACAGTGAACAAAGCTGTTTAAAGCATTTTCCATCATCATTTCCTAAAATGCAGGATGAAGCAATGTCAAACTATTACTTTAAGCCCTGGCTGGTGTAGCTCAGTGGATTGAGCGTCCGTCTGTGAACCAAAGGGTCACCGGTTCGATTCCCCAGTCTGGGCCCATGTCTGGGTTGCGGGCCTGGTGCCCAGTAGGGGATGTGTGAGAGGCAACCACATATTGATGTTTCTCTCCCTTCCTTTCTTCTCCCTCCCTTCCCCTGTGTCTAAAAATAAAATAAATAAAATATTTAAAAAATATATAAAAGCCCAAAGGTCCTTTAAAAAAAAATTAAATTATAACACCGCCTACTTATGACAGTGTCACTCTGCTACTACTGAGACAGACATGGAGACCCTGCCATAGTCCACAAATTCATGGGCAGATTCTGAAAAAATATCTCAGCCAAACAGATCCCTTAAGTCACAAGGAAAGGACTAGCAGAGTTACTATTACTAGAATAAGCTTTGAAATCAGACCTAGATTCTAATCCTAGCCCCTCCATTTATTCCTGGATGTCACCTCAATAATTTATTTAGCTTCTCTGAGCTTTAATTTTCTTATCTGTAAATGGGTCAACAGTCCTGATACCTCAAGAAATTGTTGTAAAAATAAGGGCATATTAAGCACATGGTAATTACTCAATAAACTTATCACAAAAAGCATTTCAAAGCCCATTATAATTACAAAAAGTTTTAAGAATGAAATATAGGACTTGGGGTGGTTAACACGCAATACAATATGCAGCTGATGTACTACAGAATTTGTATACCTGAAACCTATATAATTTTATTAACCAATGTCACCCCAATAAATCCAGTGAGTTAAAAAAATACATCAGAAAATTGGGGAAAGAAATGAAATATAAGAAAGGCAAATTCCAAGGCCACTCTCAGACAATCCATGCTGGTTGTAGTAATTAGCTTTTGGCATACTCTATTTGCCATTATTGAACAGCATGGTATGGTGGTGAGAGCACCAAACTAACAGCTGGCGAATTTGGATTGTAGATTCAACTGTCAGTAACTCTTGTGAGTGACCTTAGGCATTCATTTAGCATCTCCAGGCTTCAGTTTCTTTATCTGAAAATGAGGAGACTGTATTACTGTTAGGGTCAATTTCTATCCCTAACATTCTAAGAACCTATTCAGTCACCAAAGCAATGCCACATATCATCCTGATCAGACTGTCTATAGAGTAAAATTCCACTGTATTTTTCAAACAACCCTGAAAAATAGTTTTATTTATGATGTTATACTCCATATACAGCCATACCTCAGTACTCGTTGGCTTCAGAACTCGTCAAACCCTGTAGCATTTTGACAAGAAAAAAATGTTTCAGCACTTGGCGCTTGCTTGGGACTCGTTGCACTTGCCAGAACTTGTATGAGCCACGAGGCCGCCTGGCAAGAGATAATGCTTCATCTTTCAGTACTTGTCAGTTTCAGCACTAGTCACAAGTTCCAGAATGAATTAATGACAAGTACCGAGGTACCAGTGTACTTTAAAAACAATTTGAGGTATATTGAAAATACATAAACCAAAACCATTTCAGGCAGCCACAGTAAGATACAAAGATAATGGAAAAACGCCCACTTGCAACCAAAATCAACCACCCAAAGGAGAGGAACAAAGACTGCTTAGTAGTATGGTAACCTTCTGAAGTTCTATAGAAATAGTCAACCAAGAAATTGACCCAATGAAATTCTAAGGTAAGCACTTTTTGTTCGTTCCAACTGAAGTGAAATGCAATAACCTGGTTTGGAATTCTGTGTCACCACTCTGAAGCTAGTGAAAGATGCTTAAAAAATCCTTATTGTTTCTCTCACCTAGAAGGTAGAATTGTGATGGGAACCTGATTCGACTTGGAGTATTATAACAACTAAATTTCTTTATAGCAAAGCAATTTATTAAAACAAAAAACAAACAAAAAAAAAATACATCTACAGCCCAGTAATGCTTTGTTAAAATCTACTGAAAACAAAGCCAAAACTTTTAAGAAGCTTTGGTATGAATCAACAAGTGACAGCTAAAAGAGGAGTCTGAGGATCTCAGAACAATCAAGAATGTTCAACCAGTAAACAAAATCTTGCTTCCAAAAGATTGCTAAGAACTATGAGTAGAATGATGAAATTCTAAATTAACATCCCCTACAGAAGCACCAGTCAGAATCACAATAAACAAATTCACTGCTGTTTAATATGAAGGAGACAAGTAGTGTAAAAAGATATCTGAAACTCAACTCTAGCCAATGCCTAGCAAACTTAAAAAACTTAAGGTATTCACAACACTTATAATATAGATAGATCTTTAGTTTCATGATTAGGGTGATAAGACTGAAATTATTTACATAGGGGAGCCTGTGAAGAATTTACTCTTCTTAGCTTTTAAAGCCCTCAACACCCTTTGTATAGCCCTCTTACTATGTTGTATCTAGAGTAAATCTGATCCCTTTCTAGACTCATCTTGGTGGTGTCATTTCAAGCGCCTAAAACAGCATCCTGAATTCTGTAGGCAGTTCATTAATTGCTACACATATATCTGAGTAAAACCAGAGATTCAGATCTCAAAAATTTCCCTTCTAATACTGCTCACCCCAAAAGGTTATCAAATCTTATTTTCCTTTCTCTTCAACCAGAAAGACAATACTATTTTAATACTAAGACATTTCCTCCCCTGTAAACTAAATTGAGTAAAACAAGGCTTAACATCTGTCCTCTGCATTGTCCTCTACAATATTTCCCTATCTTGCCCTGATAAATTTTAATTGCTGCCTTTTCATACAGTATAATTCCAGAAAAAGTGAAAAATAAAGGACAAAAGATGCAAAAAGCCATGTACTTACTGCACTAAATAAAACCTGATCCAAGGCAGTTTCTTCCCAATCAAAATTTCTAACAGTTTAAACAACTGCTTGACATGGCACAGCACTAGTTCCCTAAATCCTCCTGCTCAGTCATTCAAGCATGTAAAATCATGAAACGAGCCCAAATCCAATAATCTAATAGTAAGCCAAGATAGGAAAAAAATAAATAAATAACACTCCAAGGACAATACTTTTTCCTGATCTCCTCTGTGTACTCTATTCCATTCATTGTCGCACAGAAGCCTGAAAAATCCTCTATATTAGAATTGTTATTGCAGACATTTCAGTCTTAGAGAAGGAAAACAAATCTAAAGCCAAGAACCTTATCTATCTAAAATTATCTACCTATCAGCCAACAGGTAATGTTTAATAATAATTAAGTGTAAGAGTCCTTGTGGAGGAAATAAGCATTGCCACTCTGATTCTGTATTTTCTCTATTCTGGGGATGTCACCTTGGAGACTATTCAGTGATTAACAAGCATCTACCAAGTAATGATTGCTGCATAACTTTGTGAATATACTAAAAACCACTGAACAGTACATTTTAAAAAGGTGAATTTTGTGCTATATGACTATCTCTTAACATTAAAAAAAGAAAATCCCTCCCCCATAGAAAGGCAGTGAGTAAAAACCAAGCACTACAAAACAAACATTCCTTTTTAAAATTCAAGTTCCACAATACAGTGTGCTACATTTTGAAGACAAATCCTCCTCCTCTGAGGACCTACTGAGGACTGCTGGTTTTATCCTATACTTATTTTGTAATGGAAGTTTTGAGAGGTGTTAAGGGTACAGCAGTGGAAAGAAGACTACTCCATTACTCTGAAGATCAGGCTGCTGTAAAATCCAAGTGCTATGCTCTGAATATTTGTGCCCCATCCCCCAAATTCTCAAGTTGAAATCCTAACACCTGAAGTGATGGTATTAGGTGAGGCCTTTGGAGGGCTCTAAAGAGCGGAGCCCTCAAGAATGGGATTAGTGTCTTTACAAATGGAGCAGCAGAGAGCCCTTGCCCCTTCTGCCATATGAGGACACAAGAAGTCAACAGTCTGATATTTAGAAGAGACCCTCGCCCAACCAGGCTGACACCTTGATCTTGGAGCCTCCAAGCCTCCAGAATTGTGAGCAATAAATTTCTGTTGTTTATCAGCTGTAATATTTTGTAATTAGCAGACCAAATGAACTAAGACACCAAGTAACCCTGATTAACACTGCTAAACTTGTTTCTCATTTACTAAAAAAAAAGACTGAACTAGGTGCAAACTGGACTTAAATACATTATATCATAGAAAATGTTTGTTCTAGTACAAATAACACTTATCTTCTATATTTTCATTCATTTTAGGATCGCTATGTTAAAGAGCATTACTTAGCCAATTTACTTGGACCCGTAGTGAATTGAAATTAAATGACTTATACCTGAATGGTTCTACTTAATCATGTCTTTGGAACCCTGTATTAAATTTTCAAAGAGATTCTAGGTCAACACTGAATCCCAAGTTGGGATGGGATGGCTGGAAACAGGCCTAACCAGCAGCCAGCCTTCCAGTGAAGGTGAACGACACTGTACAAAAGCATATTCCTCTTAAAAAAAAAAATCAATTAAAAGCATCTTCCTCTACTAATTGCTAAGACACCCCTATAAATTTTCAAAAAGAGAGAAGAGAGAAGACAAGCTAGCCTGTTTTCCAGAGAAATAACATGTTCATCCTAGACAGGCATATTTTAAGTCTGTCATTCTAGTGCTGTATCTCTAGATTACTTCAAGAGCTCTCCTGGTATCCAGTCTAAAAACACGCCCACCACAGATTTCAGGTATGGCTTAATAACAAAAAGAAACAAGTTAGCCCTAGTGTTTAATTCCTCACTATTAAAAAAAAATTGCAAACTCTATGGTTCCTCCTTTGTAAATTTCAATCTAAGTGCTATTTCCATTTCCCCTCTTGCTGCTTCTCTAAGCATAGTTTTCTGCTCCGATGGTATTTTATGGACCTGAATGGGCTGGAACATGCAATCCAGAAGTCCCACACAACTCAGGACCTCAATTTAAAAAATCCATTCTTTTTCAAATAGAGATCCAACATTGACTGACATTTTGTAGAAGCAGTTGGTAAAGTCTGTAACACTAAAATAGGTTTCTGATAAAAAAGGAAAAAGTTGACCATAATGTAGGGGCTGTTCTTACAAACACTTCCCCCTACATATTTTTACATCTTTAATTTCCAGTAGGTCACAGAGAAAAGGATTAAGAGTAACACTGCAAATTAGCAAATACCAGGAAAAGGAAACATTCTCCTGGGTAAGAAATAATGCCTAGTCACTCAACAATGACCACCATTCCAGACCACTGCTCTAGGGATGGCTGTCCCTTGATGGCTGATGGATAGAAAGGCTGGAAATAGATCTAACTAGAGTGGTGCTGGTGGCTCCAGAGTAAGGAGGGCCAAAAAAGAAAATGTCTGGATAAAAGGGATCTGCACGATAAGGCACTGGAAACAGGCACATTTAGGAGCTGGTAAGTGGACTAGTTTAAGTAGCCTAAATGGCTTAATCTAAGCAAAAAAATAAAAGCTAAACTTCCTTGCTCAAAGGGAAAACATTAACCATCCACACAAGAAAAATACCAGTCAATAAAACTACCAGTCAATAAAACTACCAGATCCAAACTGTGCACTCGCATATGTACATACTTGCAAAAGTTTTTCCAAAGTCTCTTTTTGCCTTTAGAGAGAAAATTGTAGCAGAAGTTTCTGAAGAAACTAAAGCAGAGCACTTTTATGCTGTCCACTTATCTGAGGAAATCAACAATCTGCTCTCACAAATTGCTGGGAACGCCTATGATCCAGTTCCATACCCTGGCTAAAATGCAAGGAATTCAGCCCTCTCCTTTTTCTAAGCCAATACTGACAGTTCCCCAAAAAGGACCTTTTGTATAGGGAGAATATTTATGTTCTCATTTGATATTCCTACAAAATCAGTACTTGAAAGCATGTTATCACTGAAGCATCCCCTAAATACAGGAAGATTATTTTAAAGACCGAACTGAACTTGAAATCACTGAAAGTTTGTCTGCTATCTGTGGTCAGAACAGCACGTGACCATTAAGTTATAACAAATGCTCAAGTGCCTGAATAAATGAAATACTGACACATTAATATAGAGAAAAGTGAATTAGTTATACCAAGCAACCTGAATAAGATAAAGGATTTTGGTTTGCTGAAAATTCTAAACCTGTCACGGACAGAGAAAAGTCCAAGTCCCACTTAATAAAAAGGGCACACAAATTTATAGTTTCCTACCCATATTAAGTGAAGTACTCTAACTTTGTGGTATTTTGTTAACTTTACAGGCTTACAAAATGCTAAGGGTGAAAAAAGATCTTTGTATTGACAGCCAACAGTTTCTGCCGGATCACAAGACTGCAATGCATCTTGGGATTCCTTCAGGCCGGTTCGGTACCCACAGATATTTAACACGTAATTACAGTTTCAATAATGGAAATTGCAGCCAAGACACGATCTCTCTCCTAGGACTAAAGTGAAGGGAGAACTCGAGCATTCGTCCTCCCCAAACTCCTCGGACCTCTCAACGCCCACTCAACGGACTTCTAACTCCATCTGTCCTCACTTCAAGGCCTGGTGTTACAGACCCGCCGCCGCCCCCTCTCGGTTCCATATGGTTCCCACCTCCAGTGGGTGACTGTGGTCCTCGGGGAGAGGCGGGCCCTAGGCCCCACCAGTGTCCCCGGAGCGCTTCTCCCGCCCCGCCCGGCCTTCCGCCGCGGCCACCCTACGCAGGCCGACTCCCCGGCCCCGGGCCGCCCCACCCAGGACTGCCCGCGCCCGACGCCGCTGTCAGCGCCCCACGTGCCGCCGGGCCCTAGGTCCCTTGGCACTGCGAGGCGCGCCGCCAGACCCTAACCCATCCCCACCCCATCCTAGGTGGGCCCAGGCCCCGGGCCGCTGCTCCCGCCCTCTCAGCCTGGCTTACTCCCGCGTCTCAGGGCTGCCCCGAGTCCCGACCCTTTACCCGAAGGGCCTCCCGCGCCGCTGCCGGCTCCGTGGTTGTTGGCAGAGGCGCCAGCCTGGGGTGGCGGCGGCTGGGCCGGGCCCCGCAGGAAGGATGGCACGAACTCGGCGGCGTGGACGTTGGGCACGAAGGGTTTGGCGTTGACGTTGAGTTGCCGGCTGAAGGCCGCACTGAGGTGTTCGCGCTGGGCCTCTGCCACCGCCACCGCCGCGGCCAAGGGACCGCCAGGGCCGCCGCATGGGCCTGGCCCGGGGGCTTCCATGTCCGCCTGGTCCCAGCAGTCGGGTGCCGAGTCGCTGCTACTGCTGCCACTGCTGCTCCCGCCGCCGCCAACGCCGCCGCCACCACTGCCCGGATCCATGATCGGGGGGGCCGTGTGTGTGATGGAGAGAGGGCGGGAAATGGAGGCGGGGGCGACTGGCAAAGAAGGAAAAGGCCGCGTTGACCCCGGGATGCGGCGAGGCAGAAGGGCCGAGGACTAGCGACACAATCCCTGGTGTAGTCACGGCAGCAGCTCCAGTCCCGACTCCGCACTCGCAGCCGCGGCTCAACCTTCCTCGTGTGTGCGAGCAAATCTCCTCCCACCCAACCCCAATCACCTCCGACCGCCTCAGCGCCAACCCCACGCCTGCGCGGGCCAACCTCTCGCCGCCACCCGTACCTTCGCCTCGGTAGTTCTCGGTCCGGTGCGTTCCCGTTGCGGACTACGTAGCGCGGCAGAAGGTGGAACTACGAGTTCCAGCAGCGTCCGCGGGGCCCCGCTGCGGTTTCGCCGGGGCCGACGGGAGTTGAAGTTTCGGGGTCCCGGGCAAACGGAAGCAGCCGGGGCTCCCGGCAGGCTCCGCGAGGAGGCGGAGATCTGGTGGCCGCTTGGCGGCCCCACCTGTCACGGAGTGGGGGAAGGAAGGCATAGAAGCAAGCCCTGGCACGACTCGCTGCCGGGTCGCGGACTGCGAGCTTCTCAGCCCGCGAGGGTGGTCCGTTCGTCCTGTTAGCCCAGTATGCTGGAAAATGGACAGCAGTTATAACGTAGAAAAAAAGCTCTCAGCTGCTGAAAATTCTTCCTTCTCTTTTGAACAGCCTTCTCGGCCTCACTGCCTCCCTACCTGTTCTCCCTCCACCTTCCTTCTCCCCTCCCGTAGCCAGATTTTGCCCTACATTAAAGCCAACGCAGAGCGTCTTTCATTTCATGTATTCGTTTGGTGGAAGAGGCCGTAAAACCGTGAGACATTACAACTTAAACTGCGATGTGGCTCGTAAAGCGCTCCGGCCGAGGCTCTGCCCGGACAGAGGGTATTATTAACTGGAAACTTTCAATGACTCACTGTTTGACTAGTCATTTAAATCCTTCACCCAAACTTTTCCATCCCCTCCTCCTTCCGGCCAAGGGCTTTCTTTGCAAATTAAACAGAGGATTGCCATATTCCTTGATGTATCCAACTGTACCCAACTAATAGGGTTATTTTGATGCGTTTAGCTTCTTAGTGCACCAGTAGGTTGAAGTGGTTTTGTATGGTCAGATTCGCTCAAATTTATTCCTGTAGTACTTTATTGACTGCATCTCACTCACGCTGAAAGGTTGCGTTTAGGTAAACATGTGAAAAGAAAAAAAGCAAAAGAGAAATACTTCGACCCAACTGTATGAAGTAGGAAAATAATGTGGCTCTGAGGACCCATTAAGTTTTCTTGTAATTCGCCCATGTGGAGTCTAAGCAGAAAAAAACATTGTTCATATTTTTCTTCAAGGAGCCTAGAAAAAGTGCACCTCACCTGCTATTAATTAAACAATAAAGACACGGACACACAGAGACTGGGTATTTCTTAACAACCTTATGTTAAGGTCAAAAATCTAGATCTCGATATAAATTTTAATTTTAAACACATGTAGTTTAGAAATTAAAAAAAGAACCCAGCCTAATGAGACAGGTCGAAAAAAGAAGCTGTTTCCTTTTGAAATAAGTCCCACACTAAAGTGGCTTGAAATTGTGTTTAATATTAAACCAGCAAATTTATGTATGATTTTTTCTTATGTATGCTAACCCATAACACTTGAAAAATTAAGCACTACAAAATATGAAGAAGCCTCCTGCCGGATAGCTCTCAGTTCGTTAGAGCATCATCCCCATTTACCAGGGCTGCGAGTTCACTCCCCCATCAGGGTATATACAAGAATAAACCAATGAACGCATAAATAGGTGGAGCAATAAATCAATGTCTCTCTCCCTTTCTCTCTCTCTAAAATCAAAAAAATTTTAAATGTTTTTAAATGTGAAGAAACCAGAGATCTCTTATACTTAACAAGACAGGCTTTAAGTTTCTTATAAGGTCTGTGGTCCATGCCCCCTGAATTTTTTTTTTTAAGATTTTTATTTATTTATTTTTAGAGGGGAAGGGAGGGAGAAAAAGAGAGGGAGAGAAATTCTGATGTGTGGTTGCCACTTGTGCGCCCCCTATCGTGGACCTGACCTGCAACCCAGGCATGTGCCGTGACTGGGAATCAAAGGGGCAACCCTTTGGTTCTCAGGTGGGCACTCAATCCATTGAGCCACAACAGCCGGGGCTCCCTGAAATCTTTTGGATATTTTCCCCTTCCACAACAATGTATTCCTCTGATTAATACAAAGTTCTGGTTACAGCCTATTACAGTTTTCTGAAGACTCAATTGACCCTTTCTTAAGAATGTTCCACTTTAAAGTTAGTATTAAGTTATTGCCGTCAGATTGACAGAGAACTTGTAGAGGAGACCTGCATTGCTATTGAATGAGGTAAATATTTTCATCTTATGTTCACAAGAAGAAAGTACAATGTGTGTGGAATAAAGTGTCTTGTCACTCAAGATCTGCACTCCTCACCTATTCCAAAGAAATTGTCAACACAAGCAGCTGACTCAAACAGTGAACTAGTCTGTTCTTCCATCACTTTGTCACTGGATACCGATACTTCAAAATGTGTCACCCATAGGGCCCTGGATGATTGCTCTGATGGGTCAATTCTTCACATCTAATTAAATTACATTAGAGGTTTTTTGTGCCTGGTACTTTTCCTAGGGACAAAGACAGAAACTGCTAAGACTGCAGCTTTGAAAAGCAGTTGATGTCATTAACTTCCATATCCCTGAATAGATAATTATGGATATTCGGGAAAGAATCCACTCCACTGGTTTTCAAAAGCCTTGACCCACCAGAGAGGGTTAAGGCACCTCTCCAGCCAGGGAATGAGAAGGGCTTCTTGATAATAACCGTTAAGCTAAGACTGAGGAGCTTGAGGTCAGGGTCTTTTCTTCGTCTTTTTAGAATTCCCAATGCCAGTAGAATGTCTGGCATTGAAAGCAACCTTAATAAATGTTTAATGAATGAATGGGTGAATCAATAGGGAGTTTGGGGTGATACTGCCTTTTTCCTTTTTCTCATTTAGGGCTATTGAGATACAGAACTATCAACTTCGAGTTTTTCCAAGGACATCATGCTATTTTGCGATGCACACACAGGGTGAACTTAACAACAGCTGTACATTACAAATGCTCAGTTCAAGGTCTGAACCATTTCACAACAGATAATGCCCGTCTTCCACTGCAAATTCCATCAGCTGGCATTCCTAGTAGTCTCTGGCTTTAGTTCTCTGACGTTTTCCTATCCTCCCTTTAGTTATTCTGCCTTTAAAGAATAACTGAATCAGGGTCTCAGTATGTACTTTTTTTTTTTAATGTAAGAGTTTATCTTTTATTCTTCGATCACAAGACTGATAGGAAAATTCACAGTTGTCTCAGAGTAATAATGCAAATGGGCACTGATGTAACTAGCTGTCCTACTCTTGAAAATGTTTTCTACAGAAATATGTGCACAAGTGTGAGAAGCTGTTCTTTCCAATATTTTTGCAATAGTTCCAACCTGGAAACAACCTAAATGTTCATTGACATGGAAATGGTTAAACAAGTGATATTATATCAATTTTATGGGATAATATGCAGTTATTAAAAGGTAAAACGGATTAGATACCAATGTGGAAATACATTTTTAATATATGGTAATGTAGGAGAAAAGCAAGATGTATAGTATGTGTAGAATATATAGTGAATCAGTGTATCTAGTACAATCTTATTTCTTTAAAAATATCTAGCTTTTTCCCCTCCCTGGTATGTTCTTTCCCTGAATTGTCACCTCTCTAGCTCTGTGTTATCATTCAGCTCAGATGTTGTATCCTCATCTCAGAGGCCTCTCCTAGCTACCCTGGCCCTCCCCCAGCCCACCTCACTCTCTGCCCTCTTACCCAGTTTTATTTTTTCACAGCACTTGTCATGATCTGAAGTTCTTACTCATTCCTGTTTGCTACCAATCTCCTCCTACTAGAAAATTAATTCCATTAGTGTGTCTTATTTGCTATTGGGTTCCCATCACCCAAAATTGCCTGGGTGGATAAAGTATTCAGTAAACATTTGGGAGAGGAAGAAACATATGTATCTCTTTCTATGTTGTAAAATTTTAAAAAGTGTGAACAGTAACATATTAAGCAGTTAATGGAAGATATATATGTGGGGTGGGATTGGGTGTGGAAAGGAGAGCAGCTGGGAGAAGAAATTAATATTTTTTACTTACACTTTTATAGTTGGGTTTTCCTACAACAACCAAATTGCTGAATTTTTATTGATGTGAAATTAGCATAACATAAAATCAATCATTTTAAAGTG
Source organism: Mormoops blainvillei (assembly GCA_004026545.1). NCBI lineage: Eukaryota > Metazoa > Chordata > Mammalia > Chiroptera > Mormoopidae > Mormoops > Mormoops blainvillei. The sequence goes on along the minus strand of PVJD01001379.1, from coordinate 53,900 downwards.
AATAATTCCATGGGATTTAGAGCATTCATAATATCGTGTAACCATTTATGTCTAAATCCAAGACATTTTCATTGTGGCACAAGGAAACCAATAAAACTTATGGGTATGGTTCCCATTGGCAGGGGAATGTGCTCTCCATTCTCCCCTCCTCCTTGCCTCTGGTAACCACTTTTTTATCTCTACAATTTGCCAATTCTAGTTATTTCATATAAATGGAATTTTATAATATATAACCTTTTGTGTCTGGCTTTTTCGACTTAGCATAATGTTTTCAAGCTTCATACATGTAATAGCATTTCACTGCCTGGATGTACCAATTCTTGTTCGTTCATCCATAGATGAACAAATTGGTTTTATAACTTAAAGATGTTAAAGATAAACGAAGAGGTAAAAAGATGAAATTCCAATAAAGGTTAGAGTCAACTTAAATGTGCTATAGCAATGTTAATTTCCTGATTTTGTTAGTGCTACTATAGATATGTAAGATGTTACCACTGGGAGAAGCTGGGTGATGCATATATAGGATCTCTTGTAATATTTTTGCAATTTCATATGTTTATAATTATTTCAAAATAAAAAGTTAAAAGGATAAAAACTCTCATACTAACAAAAAAAAAAAGCCATGTTTTCTGAACTCTTACAACCCCCTTATAATTATACTTTAGTCTCGGTTCCCAAGACTTTACCAAAGGTAATTTTTCTGTCTTCCTTAAATAAATTTGTTTGGGCCAGGAGTAGCAGCAGGGAAGGGGGATATTTATTTCACCTTTGAAAATTTTATAACTATAGAATAGTACAAAGAATCACAAACACTCACATGCCTACGTAGAATCCAAAATTGTCAGTCATTAACATCTCATCACCTTGTTTCATGTTTTAAGATCAGAAATAAAACAATTAAATATGTGTTGCATCTTTTACCCCATGCCACTCCCATTCTACCCCCCCAAAATGGCAACCACTATTATATATTTAGGTGATCCATCTAATCTATTTAAAAACATATTTACATATATAACATATGAATCAATGAAAGATCACTATATTGTTTTAAAGTTTACATATAACATACAAAACTTGCCTTTCACTCCATGTGTTTGTCTTTTAACCTCTACAGAGTAATGCCATCTATGTTTATACCTCTTTTTTATTTACTCATTTCTGTACTGATAGGCTTTTAAATTACTTCCAAAATTTTGTTCTACCAATAGTATTTGTACAAGTGTCAGGATCCTTTTGGAAGCAAGCTACAGAAATTCTTATTCAAACTGGATGTAACCATAAGAAACACTTTATTTTATATAACTGTAAATCATGCAGTATGACTGACTTCTGAGGCCATTGGCTCAGTAGCTCCATGATATCATCAAGAACCCACATTTCTTCATCTATCTGCTGCCCTGGGTGTTGGCTTCACCCTCAGGCTGGTCCTCAGATGGCTGCAGAGTTCCAGGTAAAAGAAAACGTTCCAGATGCCAGGTCCACAGAACCAAGAGAGAGCATCTCATCCTGCAGTTCTCTTCTAAGAAAGAGAAGATTTTCTCAGAAGCCCTTCAAGTGGTATCTCCTCCCATGACATTGGCCTGAATCGGGTCACACACCCATATTGAAAAAGAGATCTCTTTCTTTTATTTTTTCTTAAGATTTTTAAATTTATTTTTGGAGAGGGGAAGGGAGGGAGAGAAACAGCAATGTGTGGTTGCTTCTCACACGCCCCCTACTGGGGGCCTGGCCAGCAACCCAGGCATGTGCCCTGAGTGGGAATCAAACCAGCAATCCTTTGGTTCACAGGCTGGCACTCAATCAACTGAGCCACACCAACCAGGGCAAGATCTCTTTCTTTTTATTGTGATAAAATATACATAAGACTTACCATTTTAATCATTTTTTAAGTGTGCAGTTCAGTGGAATTAACTGCATTCACATTATTGTGCAACCATCACCGCCATCCATCTACAGAACTTTTTCATCTTTCCAACCTGAAACTCTGTACCTATTAAACAGTAACTCCCCATTCCCCTGTCCTCCAGCCCTTGGAAACCACCATTTTACTTTCTGTTCTGTGATTTTTAACTGCTACTCTAGGTGCTTCACATACATGTAATCCCATAGTGACAAATAGTGTATTTCACTTAGCATATTACCCTCTATTTCATCCATGTTGTAGCATTTATCAGAATTTCCTTCTTTTTAAAGTTGAATAATATTACATTGTATATATATGCTTCATTATGTTTAACCATTCATCTGTCATTGGACACTTGAGTTGCTTCTACCTTTTGGCTATTGTGAATAATACTATTAATGAAAATGAGTATACAAATATCTGCTCAAGTCCCTGATTTAAATTCTTTTAAATATATACCTAGTGGTAAAATTGTTGAATCATACAGTAATCCTATGTTTGATTTTTTGAGGAACAGCCATACTGTTTTCCATAGCAGCTGTACCATTTTGCATTCTCACCAGCAATGCACAAAGGGTCCAATTTCTCAACGTCATCACCAGAACTCGTTATTTTCTGTTTCTTTTCTTTTGTTTTTTAATAATAGCCATCCTAATGGGTGTGAAATGGTATCACATTGTGGAAAGAGGATCTCTTTAACTAATGCTTTACACTGTTGATTGCACATTAAAATCACCTGAGAGAACTTTCAACCTACTCATCTCTAGGTTCAGATTTAATTGGCCTTGGGCAGGACCTGGACATTGATGCATTTTAAATACATCCCACCTGCGGGTTCTAGGTGAGGCCAAGTTTGAGAATCACTGGTCTAAAGACAAATCATCTACCCAAAGCAAAAACTGGAAGTAGGAGAATCAATGACTGTGTTCAGTACTACTCAGAAATGAAACTTTTGAGTCCTCAGTAGAGTTTCTGTACTTACTAAGTATAACCAACTCTGAATTGTTCATAGAAATTTAGAACCAGAGTAGCATATTAGCTCAAATAACTATAATGGACAGAACATATGCTGTTTACTGCTTAATTTTCTCACCCAGCAAAGATTTTGTCAGCATGGGCAACTGACACCGTGGAAAATTGACTGGTTCCACACTTTGGTTAGACTTTCTTCTTTCATATGGTTTCTTTGTTTTTAACTGCTTATTGAGATTTATTCACATGCCATACAATATACCCATTTACAGTGTACAATTTAAAGGTTTTTGTTATATTCACTGCTGTGAAGCCATCACCAAATTTCATGACATTTAAAAAAAATCTGCCTTAATGGAAATGCAGTTTGGAGTTAAATGACTCAAAAGCCAACATCAAGGGGAAAAGAAACAGGAAAAGGGGGTCTCTGTGAGTCACAAAATGCATAAACAATTCTTCACAAAGATGACTGCACTGTAAGATAAAAAATCTTACAGTAAGATAAAAAATGGGAATAAAAGACTGAATCGCTAGCTGGAGATGCTGCTCATATTGTTAAAAATTGGTAATACCAACATATTGGTAATATCAGTGAACACAGACACTGAGCCTGAGAGCTCTGTCTTAGGGGTCAATGGACCAGTTCTTGGACCAGAATTGGCTTCCTCACCAGCCCCTGTGGGTTAGCCGCCTTTTCACTGAACTGCTACTGAAACCAGTTGTTCTGGTTTCCCCGCGAATTGGAGATGTTTCCGTGAGTATATCTTCTTTGGTACTTTGCAGGGCCTATTTTCCAAGACCACCCATCTGGAGGAAATGCTTAGCCAGTGCAACCCTGGGTGTCCTCTGTGACTAAAATCAGGGAGGTTTATTGATTACTGACTCTGTTGGGTTTCCCTGTAAATAGATTTGTTCCCCTGAAGGAGAAAGAAACTACCAGGACCACCCAATAAGAGCTGCCTCTTTCCTCAGCCAGCTCCCTCTGTTAGCACAGCCTCACCAGTAGAAGTTGCTTAAACAGCAGCAGTCCCCAGGTTCCACTGGCTTATTGATTTACATCTGAATTAGTTGCCTCATTGTAACGATTATCTCATTACATCCCTTTGTGACTGTAAAACACCCATAATAGAGAGCACATAGAAAGTTTGATAATAATCAGTTGACTCAGATGAAAGTTGATTTATTCTGCAGAAATCAGGGTTCATTTTTCCTGAGGTATTAACATACTGCTTATTATGCTTTACACCCAAGAACCTGGCATCTTTCTTTCCAGGGTCCGGCATACTTGTACAGACCACTTTTTGGGGAAGGAGGGAGGAGGAAAACTCCAACTATCTTCAGTAGTGTTAAGCTGCACATGTATCTTATTAAGTAATGTATATATTACACAGCTATATAATAAGAACAATGATTATTTATTTATAAATACTATCTTACTATCTTCATTGTTTTACTTTAAAAATTATGGTAAAATATACCTAACAAAATTTATTATTTTAACCATTTAAAAATATGCAATTCAGTGGCATTAAGTACATCCACATTGTTCTGCAACCGTCACCACCATCTTCCCAAACTGAAACTTTCTGAATAATAACTCCCCAGTTTCCCTTCCCCAAGCCCCTAGTAACCTCTGTCTTGTTTTGTGTCTCTATTAATTTGCCTACTCTAGGTGCCTCATATAAGTAAATCATACACTATGTGTTCTTTTGTGTCTGGCTAATTTCACTTAGCGTGTTTTCAAGGTTCATCCATGTTGTAGCATGTATCGGAACTTCATTCCTTTTTATGACTGAATAATATTTCACTGTAGGTAGATGCCACATTTTGTGTGTCTGTTCATCCACTGTAGACATTTGGTGGTTTCCACCTTTTGGCTACTATAAATAATGCTGCTATAGCCATTGGTGTACTGGTACCCTGAGTCCTTGCTTTCAATTCTTTTGGAATTGCTGGATTATTTGGTTATTTTCTTAAACATAACTTCAAAGTTTATCTATCTTTAATGTCACAACAGCCTTGGAAATCTGCGTGTATTAGCTCCATTTTCAAGGGGAGAAATGAGAAGTTCAGAGAGAATGAATGACTTGAGGCAAGGCCCGTCAGACTACGAAGCTAGTGTTCATTCTCCACATCCTCACACGTAGAACCCTAACATCACTGGTGTCTTGCATAGGGACACAGAAACTGCACGAGCCAGCATCAGTGAAGAATGTCTTCTAAAGCTTTACTTTAACAAATGAGCTGCTTTCTGATCAGTTGGATTAAAAACAAATTTCTCATTTAAAAATATCATCGATTCCATCAGGGTGGTTGTATGTTCTAAAAATGTCACCAATTTAAACTTATCAACTTCCAAAGAGGATTGGAAGCATTTTATAATAGAACTGTAGTTTTATGCTCAAAATCATAAAACAAGAGAAAAATCAGAAGCTAAGATATAAAAAGAGGAGAAAAAGAGGGAAGGGATATAAGATTTCTTGGCTGAAGAAAGCTGCAAGGACTGATCACAATATGTAGCTTCAAGCAGGGGAAAGAGAGATCGTTTACCTTTGGTACTAGACTACACACCAATTCATTCATTCATTCATTCATTCATTCACCAGTTTAATCCTTTTAGATATGTAATTCCTCACTCTTGGAACAGACTTCCCTTTTCTATTCTTAATGACTCCGTTCTCAGCATACCTCAGGGCATTGGTCTCAGATTTGTTTGTTTTAATTCTCACCCAAGGATATGTTTATTGGCTTTTAGAGAGAGAGAGAACCCTGGCTGGTGTGGCTCAGTGGATGAAGCACTGGCCTGCAAACTGAAGGGTCGCTGGTTCAATTCCCAGTCAGGGTACATGCCTGGGTTGCAGGCCAGCTCCCCAGTAGAGGGTGAGTGAGAGGCAACCATACATTAATGTTTCTCTCCCTCTTTCTCCACCCCTTCCCCTCTCTCTAAAAATAAATAAATAAAATCTTTAAAAAAAGAGAGAGAAACATAGGTGTGAAAGAGAAACATCAATTGGTTGCCTCCCATATGTGCCCCAACTAGGGACTGAACTCTCAATCTTTTTGTGTATAGGATGACGCTCCAACCAACTTAACTACTCAGCGCAGAGCTGGTTCTCATATTTTAAATACTATCAGATTTGCCCCCAAAGCTGCTGGTGTAAGGTAACTCATTCTAGGAACAGAAAGAATGCCAGGAAGGGAGTGGGGCAAGAGAAAGGTGTGGCATGGAATAAAATGAGAGAAAAAGGCAAAGTCAAATCCTGCAGACCCTTAATGGTAGCAGTGACTGTCTAGCAGAGCTACCACTTCTGGCTTGGTTCCCACCATCTGCTTCTGCACCAAAGCAGTTGTCATCCTCAGTGATTCTTCTGCTCAAAATACTATGAGTTGATTTCTCATCTTCCAGAGACAAGGGTCAATGTCTTCATCGTGGTCTTTAAGGTTCTGTAACACCTGGCTTCCTGCCAACACTCTGACCACTCTGCTCAGCCACAGTGACCTTACTTGTCCTTAGATATGCCAAGACTATACCCACTTCAGGGCCTTTGCTCTTACTCCTTCCTCTGCTCAGGAATACAGATCTCAGCCTTAATGGTGACTTCACAGAAAGGCCTTCTCCACTGCATTTATTACTGCCCAACATACTGAGGCAGGAAAGTTAGAATAGGGAACAAAGATCTCAAGCTCTACCCCTCCCCTTTTCTATCTTGGCTACAACATCGCAGACATGACCTTCACTGGCCACCTGTTCCCTGTCCTCTGTAACCCCCCTCTCCCCTCCCCAATTTCCTGTAATTGAGACAAAGAAAATCAGTCTCAACCAGATTCGGCAGCCATACTGACCTAAAAGTGCCCAACGGGGCCATTATAATATATTTATAATAAATTCGCATTACAGTTTGAGACCCCTTCCCCAACCCCCAAATCACTATGACATTTCTGGAGGACCAAAATAGAAATCCCTATCTGGAGAGGAGGGATAAAGACAAGCCTCGTTGGCAGTGACCCTACCAGTGTGAGAAGCTGAGGACCATCCTACTCCCTGCCCCTTGCCTACGATTTAAAAAATCCTCCCACCCGGACCCCATCCAGGAATCTCATTCCTCGAGATCACCTGCAAAATCTTTCTGTCATGTTCTCAAATTCTTTCTTGTCCTGTGACAAGAATCTAGACCTTGGTATCCCCTTGAGGCTTCCCTTCACTTCCTCTGGTGCCAAGTGTGCAGGTTTCTTTGCTCCTTATCTAATCTGTGAAGGCAGGGACTTTGCATTGTGTCCCAGTTGCATGATATAATAGAGTACTTCCTTGAAAAGGCAGGTTAAAACAGGAATTTTTTTTTTTAATGACACCTACATACTTAAAATCTATAAATGTTCATACATTTGCCAATTTCTGGAGGTAGGACCACATCTTTTCTTAAAGAACAGGTCCAGTGGGTGGGGTCCTTGATCTAGTCTGAGAGCTGCAGTAACCACCTCTGCCTGACTTTTGTACAAGGACCTTTATTGGAAGGCTCTGTGGTGGTCATGGAGTTGAATCCCAATTTTTAAAAATTGATTTAACCTTTATTGTATTTTTTTCCATTAGCATTTAGTCCCCTTGCACTCCCCTCCCCCAGCAATCACCACACTGTTGTCCGTGGCCTTGAGTCTTTTTTCCTTTTCTCTCAATCCTTCCACCCTCTCATCCTCCCACTAGCTGTTATCTTGTTCTCCATCTATGAGTCTTTTTCCTTGTTAGTTCGGTTTGTTCATTAGATTCCACATATGAGCAAAATCATATGGTATTTGCCTTTCTCTAACTGGCTTATTTCACTTAGCACAATGTTCTCCAGGTCCATACATGAGTAAGATTTTCTTCCTTTTTATGGCTGAGTAGTATTCCATTGTGTAAATGTCCCATAGTTGTTTTATCCACTCATCTACTGATGGACACTTGGGCTGCTTCCATTTCTTGGCGATTGTAAATAACGCTGCAATGAACGTAAATGTGCTTATGTTCTTTCAAATTAGTGTTATGGGTTCCTTCAGATATATTCCCAAAGTGGGATCACTGGGTCAAAAGGCAGATCCATTTTTAATTTTTAAAAAACATTTTATTTATTTTATTTCTAGAGAGAGGAAGGGAGGGAGAAAAAGAGGGAGAGAAACATCAATGCGTGGTTACTTCTCACACATCCACCACCGGGGACCTGGCTTGCTACCCAGGCATGTGCCCTGACTAGGAACGGAACCGGCAACCCTTTGGGTTCACAGGCCAGCACTCAATCCACTGAGCCACACCAGGCAAGGCCATTTTTAATTTTTTGAGGTATCTCCATACTGCTTTCCACAGTAGCTGCACCAGTCTGCACTCCCACCAACAGAGCATGGGGGTTCCCCTTTCTCCACAACCTCACCAGGACTCATTGTTTGTTGGTTTATTGATGATAGCCATTCTGACAGGTGTGAGATGATAGCTCATTGTGGTTTTAATTTGCATTTCTTTGATGATTAGTGATGTTGAGCTTCTTCTTATATGTCTATTGGCCATCTGTATGTCCTCTTTGGAGATGTGTCTATTTAGGCCCTTTGCCCATTTTTAAATTGGGTTGTTTGATTTTTAGGTGTTGAGTTTTATATGCTCTTTATAAATTTTGGATATTAACCCCTTATCAGATATATTGGTGAATGTGTTCTCCCATTCTGTGGGTTGTCTTTTTATTCTGTTGATGTTTTCCTTTGTGGTGCAAAAAAATTTTAGTTTGATATAGTCCCAGTTGTTTACTTGTCCTTTTGTTTCCCTTGCCTGGGGAGATATATCTGATAAAATATTGCCAGGAACAATGTTTGAGATTTTGCTGCCTATGTTTTCTTCTAGGATTTTTATGGTTTCAGATCTAACATTTAAGTCTTTCATCCATTTTGAATGTATTCTTGTGTGTAGTGTAAGAAGGTGGTTTTGTTGCAGAACCAGCCAATGATGTTCTGGAACAACTGTGAGGTTCCATTGCCTGCTGCCAAGAAGCATGACTCCCAATGTAAGAGTTTGGTGAAAAAGGAAAGGGGTTGTTAATTTAAAGATTATACAGATTTAGAGTAATGGCATATTTCTTCTGTGAAGTCCTGCTCCTTTTAAAAAAACCCCAAACCCCATAGTCATGCCTTCCTCTGCCAAACCAGGACAGTTTCAGAATATACCACTCAGAGGTACCATCTTGGAGAAAAGCAGAAGTCTGCAGCTCAGCATTCCTGGTCACAGTTCAGCTCTGAGCAACTCTCAAAAATTTGGGTGGCTAGGCAGGACCCCTGCAGCACTGCCAGCTTTTCTGCGGTCCTCTCCAGGCTGACTTCCAGGCAGACCTCCTAACCTTGTGGCAGACTCACTCACAGGCAAACCCACAGACAGACCTACAGGCAGACCTCCTCTGACCGTGTGGCTCTGTCTCCTGACTTTCAAACCTCCCAGCAGACCTCCTCTGTCACTGCAGACTTCATGGCTCTCCCCTCCTGACCTTCGTCCCACCCTAATTTAAATGTTTGGCTCAGAACTCCCTATGTGACCTCATATCTGGTTCTTCCTGGGGTGCGTTAGTGTCCAACATTTTTGTCAGCTCCCCAGTGTCTTCGACCCTCTTTCAGCTGTCATCTTTAGCCAGGGCAAGAGTTCCCAGTGACACAGGGGCACCTGCCCCTGACTCTTCCACAGGCGCTGTATGAGCTTCCCCTCTGGCTATGTCACAAGTCAATGCACATTCTCAGAGTCACATACACAAATCCCGCTGGTCTGCAGTCCTCTTCCCTTCAGGAACACACAGCTATTAACTTGCCTTTGTTATATAATGTGCCTAAACCCTGAACCTTCTGCTCTTCCCTTCCCCTAATCCTGAAGGACTGTGGGGGCTGTTCCCCTACTTTCAGTGGACCCATGCTCTGTACCCCATTACAGTCCATCTTCATTTTTCTGCACATATCTGTCCAATTTTCCAAACACCATTTATCGAATAAACTATCTTTAGCCTATTGTATGCTCTTGCTTCCTCTGCCAAATGTTAATTGACTATAAAAGTATGGGTTTTTTCCTGGGCACTCCATTCTGTTCCATTGATCTATGTGTCTGTTTTTATGACAGTACCGTGCTGTTTTGATTACTATGGCCTCATAGTATAGTTTGATATTAGTTAGCATGATTTCTCCAACTTTGTTTTTCTTTCTTAGGATTGCTGTTGCTATGTGGCGCCTTTTGTGGTTCCATATATATTTTTGTATTTGTTCTAGTTCTGTGAAATATGTCACTGGAATCTTGATAGGAATTGCATTAAATCTATAGATTGCTTGGGGTAGTATGGACATTTTAACGATGTTATTTCTTTCTATCCATGAACATAGTATGTGCTTCCACTTATTTGATCTTCTTCTATTTCTTTCTTCAGTGTCTTTTATATACTTGGTTAGGTTTATTCCTAGGTATTTTATTATTTTTGTAGCAATTGTGAATAGGATTGTTTTCTTAATTTCCCTTTCTGTTAGTTTGTTATTGGCATATAAAATGAAACTGATTTCTGAATATTAATTGTGTATCCTGCTACTTTGCTGAATTCATTTATCAGTTCTAGTAGTTTCTTGGTGAAATCTTTTGGGTTCTCTATGTATGCTATCATGTCATCTGCAAATAATGACAATTTTACTTCTTCCTATCCAATTTGGATGCCTTTTATTTGTTCTTCTTGTCTAATTGCTGCGGCTAGGCCAGCACTGTATTGAATACGAGGGGTGAAAATGGGCACCCCTGTCTTGTTCCTGATCTTACAGGGAACACTTGTAGTTTTTGCCATTTGAGTATGATGCTGGCAATGGGTTTGCCACATATGGTCTTTATTATGTTTAGGTATGCTCTCTCTGTTCCCACTTTGCTGAGAGTTTTTATCATAAATGGAATGCCAATTTTATCAAATGCCTTTTCTGTATCTGTATGTGGTTTTTATCCTTCATTTTGTTTATATGGTGAATCACATTTATTGATTTGCAATTGTTGTACCAACCTTACGTTCCTGGAATAAATCCCACTTGATCATATTGTATGATCTTTATGACGTATTGTTGTGTTCGGTTTGTTAATATTTTGTTGAGGATTGTAACATCTATGTTCATCAGGGATAGTGGCTTATAATTTTCTTTCTTCGTAGTGTGTTTATCTGGTTTTGGAATTAGGATAATGCTGACTTTACAAAATAAGTTTGGGAGACTTCCTTCCTCTTTAATTTTATGAAATAGTTTAAGAAGGAGAGGTGTTATTTCTTCTCAGAATGTTTGGAAAAATTCACCTGTGAAACCATCTGGTCCAGGGCTTTTGTTTTTTGGGAGTTTTTTGATTACTGCTTCAATTTTACTAGGTGTAATCTGTCTGTTAAGATTCTCTGATTCTTCCTGATTTAGTTTTGGAAGACTATATGTTTCTAGGAATTTATCCATTTTGTCCAGGTTGTCCAGTTTCTTGGCATGTTGCTGTTCATAATATTTTCTTACAATCCTTTGTATTTCTTTAGTGTCGGTTGTTATTTCTCCCCTTTCATTTCTGACTTTATTTACTTGGGTCCTCTCTCTTTTTTCTTGATGAGCCTGGTTAAAAGTTTGTCAATCTTGTTTATCTTCTCAAAAAACCAGTTCTTTTTAAAAATATTATATTTTATTGATTATGCTATTACAGTTGTCCTGATCTTTTCCCCTTTGCCCCCCCTACACCCCGCACCCCCTACTCCCCCAGGCAGTCTTCCACCATTGTTCATGTCCATGGGTCATGTGTGTAATCAAAGAGCCAGCTCTTGGATCACTGGTCTTTTGTATTGTTTTTTAGACTCTTATTTCATTTATTTCTGCTCTGATCTTTATTATTTTCTTCCTTCTGCTCAATTTTTTGTTTGTTGTTCTTTTTCAAGTACCTTTAAGTGTGAAGTTAGATGGTTTATGAAATTTTTCTTGTTTTTTTGAGATAGACCTGTAATGCTGTGAATTTCTCTTAGGATTACTTTCCCAGTGTCCCACAGATTTTGGATTGTTTCTTATTTGTTTCAAGGTATCTTTTGATGTCTTCCTTGATCTTGTTGTTGACACATTTATTGTTTAATAACACGCTATTTAGCTTCCATGTTTTTGCATGTTTTTCAGTGTTCTTCTTGTGAATGATTTCTAGTTTCATAACATTGTGGTCAGAGAAGATTCTTGATAATGATTTCAATCTTCTTTAATTTATTGAGACTTGTTTTGTGTCCTAACATGTGGTCTATCCTAGAAAACATTCCATGTGCACTTGAAAAGTATGTATATTCTACTGTTTTGGGATGAAAGCTCTGAATATATCAATTAAATCCATTTCATCTAGTGTGTTGTTTAAGGCCACTATCTCCTTGTTTTCTGTCTGGAAGATCTATCCATTGAAGTCAATGGGGTGTTAAAACCCCTGACTATGACTGTATTTCTGTTGATCTGTCCCTTCATGTCCATCAAGATTTGCTTCATATATTTAGGTGCCCCTATGTTGGGCGAGTAAATGTTCACTAGAGTTATATCCTCTTGTTGGGTTGTTCTGTTCATCATTATATAGCATCCTTTTTTGTCTCTTACTGTAACATTGGTTTTAAAGTCTATTTTGTTGGACATAAGTATGGCTACCCCATCTTTTGTTTCTTTCCATTTGCATGAAATATCAATTTTACATTTCTTTACTTTTAGTGTATGTGTTCCTTTCAATCTGAGATGTGTCTCTTGTAGGCAGCACATATATGAATCTTATTTTCTTATCCATTTAGCTACCTAATGTCTTTTGGTTGGAGCATTGAAGCCATTTACATTTAAGGTGATTATTGATAAGATGTGTATTTAGTGCCATTTTATTGTTAAATCATTTTCTTTCCTCTGTTTTTTTATTTCTTTCTCTTTTTGCTTTGTCTTCTTCTTAAAGCAACACCTTTAACATTTGTTACAGTACTGGTTTGGTGTTAACAAATTCCTTTAGATTTTTCTTGTCTGAGAAGCTCCCTGTTTCTCCTTCAATTTTAAATGATAGCCTTGCTGGTTAAAGTAGTCTTGGTTGTAGGTCTTTGCATTTCATCACCTTGACTATTTCATGCCACTCCCTTCTGGCCTGAAATGTTTCTGTTGAGAAATCAGATGACAGTCTAATTGGTGCTCCCTTGTATGCAATTACCTGCTTTTCTCTCACAGCTTTTAGAATTCTCTCTTCGTCTTTAAGCCTTGTCATTTTAATTATGATGCATCTTTGTGTAGTCTTCTTTGGGTCCAACTTGTTTGGGACTCGCTGAACGTCCTGGACTTGTGTGTCTTTTTTCTTCACCAGGTTAGGGAAGTTTTGGGTCATTATTTCTTCAAATAGGTTCTCGATCCCTTGATCGCTCTCTTCTCCTTCCGGTATCCCCATGATACAGATGTTGTTACACTTCATATTGTCCAAAGCATTTCTTGAACTCTCCTCATTTTTTAAAATTCTTTTTTCTCTTTGCTGCTCTTCTTGGGTGTTTTTTCTTTTTTTTTCCTTGTTGTCAAAATCACTGATTTGATCCCCTGCTTCATCTAACCTACTGTTTATTCCTTCCAATGTATTATTTATTTCAACTATTGCATTTTTATTTCTGACTGGTCTTTTTTTTAAAAAAAGGATTCTATGTCTTTTTTCATGCTTTTGAGTATCTTTATAATCATTACTCTAAATTCTCTATCCGATAGTTTGCCTCCATTTCACCTAGTTCTTCTGGAGTATTCTCTTGTTCTTTCATTTGGGGTCTCTTTGTCTTCTCATTTTGGCTGCTTTCTTGTATTTTCTCCCTTATTTGTTAAACTAATTAGAGATGTACGTTCAGGCTTAAGCTCCATAGCGTGGGCAGAGTAATTCCTGTGAGTGGGGCTATTGCTTCCACTCAGGCTGACGCCATTCAGAGAGGAGTGCTCTGCCTGTCAAAGATGGCTCCTGTAGTATGGGGAATGACTCAGAACAAGGGTCTTGGCAGCTGTTCCTTCAGTTTCCTCTTCAGAGCCACTAACCCCAGACTCTCCTCAAGTGTCTCTAGTCTGCTCTGCTCTCTCTCTACCAAAGCCCAGGACAAGTGGCTGCAAATGAAATGTTGTGCATTGGCCATTTAAGAGGCTCTCTGTGTCTCCAGCCATCTCTCCCTGGAAGACAAAAACCCTGCTTCTTTTCATAGATGGATGTTATCTGGGTTCTGTTCTGGCTCTGGTGCTATAGGCTGGGGGTTTAGACCCCATACTTCTCAGAGGGAACTCCCTGGCTCCTGAAATATCCCTCCTGAACTTCAGCTGCCACCTGTGGAAGCTCAGCCAGTTCTCTCACACCTCCTCCCTATCCCTACCAGTCTCATTGTGGGGAAGTGATTTCTTCTGTCTGTCCTTGGTTATAAAGCTTCTTTCTAGCTAGTGTTCAGTTGGTTATCAGGATTTCTCTACAATTTAAAAAAATATTTTATTTATTTATTTTTAGAGAGGTAAAGGGAGGGAGAAAGAGAGGGGGAGAAACATTAATATGTGGTTGCTTCTCTCGCGTCCCCTCCTGGGGACCTGGCCCGCAACCCAGGCATTGTGTCCTGACTGGGAATCAAACCAGCAACCCTTTTGTTCTTAGGCTGGTGCTCAATCCACTGTGGCACACCAGCCAGGGCAGGATTTCTCTACAATTTAGTTGTAATTCCAGATTGGCTCTCAGAGGAGGTTAGTGTAGTAGCTTCCACTTACTCTTTCATCATTTTGGATCTCTAAGCCCCAATTCGAGAATGGGAATGCGAGAGGACCAAGACATGGGAAATGCCAAGTACAGCCACAAACCACTGGCACAGTAAATTGGGTTCGTGGATCCGATTCTACCATCAGGGCTAGAGAACCCACACCAACAAACTCAATTCTGACACTATCTACCTGGAAATAACATCAGATTCCACAGGTTAGGAGTTCAGTCCTATAAGACTGCCCTCTGCCCCCAACACACACACACTCACATACTTCAGACATCAGACATAGGCCTAGATTCCTTGTGTTTCTGACCAACTGGCCACACACTGGAGGTTCAAATGACCCTCTCCAACTCAGAATGCCAATCAAAAATCTAGGTTGTCGTCTGTACTTCTAACCAACTGACTATAAATCAGAGGTTCCCTACAATCTTCTCCTTGGGTTTCATTTGCTAGAATAGTTCATAGACCTCAGAGAAACCTTTTGCTTACTAGATTATTGGTTTATTATAAAAGGATATAACTCAGAATGTTGCTGGTGGGAATGGGGCTCTTCCATGGAGTCATGATAAAAGCACTTTGATGACCCATGCATAGGAGGATGAGGTATAGTGGTAAAATTTATTAGAGTAGAAATTAAAGCCTGCCCCAAGATTCCCAGTGTCTTATCTCTGTCCCTCCTGCTGTGGAAGAAGTCCAATCTTGTCTTCATCAAGCCCAGAAGAAGGGCCAGGGTCCAGAAATTCTGTGCCGTTGGTTTAGTCCATGACAAAGCTTAGTCCAGTTCAGCCTCTGCCCCCATTCAGCTAGTTTAGTCTCTGTCCCTGGTTGCACCCCACCCAGCGCTGAGTTGCTATATCTAGGTCTTTGCTTGGAGCTGTGCTTGGAGGATGTACTTGGGCCTGTGTGGCTACCAGACCCATGTGGCTGCTATGGAGAGAGAATGTATGCATGCCCAAGAATAAACAGGGCAAGTGTGTGCTACTGAGAGAGGTCTTTATTAAGCTTTGATTATATTACCTTGGGCTTGGGAAAGAACCAGTGGCTTTCAAACTAACCAATCTCTTTCCTAACCCTTCACAGGCTTGTGCTGGGCCCTCCCCCTAACCAATCGGATCTTTTCCCCAAGCTAGATTCCTCTTTAAGGTCTGATGTTGACTCATACTGCACATGCCCAACAGAAGAATTACCTCTCTTCTCTTCGCCATAATCCTGATACTGGACTGGTCGTTCCCTGGAGATTTTTCCTGTCTGCTTCAAGGATTAAGTCCCAAGGTGGGAGGATGAAGCGGACCCCTGGGAGCCTATGAATGAATGCTGTGGCTTCCTAGTGAATGAGGCTTAATGTCTGATCTTAATATCTGATTCAGCTCCCTAGTTTATTAGGCTTAATGTCTGATTTCATTTGCTCCTTTCCTTTATTACTACTAACTAGGAACCTACACTAACAAGCACAGCCAGGTAGAGGAGATGGGTAGATCGAGACACGGTAAGGGGTGTGGAGCTTTAATACCTTTTCCAGGTGCTCCACCCTCCCTGAATCTCCACAAGTTCACCAACCTGGAAGTTCTCTGAACCATCCTCTTGGGTTTTTATGGAGGCTTCATTACATAATCATGATTGAACTGGCCATTGGCTATTGATTCAGTCTCCAGTCTCTCTCCTCTCCCTGGAGGTTGGGGGGTGGGAACGAAAACTCCTAATTACAAAGTTGGTTCTCCTGGCAATGAGCCCCTTCTGTTGGGCTTCCAAAAGTCATCTCATTTGCATAACAAAAGACATCTTTATCACTCTCAGTACTTAGGAAATTCCAAGGTTTTCTGAGCTGTGAGCCAGAAATTGTAGATTGATCACATATATGTGAGAAAAATATTTGGTCATCTGCATGATTATATTTCTTTTTAAAATTTTTTAAAAGGATTTTCTTTATTTATCTTTAGAGACAGGAAAAGGGAGAAAGAAAGAGGGAGAGAAACATCAGTGTGTGAGAGAAACATCATTTTATTGCCGCTCACACAAGCCCTGTCTGTGGACTGGGTCCACAACCCATTCATGTGCTCTGACTGGGAATCAAACCAGTGACCTTTTGCTTTGTGGGATGACTCCTTACCTATTGAGCCACTCTGGCCAGGGCTGAATGATTATATTTCTTATAAATCACAGTATCACACACAGTCTTGCCAGCACACCAACGTCCCTCTCATCTCTGTTCAAGACTCAGAATCCAGGGAGAGCTGTCCATTGACCAAACTCTTATTGCATTCTTAAAAAAAATTTTTTTTTAAAGATTTGATTTATTTATAGTTAGAGTGAGGGGAAGGGAGGGAGGAGGAGAGAGAGAGAAACATTGATATATGAGAAAAACATCGATCAATTGCCTCTCATATGTGCCTCAGCCGGGGATCACCCACAACCCAGGCATGTGCCATGACTGGGAATTGAACCAACGACCTTTTGCTTTGTGGGATGACACCCAACCAACTGAGCCACACTGGTCAGGGCTTGTCACATTTTTCTCCCCAGCTGAAGTGGACTATGAAGGGCACTCTTGTGGGACAGCTTCCAGCAAGAGAAAGGTTACTTACAAAGGTATTTCCCCAACCAAAACCCCATGAAAGAGGGGAATGGATGTGGGATAGCCAAAAATAAGAAACGCCAGGACATGGACTCTGTATGACAGACCACCATGACAAGGACACAGCAGGACAAACAACGTGGCATGGATATCGCATGACAGATGCTAGAACATTTGTCCACTCAGTCAAACTAGCACAATGTCACCTTTCCTGCTTAGCCATTCATTTTACAAATGTTGTTTCATACCTATCATATTCACAATTTAAATAGTATTAATGTGCCTTTGGTTGTACAATGAATCCACTCTTGGTGATTACAAACCTCACAAAGAATAATAAGCCATAGAGACTGACTATTGATTTACCCTGTACAGAGCAAGGTATGGGGAGCTTAACTAGATAAATTACCCAGTTTTATTTTTATATAAGTGAATCTGGTTACTGTGACCATCCATAAAGAGAACTGTTGAGTGTCTATCAGTTTGTTCAGTTAAGGAAAGTAGAACACAATAGAAAGAGTCCAACTTGGAGTTAGATAGACCCATGTCTGAATCCTGTAGTATCTAGCTGTGTGACTTTTGACAAGTTTGTTAACTTCTGAGGCTTTTCCCTGAAAGCTCTTAGCATATTGCTTGGGTGCAGATGTATTAGAGGACATAATTGTGATGATAATTTCCTTATATTATTACTTAAGTCAAGACAATAGAAAATGGATGAATTGTTGCGAGACTGACTTAGGTTATACATCAGAAAGGACTTCTAGTTGTTAGCATGCCCAAATTAGAGAGAGAGCAGGGCCTGGGCTGCTAGGGGGAACAGCTGGGGCTACCTGGGAGGGCCCATCAAAGGTACACACTCAGGGTAGGACCATGGGGGTGGCTTGAAGGGAACCCCTTATCTAGAGGAAGGTCCGAGTTTTATACAGGTGATGGGCCAGGAATTGTGTGGGCCTTCAGGATCAGCCCACCTCCAGTTACCCCTCTCCCCCCAATTCATCCTTTCTCCCCACCCCTGGCTGCTCTGCACTCTTTAGCTGCGCTGACCTCTTTTCTGCTGCTCCAGCTCGCCAAGCTTGTTTCCTCTTCAAGTTCTGGACTCTTGCTGTTTTTTCGTGCTGGCATGCTGTGCTCCCTGAACTTCACATGGCTGGCTACTTCTCAACATTTAAGTCCCAACTGAGATGTTACCTCCTTCTCTGAGAGATTCTCACTTGAAAACTGATCCTCTTCCTCCTCACTCTCTATCACATCACACTGATTTACAGTGGGCTCTCATTATTTGCAGATTCTATATTTGCGAATTCACCTACTGGCTTGAATTTATTTGTAACCCCCAAATCAGTACTTGCAGCACTTTCATGGCCATTCCCAGATGTGCAGAGTTTCAGTTACCTGAGAGGCATGTTCCCAGCTGAGTTGGAGCAAGGCCATTGTCTGCCTTCTTGTTTTTGCTCTCATATTGTCAGCTAGTATCCTTTTTGGGAGGAGGTCAGGCACAGACTATTTCGAATAGTCCCATGTCTATGTGTCCTGTTTATTATCTCCTATTTCTGTGCTTTTGAAGTGCAAATACTCCGAGAGAGGAAGCCTTGCATCCACTTTCAGCACTGTCTCCCCATCTCCCCTGTGCCTAACAGGTACTTGATAAGTATTTGTCACAACAATGAATGCAATGAATGAAAAGATCAGCTATCAGCCTTAAGGAACAAAGGCTCAAGAGCTGGGAGAGGCCAATCTAAAAAAAAAAAAAATAATGAAGAAACAAAACAGAAACAGACTCACAGATATAGAAAACAAGCTGATGGTTGCCGGAGGGGAGGGATGTGGGGGGTTGGGTGAAAAAAGTAAAGGGGAATAAGAGATACAAACTTCCAGTTACAAAATGAGTAACTCATGATAATGTACATATAGGGTATATAGTCAGTAATGTCTTAATAACATTGTACTGTGACAGGTGGGTACTAGAATTATAGTGGTGATCACATTATAAGGTATATAAATGTAGAATCATTATGCTATCACTGGAAACTAATATAATATTGTATGTCAACTCTACTTAAAAAAAAAGAAAGAAAGAAAGAAAAGGTGGGAGAGTCTCCTGATGGGATAACCACACTGGGAACTTAGAGTAGATGGGGATGGAAGAGATGAAGTGAGGGTTGGAAGGTGCAAGCATAGAGAATCAGGCCTGTACAGCGTGGGGCTAATCTGGAAACATCCTTGTCCATGTTGCTTACAGGACTGGGATGGACCCTTACATGGGTGGACTTCTGAGTGTTTACTAAGACACTCAGAATGTAGCCTGGGAGTCACATCAATAGCGTCCGTTGACTGGGCTGCTTTTATGAGTCAGATGCTGAGCTTGGTGTTTCACCTACATATTTCTTTTAATTCACACAACTACTCTGTGGGGTTGGGATTATCCCTTCAACAAGTGAAATAACCGGATCATAGAACTACCAAGTGGCAGAGCCAAAATTCAAACCTAATCTAGTCTGATCCCAAACTACCACAGCCGTATGTCTTAAGCTTCAGGCTTCACGTTGTCATTTGAACTTATCACCTGTACTATTATTTCCTCAACACTTTTTATTTAAACTGACACTCTTTTTCATCAAATTTGTTTTCTTTTCTTTCTTTTTTCTGGCTGCTCGTCGTTTATTTTCTACTTGGTGCAAGGCACGCAGTATGGGGTGTCAGGAAGACTTGCGTGTGGCTTGGGTAGTAAAGGCTGGGGCTCTCTCGGCTTCCTTTTTGGTGTTTTGCTGTTTTGCTATAAAAGAATCCAACTGCTTCTGCTTGCTGCAGCGTGCCTAGTCTGCAGGGTGGGGTGAGGAGGGCAAAGGGGGCACAGAAGGAAGAGTGGGGGAGGGGCTCAAAAGAACCTAGTGCCTCTGGAAGTCTCATGGCTGGTGACAGCCACTTAGGATGAAGGCCCAATGTTGACTTCGCCAGGTTAGCTGCCAGGTGGCTTCCCTGTGGCTTCCCTAGACAGGTCACAGGTGGTTGTGCTGCTGAAGTCCTGGGGGGATTTCGAGTGCTCTGGGGATACCAACACAGTGGTCATGACCAACAGAGTGGACTTCTTGAGAAAGAAGCTTGCCTACCAGTGACCTGGGTCAGTCTTGGGGAGACCAGGGTGGTGGGGGATGGATGGCTTCTGCATGGCACTTGGTACTTCCGCAGGAGCTATTACTGGAAGTGGAGCCCAGCCGGTGTGGGTAGTCGTCGTGGGTAGCCACGAGTGTGTCGCTGGAAGGGGTGGCTGCCATGCTCTTGTTTATGGATTGGTGGAAACCTTGGTGGCAACCCCTTGCAGACCTTGGCACATGATCACAGGTGGTGGGAACGGGGATGCTAGGCCTCTGAGCCCATTTTCAGAGGAGACTGCAGGAGGCCGATCTACAACCGAGATGGTGGGGGTCTCACCAAATTTGTTTTCAAATGAAGCTTTATTACTGTAGTAAATGTGAAACAAGTGTCCCCTACTATGAAAAGAAAGTACTTTTGAAAATATTCAGTATATACAAAGGAAACAATATTACATTTTGGCCATTTCCTGTGGCCTGCTGGGGGGTCCACTCTCTCTTTTTTCACAATGGAGGTTAGCAAGCACTGGAGATACGTTAAACACAGAGTAGAATTCATCTGAGACCGTCTTACAGAACAAATAAGAGGGTGACTGAAAAGAGAATAATTGTCTCACTAAGTGACTCAGTGTTACTTAGTCTCTTTACCACACATAGTCTTCTCATATTCCTCCTATAACCAATTCATGTACCACTATAGGTTTGGGGAAACAGCAGCAGACTTCTGTGGCTTTATGCCTTGATGTGCTTCCCTTCTGAACAGCGTGAGGAGGCAAAGCTTATATTATAGAAAGTTGTAGAGGGAATTTAAGGAGCTAGAAATGCAACTCCTTAAGCTGACATTTGATCCAGTTCCACAGAATGGGCAGTGGGAGCAGCAGCCCCAGGCAATGAGAACCCTGCTGTGTTGGCTTTCCAGGGATGTATCAAGGTCAGGTTAGGCATTGAGAATGGTAATAAAGGTCATTGGAGGAAATCAAAATTCATACTAAGGGCACAGTAGGGACACTAATAATTGTGGAGGGACACCTAGCCCATAAAAGGTGGAAAGCCAGTTTAGAAGACGGACATAATCTGTCTCCCACTCTGAGTTTTCCTTTGCAGGCCTTCTGGAAAACAAGTCAATTATTTGATATGCAAGGAAGAAATGAAGACATCCCCAGAGAGGAGAGGGTGTCCGGCTGAAAAAACTATAGGACTCCTCTCAGAGCCTTAAGTTACAGAGCCTGATCGTAAGAAGTGATATTGGAGTAGAAGATGCATGTGTTGTAATATACATGAGACAGCCTGGGGCTTAAATCAAAGGAGATCTTATGGCATCTCAGACCTGGCCGGTGTTATGGATAATTGAGGGGAGAGGTTGCTAGAGCAGCTCCGGGGAGAGAAGAAGGGCGGTGAACTGTGAAGGCACACGCACTCTCTGTCCTCTTATTCCTTTCTCTCCTTCCTGTGCTCTTCATCCTTAGACATTGAATGAATATATCTTCAGTTAAAAGGTGGGATAAGGAGATAAAGGCGTCTCTACCTGTGTTCCATTAAAATTCAATTGTTCAGCGAACAATACTCATTACTTACTATATACTAGTCACTGTGCTAGGTACCGGGCAGCCATAGATGAATGAGACAGTTGGCTCTCTCAAGAGCTTCATGAAATATTTAAGATCAGTGAGCTTTGGATTAAACAGACCTGTCTGAGTTTGGTTCCTGTTCTTGTTCTCCTAGTTGCACAAGTGACTGTACTTCTGTGTCTCAGTTTTCCCATCTGTAAAATGGGGAACTCAATAGTATCTGTTTCACAGGGTTATTTGCAAGAGTTATATGGATTAATCTAGGTTGAACACTTGGCAAAAAGCCTGGAATACCATAAGGAGAGCTCCATAACTAAATTATTAATTATTACTATTACTAATATTTTAATTATTATTATTATTATTTTAATCAACAGACAAAGTAGAAGGTGAGGTAGTTTAGAGGAGGGAACAACTCTATGGGCAGCTGGGGAGGCTTCCTGGAAGAGGTGATGGTCTCTAGTTTGAGCTTTAAGGGATGACTAGAAATACTGTAGGGCATATGAGGAGTGCAGGGAATTCCAGGGGGATGGGGCAGCTTACGTGCAAACTCACACTTTCTTATCAGAAGCCAGAAAGAGTTAAAAAAACAGTGAGTGGGCACATGAAAAAGGTTGTCTCAATTGGTTTATATAACCTGCCGTTCGTCATAAGTACAGCCTATAATTTCCTCAACTTCCCTGTTCCTGGTTTCTTAACGGTGCTCTCCAACGTCAGTCAACAAGAGAATCCCTCGAGGAATTAATGAATAATGCAGATGTCGGGCACCCATCCCAGAGGTTCTGGCTCCGCAGACCTGGTGCGAGGCCCAGGATTCTGCTTTCCAGATAAGCATCCTAAGTCATTTGGTTGCCAATGGTCCAATTGTCACACTTGGAAAACCTCTATCCTAGGGTTCCAACTGTCCATTGGAAAAATACTCATCTAGTTCTTTTTTCTTTTAAGGTTTTATTTATTTATTTTTAGAGAGGAGAAGGGAGGAAGAGAGGGAGAGAAACACCAATGTGTGGTTGCCTCTTGCATGCCCCCTACTGGGGACCTGGCCTGCAACCCAGGCATGTACCCTGACTGGGAATCGAACCAGCAGCCCTTTGGTTTGCAGGCCAGCACTCAATCCACTGAGTCACACCAGCCAGGGCATTGTCCAGTTCTTTAATGTAGATTACAGCCAAGTCCATGAGTGAGTATAATCCAAATTCGCTTTGACTGTCTATTGAGGACCATCCCTTTGAGGATCCACATACAAGATCTGACCTTTAGCCTATTTTTCCTTCAGCATTGCAAGTGCTCATTGTTTTTAGTTCTGTACTTGGCTTATGTTAGGGGTCCATGAGGTATCCTCCCAAATGCATATTTTTAAACTAGCCCTGTTCACTAGAAATTTCTGTGATGATAGAAATGTTCTATATCTATAATGAGTGCTTGAAATGTGGCTATGGAGACTGGAGTACTGATAATTTTATTTTAACTAGTTTAAATAGCCACATGTGGCTTACCACATAGAACAGCTGGGTTCTAAACACTGGAATAACTAAGCACAGAGAGCACTTACACTTCAAAAGGCCCAGCAACTGAGATGGCCTCAGGGACCAGCAGGTGCATCTTCTCCTGGGCTCACCCTCAGACCTGTGCCTTTTGAAGAGAATGGAGGGCAGAACATCCTTCATTGTTTAAATAGTAAATCTCTCTCTCACACGCATGCATGTGTAATTGAGTTTAATAAATTACAAACACGTATAATATTGCTCCACTGTGCAGGTTTTAAAAGCATTCCCTCATGATCTGTTTCTTTCTGTGACTTACAAAAAATTAAAATCCCAACAGAATGAGAAACATATTAGAAAATCATATATATGATAAGGGATTATATCCAGGATATATAATTTCTGTAACTCAGCAACAACAAAAACAATCCAGTATATTTATTATTTTGATTTTTTATTTATTGATTTTAGAGAGAGGAAAGGAAAGAGAGGGAGAGAGAAGCATTGATTTGTTGTTCTACCTATTTATGAATTCATTGTTTGTTCTTGTATGTGCCCTGATAAGGAATCGAACCCACAACTTTGGCATATTGGGACAATGCTCTAACCAACTGAACTACCTGGCCAGGGCAAAACAATCCAGTTTAAAAATGGGCAAAAGACTTGAACAAACATGAAAAGATGTTCAACATCACTAATCATTTGAGAAGTGCAAATTCAAACCACAATAAGAACCGACCTCATACCCATGGTTACTATCAAATAGGAAAAAAAAAACCCCCAGCAAATAATGTGTTGGCAAGTATGTGGAGAATTTGGAACCCTTGTGCATTGCTGGTGGAAATTTAAAATGGTGTAGTTGCTGTAGAAAATGGTATGATGATTCTTCAAAAATTAAACACAGAGTCTATATGATTCATCAATTCGACTTCTGGGTTTATAACAACAAAGAATGAAAAGCAGGGACTCAACCCTGGCTGGTGTGGCTTAGAGGATTGAGCGCCGACCTGTGAACCAAAGGGTCTCCAGTTTGATTCCCAGTCAGGGCACTATGTTTGAGGGGCCAGGGCCAGGGTTGAGGGCCAGGTCCCCAGTAGGGGGAGCATGAGAGGCAACCACATATTGATGTTTCCCTCTTTCCCTCACTTCCCTTCTGTTTAAAAATAAATAAATACAAGCTTTTTTTAAAAAAAGCAGGGACTCAAACATATTTACACAATCATGTTCACAGCAGCATTATTCACAATAGTCAAATGGTAGAAGCAACCCGAATCTCTATTGATGGATACAAAATGTGGAATGTTATTCAGTCTTAAAAAAGGAGATTCTGATACATAGTACAATATGGAAGAACCTCAACGACATTATGCTCAAGGAAATAGTCCAGTGACAAAAGGACAAATACTATACGAAGTCATTTCTAGGAGATGCCTTGAATAGTCAAATTCCATAGGGACAAATGTAGGCTGGTGATTACCAGGAGCTCAGTGGAGGAAGGGATGGGGGGTTACTGTATAATGAGTACAGAGTTTCAGTTTGAGAACACGGACGGTGGTGATGGTTGTGGAGCTATGTGAATGAAATTAATGCCACTGAACTGTATACTTAAAAGTGACAGATTTTGGTTATGTATATTTTACCACAATAAGAACTATAACAGAAAAAGTAAGGTGATAAGATCTTAACATTGCTGCCCTACCTTTTTAAGTCACTACTCCAAAAGGAAAAATCCTGGGAATGAATCCTAGTGGAAAATATCTCTGGACATGGTTTCTCTGAGGCGGGGAAGAGAAGCCAGCAGGAAGGGTGGAGGAATCCTAGTCTAAAATTTCCCCAACTTTAGGTCCATATACACATCTTTCCTAGTCTCTGTCCATGGTGGATATTATTGATTTACTTCTCTGTCAGATAGAGTGCATTACTGAAAGTGAAAATCCTTAGAAATAACATTGCTTAGAGTGATTATTACTTTTTAAAAATATTTTTTGTTGTTTATGCTATTACAGTTGTCTCAGTTTTTCCCTCTTTGCCCCACTCTGCAAGGTACTCCCATTCCCTCCAGCAATCTGCTCCCTTAGTTCATGTCCGTCGGTCATGCAAGTAAGTTCTTTGGCTACTCCATTTCCTACACTGTTCTTAACCTCCCCCTATCTATTTTCTACCTACCAATTTGTATTTCTTTTAAAAATACATATATTTATTTATTTTTAGACAGAGGGGAAGGGAGGGAGGAAGAGTGGGAGAGAAGCATCAATGTATGGTTGCTTCTCACTTGCACCCCACCAGGGACCCAGCCCACAACCCAGGCATGGGCCCTGATCGGGAATCAAACTGGTGACCTTTTGGTTCACAGACTGATGCTCAATCTACTAGGCCACACCACCAAGGGCCAATTTGTACTTCTTAATACCTGCACCTTTTCCCTCATTCTCTCACCCTTCCTCCTCCCAGTTGGTAACTCTCCAAATGATCTCCACATCTATGATTCTGTTCCTGTTCTGCCTGTTTGCTTAGTTTGTTTTTTAGATTCAGTTGTTGATAGTTGTGCATTTGTTGCCATTTTAATGTTCATAGTTTTGATCTTTTTCTTATATAGTTCCCTTTAACATTACATATAATAATGGCTTGGTAATGAGGAACTCCTTTAGTTTTACCTTGTCTGGGAAGCACTTTATTTGCCCTTCCATTCTAAATGATAGCTTTGCCGGGTAGAGTAACCTAGATTGCAGATCCTTGATTTTCATTACTTTGAATACTTCTTGCCAGTCCCTTCCAGCCTATAAAGTATCTTTTTGGGGGCTTTTTTACAAATACAAAATACAAAATAAAGTATTTTGTATGGGGGCTCTTTTGTAGGTAACTCTCTCCTTTTCTCTTGCTGCTTTTAAGATTACCTCTTTATCTTTAACCTTTGGCATTTTAATTATGATTTTTTTGGTGTGGTCCTCTTTGGGTCCCATTTCACCACTTTGTGGTTCTGCGTTGGGGAGGGCTCAGAGAGGGGACAAGGCCACTGCCTGGCCTCTGGAGATTGCCAGAGAGGAAACTGTCTGCCCGGCACTCTCCCCCTTGCTGGTCACTTCACTTTCTCCCCTTCTCCCTGTATGCTGCTTGTGCCTTTCCAGCTGTTGCCCTGGTGCTGAATCCCAGAGGGGGCGGGCTTACATGAGTCCTAAGTCCATTGCGGGCCCTGTAAGAGAAGTCTCTTGAGAATCCCGCTGTTTCTTCTGCTGCCCCAACCCTCACTGGTTTTTGCAACCAGAAGTTATGGGGACTTACTTCCTGGTGCTGCAACCGTGGGCTGGGTGGTCTGGCCTGGGGCTGGGATTGCTTGCTCCCGAGGTATCCCTCCTGGTTTTTATTTGCCATACATGAATGTGGGACCACCCTTCCGCCGCCTCTCTGCCCCTCTCCACACCTCTGTGTCTCTGCCCCTCCTATGTGTCTGGATCAATGTGGTTTCTTTAAATCTTTGGTTGTTGGATTTCCATACAGCTCAGTTTTCTGACAAATCTGGGTGAAATTTGTTTTGTAACTTAGTTGTAATTTTTGCTGTAATTGTTTGCAGAGGTGAAGCGTGTTTACTTACACCTCCATCTTGGCCAGAAGTTTTACAGTGATTATTGTCGACACTGTTGATAAACTGTTCCCTACATAAATAATATATGTGAATCTTGGAGTGTAGCTCACAATTAGAGTATAATCGTCTCATAAACACTTTGATGAATCAGATAATTCTTATGGCAAGAACCTCACTTAACACTATTTTCAGCTCTACAGTTAGGCTGAAAAATTGATCTATTTGATGGTTACAATTTGGTTTTATGCCATACTCTGGTTTTGCTGAATTTTTTTCTGAGTCTGTTAGTTTCATAGTGCTTATAATAGCTGTAAGGAGTATAATGGAATAACTTACTTTTTGCAAAAAATATCAACATACAGTGAGAAAGAAAAAATTAGTATGGTCTGAGGAATCAGTTGTTGACTCTTCATCAAGCTAGACTATCAAAGGTAGATAAAGCTATTGTGAAGTGTTATGACAAATCCCTTCTTGGGTAAGTACTGCCTTTTTACTCATTGAGAAAAATTGTTCTAAGAAATCATCGACAGCCAGAAACTATTGTTTGAAACTATACCAGTAAGAACATCCCACTCTCATTTGGGAGATCTAGGTCACTTTGACACAGAGAAACTGCCTTGAATTCCAAGCTAGGGCAAAGTATCAGATAAGAGGTTTCTAAACAGACAGTCCATATCAATCAAAACTACAGTTTCCAAGGCAACAGGACCCTGGGTGTATTTTGCAGCCCAGACCTGATCTTGACCCCTTTACTCACAGTCTTGCTTTGCCCTGAACCTATCAAAACCCTGCTTTATTTAAATTTCATCCAAACTCTACTTTTTCCCTAAATTCTCTGAGAATTCTATTTTTCCCTTTGTTCAAAATAGTGACCCACCCCATGGGTCTTCTGGTGTGTGGTCTTCTTTATTGCAATAAGTCAATAAACCTGACTTCATGGTCTACAGATTTGTCCTTTGTGACCCTGAGCTGATTGGGCTAAGATAACAGAAATATCAATTGGAAAAAAAAATTAGGTAGGGTTTAATTTGTGTGTGTGACCGCAGGAAAAGTAGTCACTACAAGGTCTCTTTAAATTGTGGAGTTCTCCCTACTCTCCATACATTTAAAAATACTAATTTAGATTTACTTGCTACATTTCATTTTGACATTATTTATAGATAGGCAAGACACAGTGGCACTAGTGCTGCAGAACCTGTTGCCTTTTGCATAACACATCTTTTGTTACCCCCACTGAATTCCAGGGGGCTACCAACAGAGACTGAGCCTCAAAGGGTACCTGTGCCTTCATATGGTCCCAGTGGTTCAGGGTCTGGTGAGTTGGCTTTGTGTATTTTTGTTAAGTCATTCAGAGATTATCAGATTCAAGAACTGATTCATAATTACGAAAATCTTAAGACTATGATATAGAAAGAAAAATGTCATTTCATTCATGTACCCAGAGAAATGTCATGGCCAAGTAGGGTGGGATTCTATGTTTGCTTGATCAACAATGCTCTGCTATACAGGAAAGTGTACATGGGGGTCACATTACTCCAAAAGAGTTATTTGGTGAGAGTCTTCAACCTGTGATTGCTTGATTTTATGCATGTGTCCATCCATCCATACATTCATGCATCCATCCACCTATGCACTCATCTATCTATTCATGCATGTGAAACAGACCAAGATAATATTGACTAACATTTATTGAGCATCCATTATATACTAGATACTATTTTAATCGTTTTATAATTTTCTACTCACTTAGGGTTTATTAGAACCCTATGAGATAAATCCTAATATTCATTCTTATAGAAAAGGAAACTGGGCACAGAAATAGTAAACAACTTTTACAAGATCACAACTATGAAGTGGCAGAGGCAAGATTCAGCAGAGATCCCAGACCCATGTTCTTCCTTCTTTTTTACCTTTCAGATTTATAGTAAAGTTATGAGTATTACAAGAAGTTCCTTCACCTAGATTCCTCAAATGTTAAAATTTTACTACATTTGCTTTATTATTCACTATCTTTGCTATATAATTTTTAAAAAGTTAATTTAGAGTATATTTTACCAGTAAACACTTCAATATGTATGTATCATTTTTTTGTTTTTAAAGGTTTATTTGTTTGTTTATTTATTTATTTATTTTAGAGAAAGGAGAAGGGAGGCAGAAAGAGACAGAGAAAAACATCAGTGCGTGAGAGAAACATTGAGCAATTGCCGCTTGCTCACACCCCAACCATGGACCAGGTCCACAGCCCAGAGTTGTGCCCTGACCAGGAATCAAACCAGTGACCTTTGGCTTTGCCGGATGACACTCAACCAACTGAGACACACTGGCCAGGACAACATGTATGTATCTTAAGAGCAAGGACATATCAAAATCAGGGTATTAATATTGACAAAGTATTATCAGCTAATATACAGTTTCATTCAGTTTCACTAATTATCCCTCACTGTCCTTTGTAGCAAAGAAAATTCTGGATCATGTTGCATTTGGTTGTCATGTCTCTTTAATCTCTTTTAATATAGAACATTCTATAACCTCTCTGTGTGTTTAATGTCATTGATGTTTTTGAAGAATACAGACAACACTGCCATACAATTTCACAATAAGGATATACTGACATTGTACAGTTAAGATAGTTCCATCATCATAAGAATCCCTCATGTTAGCTTTCAGATTGAAATTCTTTTTGTTGTTTTCTTTGTACATCCAATTGCTCCAGCACCAATGTTTCCTCCATTAAATTGTTTTCACAGCTTTATTGAAAATTAGTTGATATATTTGTTGTGTCTATTTCTGGGTCCTCTATTCTGTTCCATTGATCTATGTTTCTATCCCTTCACCAATACCACACAGCCTTGATTACTGAAGCCAGATAATAAGTCTTAGTATTGGGTAAACTGATTCCTCATTCTTTATTCCTCCTTTTAAGCATTGTTTTAGCTATTTTAGTTTCATATAGAGCTTAGAATAATTTTCTCTATCCTATAAAAAAATCTTACTTGGATTTTGATAGGAATTACATTTGCTTATTTATCAGTTTGGGAGAATCAACACAGATATTATGTTGAGACTTCTAATTCATGAACATGGTATGTCTCACCATTTATTTAGATTTTGTTTGCTTTTTCTTATTGGTGCTTTTTAGTTTTTAGTATATAAGCCCTGTACATGTTTTGTTAGGTTTGCACCTATTTTATTTTTTTAGCTATTGTAAATGGTATTGTTTTTTTTTTTTAAATACAAGCAAAAGCTTATTTAGAAGTCACAGAGGTAGAAAAAGTGAATCAACTGGACTGTGTGAGCTCAGAAAACAAGTTATGGAGGCAAAAGAAGGGTCCTTGGAGCTTAGGAGAGAGAGAGGGGAAAGAAGAGGGGAAAAGGTGTGGGTGTATTCCAGAGAGAGTGTGTGTGTGTATGTCTGGTATTGTATTTTTAATTTTGGTGTCTACAAGTTCATTGTTAGTATATTAGAAAGGCCTTCCATGAAAATGCAAATATCTTAATGTCCAGGTCCACCCCCCAGAGATTCTGATTCTTTTGTTCTAGTGGGATCTGGTGTTGATATAATTTTAAAGCGGGTGATTCTGACGTAAAGCTAGGGTTGAGACCACTGTTTGAATGAGCCTTGTTTCACACTTTTCAATGCCCAGAATCCTCTTGCCTAGACTGCTTTGGCTGCTTATCATTTGAACAGAGGCGCACATGTCACCTCCTCAGAGGGGCCTCCCCTGACCACACTAACTGAAGAGGCTTTGTCTCTCCCTTATGATACTATCTATATAATTACTCTCTTTCATTTTTTATGGCACTTTCTCATCTAAAATTATCACTGCTCTATTTCCTGGGATAGCTCTCTCCACTAACCCCCAAGAGCAGCCACTATTTCTATGATTTTCATTTTGTATCCTCAGGGCTTGACTTGGGCCTAGTACACAGTGGACACTCATAAATACTTTTTAAAGATTTTATTTATTTAGTTTTAGAGACAGTAGAAGGGAGGAAGAAAGAGGAAAGGGAGAGAAACATCGATGTGCGAGAGAAACTTTGATCAGTTGCCTTTCACATGCCCCCAGCAACTCAAGCATGTGCCCTGATGGGACTTGAACTGATGACTTTTTGGTTTGCAGGCCAGAGCTTCATCCACTGAGCCACACCAGCCAGGTCTCATAAGTATTTTTAAAAATTATTTATTTATTTTTAGAGAGAGGGGAAAGGAGGAAGAAAGTAGGGGAGAGAAATATGACATGTGAGAGAAACAGTGATTGGTTGCCTCTCTCATACCCAAATTGGGGACCTGGCCCATAACCCAGGCATGTGCCCTGAATGGGAATCGAACCAGCAACCTTTTGGTCCACAGGTCAGAACACAATCCACTGAGTCTCACCAGTAGGGGCATAAATATTTTAAAATTGTAGCTAATTGTTTATGCTATTATAGTCATCCCAATTTTTTCCCCGTTACCCCCATCCACCCCAACTGCCCCACTCCCTCAGGCAGTCCTGCACCATTGTTCATGTCCAGGGGTCCTGCATATATGTTCTTTGGCTACCCAATTCCTATGCTGTACTTTACATCCCCATAACTATTCTGTAACTACCAAATTGTACTTGTTAATCCCTTCACCTTTTTCACCCATCCGCCTGACCGCCCTCACATCTGACAACCATCAAAACGTTCTCTGTATCCATGATCCTGTTTCTGTTCTGACTGTTAATTTTTTTATACTCAATAATTGAAATATATGTATTTATTGCCATTTTATTGTTCATATGTTTGATCTTCTCCTTAAAGAGGACTCTTTAACTTTTCAGATAATACTGGTTCGGTGGTGATGAACTCCATAGCTTTTTCTTGCCTGGGAAGCTCTTTATCTGTCCTTTGATTCTAAATGATAGCTTTGCTAGGTAGAGCAATCTTGGTTGTAAGCCCTTGCTTTTTATCACTTTGAATATTTCTTGCCAATCCCTTCTAGCCTGCAAAGTTTCTTTCAAGAAATTAGCTGAAAGTCTTATGGAGGCTCCCTTGTAGGTAACTAACTGCTTTTCTCTTACTACTTCTAAGATTCTCTCTTTGTCTTTAACTTTTGGCATTTTAGTTATGATGTGTCTTTGAGTGGGCCTCTTTGCATCCATCTTGTTTGGTACTCTCTGTGCTTCCTGGACTTGTATGTCTATTTCCTTCATCAAATTAGGGAAGTTTTCTGTCATTATTTTTTCAAATTGGTTTCCTATTTCTTGCTCTCTATATTCTCCTTTTGGCACCCCTATGATGCAAATCTTGGTACACTTGAAGTTGTCCCAGAGGCTCCTTACACTATCTACATTTATTTTTTGGATTCTGTGTTCTTCTTGCTGTTCTGATTGGGTGTTTTTTGCTTTGTTATATTCCAAATTGCTGATTTGATTCTCAGCTTCACCCATTTTACTGTTGATTCCCTGTAAATTGTTCTTTATTTCAGTTAGTTTATCCTTCATTTCTGACTGGATCTTTTTTATGCTGCTGAGGATTTCACTAAGATCATTGAGCATCCTATTACCAGTGTTTCGAACTCTGCATCAGATAGACTGCTTTTCTCCATTTTGTTTTGTATTTTTCTGGACCTGTTCCTTTGCCTCCTCATTTTGGCAGACTCCTTGTATTTATTTCTATGTATTAGGTAGAGCTGTACCCAGGCTTAGTAGTGTGGCCTAATGTAGTAGATGTCCTGTAAGGTCCAGTGGCACAGCCTCCCCTGTTACCCAAGCTGGGTATTCAAGGTTTACCTACCATGTAAGCTGTGTACACCCTCCTGTTGTAGTTGAGCCTTGACTGCTGTTGGAATCTCCAAAGTCAGCCACTGCCTGTGTGCTGTGCAGGGTCACACAATATAAGTTACAAAGTGATCTGCAGATGGCTGCTACTTTTACTGGGCTTGGGGGTACACAGGGGAGGCCAAACTGTGAACCAAGGCCAGCTGCTTATAGTGCTGGGCCTGGGGCAACCTAGCAGAAGTACAGAGCTTGTTGGAGCCAGATGCTGCTTGTTTGAGAGAATTTAGGAAAATATGAAGCCTGGACTAAGACAAGCCATTCATGTGAAAAGCCACTGGAAACAGTTTGCGTGGGCCTGAAAGCTTGGTGGGGCAGGGTCTCAGGGAATCGCCAGGGTGAGGCAAACAGTGTGAGCCTTGTTGATGGAGCCTCAGATATGGTACCCACCTCTGTCTCTGTTGCTATTTGCTGGGAGAGTTCAGAAAATGAACAATGACTTTTGCTAGCATTTCTGTCTGGGAGAAAGGTACTTCCCAAGCTCTTGTCCTGATGCTGGATAATTCTGTTCCTGTATGTCTCTGATACATTTCAATCTGCTACCCCTGTGTCGGAGTCCAGAGGGAGTGAGTCTGAGTAAGCCTGTGCATAGGCCCTTTAAGAGGAACTGCCTGGGGCTCCAGGAGTTTATGTCTTCTATAGCCTCAATCCCCGCTGGTTTTTACAGACAGAAGTTATGGGGCATATTTTTCTGGCACTGGAACCCTGGGTTGGGGGCATGGTCGGGGACTGGAAGCCCTTGCTTTTGAGGTACCCCTCCTGATTTTTATCTGCCACACGTGGTTGTGGGACCAGCCCTTTCTGTGTCACCATCCCTCCAACCAGTCTCAATGTAGTTTCTTCTTCAATTCCATAGTTGTAGGACTTCCAGTCAGGTCCAATTCTGTTGGTTCTAAATGATGGCTGTTCTAAAATTTAGTTGTAATTTTGATGTGGTTGTACAAGGAGGCAAGTCATGTTTACCTACACTGACTGCGACTGGAAGTCACAGTGACTGCGACTATTTACAGTGATTGGAAGTCACTCATAAATATTGGATGCAAAAATAATTAGATTTCTTTATTCTCAGGTGGATGATATTCCCTAATCACTTTATTTAGCTTGATATTCCTCAAGTATTTATCAATAACACATTTACAAACTATCTTTTGGGATTTTTAAGATCTGGCTGAATTTATGTGCTATATCTATATTATTTTAAATGTTAGAAGTTGTACAAATAGATGTTCATTATAGAAAAACTAGAAAGCAAAAGTCTCACAATTAAAAAAATTGTGGTGAAATATACATAATATAAAATTTACCATATTGACCATTTATAAAAGTGCACAGTTCAGTTCCATTAAGTACATTCACACTGTTGTGCAAGCAGTCTCTAGAATTCTTTTTCATCTTGCAAAACTAAAACTTTTTACCCATTAAACAATAACTCCCTGTCTTTGGAAATCTCCATTATATTTTCTATCTCTATGAATTAGACTAGCCTAGATACCTTACCTAAGTGGAATACAACATTTGTCTTTTTTTGTCTAACTTATTTCACTAAGCATAATGTTCTCAATGTTCATCCATGTTGTAGCAGGTGTCGGAATGTCCTTCCTTTTTCAGGTTAAATAATATTCCAGTATATGGCTGGACCACATTTGGTTATCCATTTATCCATCAGTGGACATTTGGGTTGTTTCTAACTTTTGGCTATTGTGAATGAACATTGGCTATTCCTATGAACATGGTTGTACAAATATTTGCTTGAGTCCCTGCTTTCAATTCTTTTGTGTATATACCCAGAAGTGGAATTGCGGAATCATATAGTAATTCACATAGTTTAATTTTTTGAGGAGTCACTATACTGTTTCACAGTGGCTGCACCACTTTACATTCCCACGAGCAGTGCATAAGATTTCCAATTTCAAATTCTCATCAACACTTAAAGAAAAAATAATAGCCTCTCTGATGGGTATGAAGTAGTATCTCTTTGCAGTTTTGATGTGCATTTAAAAAATTTATTTATTTATTTATTTTAAGAGAGAGGAGAAGGGAGGGAGAAAGAGAGGGAGAGAAACATCAATGTGTGAGAGAAACATCCATTGGTTGTCTCTTGTTCCCCCCAGCTAAGGACCGGGTCTGCAACCCAGGCATGTACCTTGGCAGGGAATCAAACTGGCGACGCTTCCATTCTCAGGCCAGCACTCATTCCACTGAGCCACACCAGCTAGGACTTGATGTGCATTTAAAAAAAAAAGATTTTATTTGCTTATTTTTAGAGAGGGGAAGAGAAGGAGAAAGAGAGGGAGAGAAACATCAATGTGTGGTTGTCTCTCGTGTACCCCCTACTGAGGACCTGGCCCACAACCGAAGCATGTGCCCTGATTGGGGAATCGAACTGGTGACCCTTTGGTTCACAGGCCACACTCAATCCACTGAGCAACACCAGCAGGGCTTGATGTGCATTTTTAATGATTAGTGATATTAAGCACTTTTTTCAAGTGCTTGTTTGCTGTTTGTATATCTTCTTCGAAAAAATGTCTCTTCAGGTCACATAGCTCCTTTTTGGGTCAGGGTATCTGGTTCCGTAGCACGTTTTGTCATAGCTACGTAGTTCTCCATTGTATAGATGTTCTACATTTGATGAAACCAATTCCTCATGGTAGGATTTTTTCACTATTTTAAACAACGTGTTGATGAACATTCTTATAGCCAACTCTTCAAAGACTTCTTTAATTCTGTAAAATAATTTTGTGGCTGTGAACTTTAGGATCAAGGAATATGTATTTTTCAGAACCTTTCAATTTATGTTGCCTAAGGCGCTGTAGTACTACCTACACTGCTATCCACGTTGTAAGAGCCATATTGTATTAGTTTAGTGTTCAGAAACAATTTTTCAGTATTTATCCTTTATAAATTATAATTATGTCCTGTTTCTTTGGGGTTTAAATTGCCTTTGCCGGATTAGCTCCTCTGGTGGCGGCTAATCCTTGTGAGTGACACTAAACATTATTAAGGTTACTAAACTAATACCACCAGTAGTGTTAGACTCAGAACAGTTTTGCCTTTCGTTTCCAGCCAGGCTGTTAAAGTCTATTTATAATTGCTTGGTGAAAAGACTAGCTGATTTCCAATTAGCAAACCAGACACATAGCATTCTTTTGAAATTTTTGTTCATGTACAATAAACTTGGTGTTTCCATAGTTCAGTTTCTAATTAAATATAAATCAGAGAATGATAGTTTGCCTGATTGTTTCTGAAGATGCACTTAGTTTCTGTCTCCACTTGCCCATAACCTTTCTTTCAGCTGTGAAGTTTTAGAGTAGTGACACAAAATACTTGGATAGATCTGGGCAAGGATCTTCAAATGACAATGGCTTTGTCACAGTGCACCAGCTCTCACTTTTCTTATGTCTACATGTTATTTGTTATTCCATTGCATCATCTGCCATGAAAGGATGCTTCAGTTCCTGTGATTTGTACAAGTAATTGAATCTTGGATCTCTTTGTGTATCAGGCTCATATATAAAGAGGCATAATAAAAGTAATAAAAATAAAATAAAATAATAATAATAATAATAATAATAATAATAATGGCTTCCCTTTAAATGAGAAAATGAATGTAAAAGTGCTTAGCATGTGCCAGGAATATGACCAGTCCCTCAGTAAATATTAGCAACTATTATTTTTGCCAT
Organism: Mormoops blainvillei; assembly: GCA_004026545.1. Classification (NCBI taxonomy): domain Eukaryota; kingdom Metazoa; phylum Chordata; class Mammalia; order Chiroptera; family Mormoopidae; genus Mormoops; species Mormoops blainvillei. The sequence continues at coordinate 17,513 of PVJD01001379.1, read as the reverse complement.
TATTACATCATTGTTCTCATCGCCTTAGGGATCTTCCTGTGGAAATTTGCAGTAGAACATTTGAGAACAAAGCTATATAAAAAGAACTATATTCGTGGTGATAAAATTTGTTTCAGGTCTGTTAATTCTATTTTGGGTTTTAGGGTCCCTAGGTCAGGGACTATCGAACTTGTTTTGAACCTAATCAGGGCTCTCAATTCCTGTAAGAGACATCCCTTATCAACTCATAGACTTTATGTGGGTTAAGGAAGAAAAGCTGAACAGTGGGCACTTAGTCTATACTCTGGGGCATTCACAGAGTAGGTGAGCAATCCATACCTGTTGCATATTGCCCAGGGATTTAGTCACAGGTGGTTTGGGGCACACCGTCACCATTGCATGGATTCCTCTCTCTTCTTTTCTGTTCTTTGGAAGTTTGCCCCACTATGCCTTCTGGAGTGGTGGCCCTAGGTGGTCATAGTTTTACTGGGTTACTCCACCTACTTGCTAGGGATGGTTGGGCTCAGGTGGGCACACGGCTCAGAATCCGCTATTCTTCGAGGGAAGAACCCTTCCTTGCCGCTCCTAGCTTCTGCTTACAGACAGCAATCTTGGCATTCCTTGGCTTATAGAAGCATCTCTCCAACTCTGCCTCTGTCTTCACATGTCCAAATTTCCCTCTTTTTATCAGGACACCAGTATTGCATTAGAGCCCATCCTATGACCTCGTCTTAACTAAATTACATCTGCAAAGACCTTATTTCCAAAGAAGTTCACATCACAGGTACTGGGGGTTAGAGCTTCAACATATCTCATTCTAGGGAGACATAATGCAACCCATAATGATGCGGGGCATGCTGCTATTTTGGGTCAGGTGGTCTGCGGGGGACAATTGACAGAGACTAGGGATGGAGGGCTCCAGTCCTGAGCTGATCCCGTGGAAGAGCATTTTGAGTATAGGACAGGGCTGATGTCCTTAGGTGGGAAGGAACTGGGAGTATCTGAGGAATAGTCAAGAGGACAGTGTGGCTGGAGAAGAGTTCAAATAGGTCATGGGACGAGGGACCCAGGTAGTGGGGCTCAGGCCTCCTCCAACGGGGCAGACCCTTCCTCTTACACTCCATTCTTGCCTCGGGACAGTGCTTGCCTAGGGCTACTGGAGCACCCAATAGAAATTCAGATTTTAAAAATATACAATCTTGCAATTTTTATTTATTTTTAATTTAAAAAAATTTTGTTTTATTTTATTTTTAGACAGAGGGGAAGGGAGGGAGAAAGAGAGGGAGAGAAACATCAATGTGTGGTTACCTCTCGTGCACCCCCCACCAGGGACCTGGCCCGCAACCCAGGCATGTACCCTGACTGGGGAATCGAACTGGCGACCCCTTGGGTCACAGGCCGACACTCAATCCACTGAGCTACACCAGCCAGGGCATCAATTTTTAAAAGTTAATAATGAATTTACATTAAAACAAAATGTATTTGAGGCTGTCAGTTTGCAGACGAAGTTGGAGAAGGAGAGGGATGCAGGGAAAGGAGTCTCAGAGGTTTCAGATGGTGAATCAAAATAAAAACTAAAGGTCAAATCAAAATGTGGAATGAGGTGGCTGCCCTCCTCCATCCTCCCCCATTGATGGTTTTTTGTTTTCTTTTCTCTTTTGGACGTCAGACATCATCTTTTCAAGTATCACCACTCACCAGCTCTGTGATCATGGTTAAGTCGCCCAGCTTCTCTGTACCTTAGTTACCTTACCTCTGAAATAGCTCAAGCCTCTTAACTTCTCTGGGCTTCAGTTTCTGCTCTGAAAGATGAACGACCATGGGGACGGGGTGGGAGCGGGAGTGGTGAAGATTGAGGAATATTCAGGTGCCTGATTCAGAATAGGCAGTTCATAAAAGCCAGCGCTTAAAATTCTCCACCTCTTCACATCCCCCACCCCCCATCTGCAGCCCAACTGTGGAGGATTCATTAGCATCCCTGAATCAGCCCCCGAATGGAGAGCAGCTGTCTCCCACCTCTGCTTCCCGGGGAGGCATTTCGGTACAACCATGGGGACCTAGCATCCTTGGTCAAAAACTGGTGGAGGAATTTCTTAGCAGTTCCCAGCTACTTGCCTTGTTTTCCTGGAGAATTGGCAGTGGTCCCAGCAGCCCTGACTAGTGGGCTGAAGAATAACCAAAGGTTCCTGGTAGGGGAAGAGGGTGGGGTTGAAGAACGGACTCTCAATTACTCCTATTATTCTGCCTGGATGACTGCTGGGCTGTGTGTGTGTGTGTGTGTGTGTGTGTGTGTGTGTGTGTGTGTATGCACATGTTCTGTCACCAAGTGGGGCTCCACGATGTGGGAAGAGGAAAATGGAGGTTCAGCCACAAAAAAGGAGAGGGAGGCTGCCTAAATAGTATTCGGTCATTAGGTACCCTTGGCTCTAATGCCTTTGAAAGTTTTATCACTGTGAAGGTTAATTTTTTGTGTCCAACTGAGAAGACCAGATATTTGGTTAAACCTTATTCTGAGTACCTGTGAGAGTTCTTCTGGATGAGAATAACATTTGAATGGATAGGCTAAGCAAATGGGATTGCGCTCCCCAAAGTGGGAGTTCTTAATCCCTTGGATTTCTTAATCCCTTGGCTTTTTTCACCCATTGCCCCCGCCCCCAGCTCCCTCCCATCTGGCAACTGTCAAAATGTTCTCTGTATCTGTGAGTCTGTTTCTGGCCTGCTTGTTCCTTATTTTGTTATTTATTTATTTATTTTAAAGATTTTATTAATTTATTTTAGAGAGAGGGAAAGAGAGGGAGAAAGAGAGAGACAGAAATATTAATGCATATGAGATATATCAATCTCTTGCCTCTTGCACACCCCCAACCAGGGATCTGGCACACAACCCAGGCATGTGCCCTGACTGGGAATTGAGCCAGTGACCCTTCGGTTCATAGGCCAGCACTCAATCCACTGAGCCATACCAGCCAGGGCTGTTTATTAGATTCCACATATAAGTGATATTATATGGTATTTATCTTTCTCTGTTTGACTTATTTCACTCAGCACAATACCCTCTAGGTCCGTCCATGTTGTTGCAGATGGCAAGATTTCATTCCTTTTTATGGCTGAGTCATATTCCGTTGTACATTTGTACCACTCCTTTATCCCTTACCTATTGATGGACATTTAGGTTGTTTCGATATCTTGGCTCTTGTAAATAATGGTCAATGAACATATGGATGCATATTTTATTTCAATTTAGTGTTTTGTGTTTCTTCGGATACATACCCAGCAGTGGAATTGCTGGGTCTTCTGTTGTCTCTTGTTATAGCCTTTGTTTTAAAGTCTATTTTGTCTGGTGTAAGTATTGCTACCCCAGCTTTTTCTTGTTTCCATTTTCATGAAATTATCTTTTTCCATCCCGTTACTTTTAGTATGTTTGTGTTGGGCTTGGAGGTGTCTAGGAGAGGCCAGGATGCAAACCAAGGCTGGCTGCTGCTAGTGCCAGCCCTGTGGCCACTTAGCCAGAGGTATGGGTCATGCTGAGGCCAGATGCTGCTTGTTTGGGGTTTGTGAGCCTTTGAGAGATTTTAGGAGAGTTTGCAACGTGAGTAAAGACCGGTTGTTTGTATGGAAATGGCACTGGAAGCAGCTTGGGCGTGCCCCCAGTTTAGATAGGGCAGGGTTTCAGGAAATCACCAGGGCAGGGCAAACAGCGCTGAGGCAGACTCGGATGAGGTACTCAGCTGCCACTCTGAGGGGAGGACTCAGCACAGTAGCAATGGCCTCTGACAGCACTTTCGTCTGGGAGAAAGCTGTCCCTTCAACTCTTGCCCCAAAGCCAGAGGATTCAATCCTTTCCCGTGTCCCTGGTGCCTTTCAAGTGGCTGCTCCAGCGCTGGAGCTGATAGTGAGTAAGTCCAAGTAAGTCCATGTGCAGGCTAAAAAAGAGGAATGCCTGGGATTCTAGAAGCCCTTCATCTCATTTAGCCACAATCCTCCTGGTTTTCACAGCCAGACGTTTTGGGGAGTTGTTTTCCTGGCAGTGGAACCCTGGACTGGGGAGCTTGGTGAGGGACCTGGATTCTTTGCTCTTCATGGGGGACCTCCACAGCAAAGATATCCCTTCTTATTTTTAACCACCACACGTGGGTGTGGGACCAGCCTGTCCTGAGCCTTCACCCCTCCTACCAGTCTCGATGTGTCTTCTTCTTTATATCCTTAGTTATAGGACTTCTCAGCTAGATTTCAGGCAGTTCTGCATGATGGTTGTTCTGTAGTTATAGGTTTGATGTGGCTGTGGGAAGATGTGAATACCACATTTACCTACGCTGCCATTTTGAGTGGAAGCATTCTGATTCTATTTTATAGATTAATAAATCGAAGCTTTGGAAAACGTTCAGTAAATTACTGGAGGTCACTAAACTAGTAACTGTCAGAGCTGGGATTTGAACACAGGTTTCTGCAATGAATAGGTATAACCCGAAAGCCAGGAAACAGTCGTGGTCTTGCAGTGAAAGGGAAGAAAATGTATACGGTTCCTCTGAAAATAATGGAACCCCCAGGAATAGGCAACTCCAAGAGTGGGACTCAGAATTTGCTAGGATCTGTCTTCACTGGCTGTATACATGGGCTTCTCTGGCTTCTAGAGCAGGTGAGGTCACCAGTTTCAGTTCTTCCTGCCAGTTCACGAGGGCTCAGTCTGTTTTTCAGTCTCTGGCTGAGTCATCCGTCAGCTAAGTACGTAAACATAGCCCCCACCTCCAGCTGGGGAAAGGAGAGCTATAAATAATAAAGTTGGGGTTCCGCCTGGCACCAAAGTCTTATGGGAGAGAGGACACTGGTGACAGCCAAGGTCTGCCAATCTTCCTCTTCATTGACTTCCAGGCCTGGTTTCTGCTGACCCATGTATCTTGGCACACCAAACACAAATGATGCCTGCCAGGGGCCTACAACATAGATCAGAAAACTCATTGTGCTTTTGTGGCCTATGGCAGAACCGGGGATCTTGTTTTTCAGAGAACTGGCTTCAGAGCCACACGGCTCACAGTGGGGAAGCATACTGAAAAGTATGCATCTATAAAGTGGGGATCATAATCAAACCTCCTGCATAAGACTGTGATGACAGCTAAAAGGTGCCATGTAAGAAGCACATGTAGCACAGAGGTTGGTACATAGTAGTCATTCAGTAATTTTTTGTTAAATGAAAATGCCTCTTGATATAATTCTAGAAGGACCACTACTTTGTTATTTTTGCCCACTCTGTATAACATTCTTGATTGGTGATATCAAATGCTTTCTCTACATGAATTGTGATAATCATATGATTATCCCCTTTAGCCTACCAATGTGATAAATTACAATGACAGGTTTTCTTATGTTAGGCCATCCTTGCATTTTTGAGAGAAACCCTACTTGATTGTGACATACTATTTTCTTAATATACTGTTGGATTTGGTTGGCTAATTTTCTGTGTAAATTTCCCCCCATTTTTACTGAGGTATAATCGACAATTAGAAATTATATATACTTAAGGTCTACAACTTGATGATTTTTTTTCAATTTTATTTTATTTATTTATTTTTAGAGAGAGGGGAGGGAGGGAGAAAGAGAAGGAGAAAAATATCAACTGGTTGCTTTTTGCACACCCCCAACTGGGAATTCAACCCACAACCTGGGCATGTGCCCTGACTGGAAATCGAACCAGTGACCCTCTGCTTCACAGGCTGGCACTCAGTCCACTGAGCCACACCAGCCAGGGCTGCAACTTGATGATTTGACATATATGTACATTATGAAATAATCACCACAATCAAGCTAATTACATATCCTTCACCTCACATATTTACCTCCTCTTTCTCCTTCCCCTCCTTCCTTTTTTTTTTAAAGATTTTATTTATTTATTTTTAGAGAGGGGAAGGGAGGAAGGAAGAGTGGGAGAGAAATATCCATATGTGGTTGCCTCTCGCGTACCCCCTACCAGGGACCTGGCCTGCAACCCAAATCTGGGAATTGAACTGGTGACCCTTTGGTTCATAGGCTGGCACTCAATCCACTGAGCCACACCAGCCAGGGCCTCCTTCCTCTTTTCATTTATTTATATATATATTTTTTGTGGCGAAGACACTTATGATGTATATACCCTTTTTGTATATTAGATCTCCAGAACTTATTCATCTTGCGTAACTGAAACTTTGTACCCCTTGACCAACATCTCCCTGTTTCTCCCGCTCCCAGTCCTTGCCGTCTACCATATTATTCTCTGCTTCTATGAGTTCGACTGTTTCAGATTTCACTTGTAAGTGAGATCGTGCAGTGTTTGTCTTTCTGCACCTGGCTTATTGACCGAACATGTCGTCCAGTTTTATGCATATTGTTGCAAATGGCAGGATTTCCTCTTTTCTAAGGCTGAGTAATATTTCATTGTGTAGCTATATATCATATTTTCTGAATCAAGAAGAAATAGCCTAAACAGATTAATAAAAAATAGAGATTGAATCAGTAATCAAAAACCTTTCAACAAAGAAAAACCCAGAATCAGATGGCTCTATAGGTGAATTCTGCCAAACATTCAAAGAACTAATATCAACGCTTCTTAAACTCTTCCAAAGTAATAGAAGAGGGAATACCTCCAAACTCATTTATGAGGCCAGCATCACCCTGATACCCAAACCAAAGAAATTACTAAAGAAGAAAACTACAGACCAATATGTCTAATGAACATAGGTGCAAAAATCAATAAAATACTAGCAAACTGAATTCAACAGCACATTGAAAGGATTATGCACAATGACCAAGTGAGATTTGTCCATGGGATGCAAGGAAGGTTCAACACTATGTAGAATTTTGGCATCTTAATTCATTAGTGACATGGGCCTATGTTTTTTTGGAATTGATTTTCTCCGATTTTGGAATCAAGATTATACCAGTCTCATGTTACCTGGGCGGCATTCTCTCCCTCAGTTGTTTCTCTGTTAGAATCCACTTACAAAACCGTCTCAACATGAAATTTGAAATTGGGGGTGTGGGTGGAGGTCTTGGTGACTCTTCAGTTCCTGTAATACTCATCAGTGAATTTTAGCACTCTATTTATGCACCTTAAAAATGCGTGGTCCTAGGAATTCATCTACTTCTCAAGCTGTTGGGTGTAATGACCGAAGAAGAGTTCATCTAGTCTAGCTATGTGTGTGTAACTCAGATGTGTCAGCTGCGGACCTTACTGCCATGACCGATCTAAGTGAAATGTGAAACTGTCTTAGAAACACCTTCCATCCTACACCGGAAGGCCTGTGGAAATCCACAGTCTTCCACTTGGTTTTGCTTCTTTCCAGGCGGTTTACATTTTCCTGACCTCTCATGCCTTTGGTTTCTGGTTTGTTTACATGCTGCCTCTTTCCTACCATGTCAAACCTGATGTGAATTTTACTTCTTCAGTTTCCACAACAGCCAATCAAGTGGAGATCTTCGGGGAAATCATAGAGAGTAGCTGCAGGATATAGTGCATGTCTTCCTATGATTTTACTGGCTTCTCACAGCCTTTCCTCCTCCTCTCTCTGCCCATCATGCTCTCCCTCCAGGACTCCCCCTGGGAACCCAGCTTCTTCTCTTTCTCTTTTTCCGGGTAGCTTCCCTTCCTTTGAAGCCTTGGTGCCATATGACTCCAAGGCCTGAGAAAGAAGAGAAACCTCACTTTCTAACCAAGCACATATCTAGTTACCTTTACTGACAAAGACAGTTCTCACCTTAGAAGGAATTCTTATTTTACTGTTAAAGTCATATAGTTTTTTCCACCTTCGTTTGTCTGTCCAGCTGTTGGGTATTGTCTATCCAATATCTATCTAATATTTGGGCTATAGGGACTATATTAAGATGAGAAAAGAATAAGTGAAGAATGGCTGAATCCATACTATCGAATGAAAATGCTTTAACTTTAAAACTTAAACAGGCATACAGTAGATTTTGCATTCTATACACTGGGAGTTATTATGATATTAATTTCTTTCTTTTCTTCTTCTTCTTCTTCTTCTTCTTCTTCTTTTTTTTTTTTTTTACAAAAGAACTACTATAAATTTCCTAGTTTGGGCTAAAATAATATTCTATGGTTCAGTTTAGTGTACTCTTCTTGAGTTTCTGATTTTTAGCTTATTTTCTCCTCTGTACCACTTGGCTTCAAAATTGTCAACCAAAGGCCAAGCTCGTTTCATCTCTACCCTGCTATCTTCCCGTAGGGTTGTTTTCGAGCAACACCTAGACACCATATCATTTTGACTATAAATATTTCAGTATCTATCTCTAAAAGGTAAAGAACTTATTGAGAGAACATAACCACACTATGATATTATACCCATAATTTCTCAATACATACTAACTCCTACTTTGCACAGTTGCAATGTATCATCTTTCAGAGTGATGGTCTGATTAATATGTTGTCTCACTTGGCCGTATGCATCATGACATCATATGAGCAGGAATCTGGCTGGCTTTTGGTTCGGCCTATTGCATATAAGCTACTGCGTATAGCCTACTGCATACCTAGGCTATATGGTATAGCCTATTGCTCCTAGGCTACAAACCTTTACAGCATGTTGCTGAACTGAATATTGTAGTAATTATAACACAGTGGTAAGTATTTTTGTACTAAACATATAAACATAGAAAAGATACAGTAAAAATATAGTATAAAGGATTATAAAATGCTACACCGGTATAGGGCACTTACCATGCATTGAATTGCAGGACTGGAAGTTGCTCTGTGTGAGTCAGTGAGTGAACAGTGGGTGAATGTGAAGGCCTAGGACATTACTGTACACTACTGTAGGCTTTATAAATGCTGTGTAGCCTTTATAAAGGCTACACTAAATTTATTTAAAAATATTTTATTTCTTCAATAATACATTAACTTTAGCTTGCCCTGACCAGCGTGGCTTAGTTGGAGGAACATTGTCGCACAAGGAGAAAGGCCTCCAGTTTGACTTGTTCAGGGCATGCGCCCGGATTGTGGCCTGGTCCCCGGTTGGGGCACGTGTGAGAGGCAACTGATTGATGTTTCTCTCACACGGCGATGTTTCTCTCCCTCACTTTCTACCTCCCTTCCCTCTCACTAAAAATAAATAAATAAAAACTTTAAATTAACCTTAGCTTATTGTAGCTTTTTTCCTTTATAAATTTTCTAATTTTTAAAGAATTTTTGGACTCTTCTATAGAAATACTTAGATTAAAACACAAACACATCATATAGTGACACAAAAATATTTTCTGCCTTTATGGTCTTATCTATTGAAAATTTTACATTGTTTTAATTTTTACACATTTTTATTACAAACTGAGACACACACACACACACACACACACACACACACGTTAGCCTAGGCTTCCACAGGGCCAGGATCATCAACATCACTGTCTGCCGCCTCCACATCTTGTCCCATTGCAAGGTCTTCAGGGTCAGTGCCATGCATGGAGCTGTCATCTCCTGGGATGACAGTCCTTCTGGAACACCTCCTGCAGGACCTGCCTGAGGCTCTTTGTGAGGAGGTGTCACTCTGCAGAAATATGTCTGTGGTGGTTTGCTTGGTTGTTTCTTTTTTCATGAACATTTCTCTCTGTTAATGAAAAGCTTTCAGTGTTGGGGTCCAAGTTTGCAAACTTTAAGGAGCTGGATGAGATCTGCAAAAGCTTCTATTAACCCCCTTTTGGGGGGTCCTTTTTTTTTTTTTCCTGCTGCAGTTTCCTTTCCTCTTCTTCAGCAATACATTCTTGTTTCAGTTCCAAGAACAACTCAGTCAGTTCCTCAGGAACCACCTCTGGGAGCTCCTCAATGTCATCCTCATCCACAGACAGGTTAAAGTTGTTTGCCATCTCAACCACAGCCTGTTGATTTCGCAACCTTTGTGCTAGGATGTTAGGGCGATTACGATGTTACGATGACTGTGGTGTCACTAGGTGATAGGAATTTTTCAGCTTCCTTGTAACCTTATGAGGCCAGTGTCGTATGTGGTCTGCCTGAAATGTCACTGTGGGGCAAATGGCTGTTGAGAAGATGTAGATAAATGCAGGTATTCTTTTCTTTCCCCCAGGTGTCCCTCCGCCTCAGAGCTGCAACCAACAGCCTTGTAGGCTGTGTCCACCCAAATCTAAGGGTCCCCCTCCCCAGGAACTATGATGTGAATGTTGCCGCTTGGAGGTGTCTGGCCCAACATTCTGCCCTCTCCTCACAGAGTGAGAGAGGCTTTGGAAAGGCAAGGCAGAACCTCTTCACTAGATCAGCATAGGCCTTTGCTTTCTACTTTTATTGCTTTCAGGGCTCAAATGTTTTTGTCCTTCCCCACCCCCAATCCGTGTGTTGAAATCTTAACCAGCGAAGGTGATGTTTTTAGGAGGTGGGACGTGTGGGAGGACCTTAAGTCATGAGGTTGATACTCCGATGAGTGGGATTAGTAACTTATAAAGGAGAGATCTCCTTTCACAGAGAGCCCTTCTCCTTCCACCAGGTGAGGAAATGAGAAGTCTGTGATCCAGAATAAGGTCCTCACCTGTCATACTGGCACCCTGACCTTGGACTTCCAGCCTCCAGAACTGTGAGCAGTAAATTTCTTTTGTTTCTAACCCACCCAGTCAGTGATATTTTGTGACAGCAGCACAAATGTCCTGGGATACTGATGCTTTGGTAATTTTTATTTGGACTCTGGGGAGAAGGTTCTCAGTATTAAGCTTGGCTTAGGGCCTGGCAGGTAAATTGATGGTGAAGAGGGGTGAGGGATGAGGGTGGAAGGCATGTCCCTGTCCTCGACCTTCCCAGAGCCCTGGAGAAATTGTATCAGTTAGAAACAGGATGGGGTGGTCCAAAGAACAAGAAATCAGCTAGCACATCACACACTGTGTGCATCGTTCCAGGTAAGCATGAAACTTGCAGATGTCATGAGGATAATAAAACACCACTGCCAAAAACAATAAAAGCAGGCTGGGAGTCATTTAACTGAAGTGTCTAGAAGGGAGGCCTACCACTATGTGTCCAAATAGGCTTTGTCCAGCCCCCCAGCCTTCAGGTAACTGACTCAGGCTGGCACGTGGCTGGAATGTGTTGGGTCATTCATTGGCGAGTTGTTAGCCCTTCAACTGATATCTGTCCTGGGATCTGGTTTATGCAGCTCTCTTTATCCAGACTAAAAACTGTGATACATGTCTCAGTAAGGATTACTTCAAGTGTGTAAGTTATGTGGCAAATACAGTGGCCTTAAAATTTACTTATACTCGTACATTGAACATTTTTTTTTTAGATTTTATTTTTAGACAGAGGGGAAGGGAGGGAGAAAGAGAGGGAGAGAAATATCAATGTGTGGTTGCCTCTCACGCACCCCCTACTGGAGACCCAGGCATGTACCCGGAATGGGGAATGAACATTTTCTTTAGAAACATCTTCATTGACATATAATTCATGTACCATACAATTCACCCACTTGAAGTGAGAAATTAAATTTTGGGGCAGGGTATATTCAGAGTTAGGAGGCAATTATCATCGCAATCAATTTTGGAACTTTTTTTTCATCTCCAGCACTCCCCATTTCCTCTCAACACCTACTCTGCAGCCCCTAGCAACAACTACTCTACTTACTACCTTTGTGGATTTGCCTGTTCTGAACATTTCTTATAAATGTAACCATAAATTATGTGGTCCTCTTTCACTGGCTTCTTTCACTGAGCACGATGTTGCGGCATGTATCAGTACTTCATTTCTTTTCATGGCTGAAAAGATTTCATTGTATAGATATGCCACATTTTATTTATCCATTTATCCATTGATGGATATTTGAGTTATTTCCATTTTTTTTGGTAATCAGAAGAGAGTAATGTGTGTATAGAAAGTGACACTGATGGGGGACTCAAGAGCTGGAAAATTTTAGTTTAAGGTAACAGTTAATAAAACTAGTAGTTAATGCGTATAAAAAGCTGTTGTTTCAGCAACTGCAGGTATGGCCCACCCGGACTCCAGGAGACGAAAAGCGATTGATCTTTGTGCTCCAGAAGAGGCCATAAGCAATCAAGGTGGCAACTGAGCCATCGTGTTCCAGGTAGAGACAGTCTGCTGCCCAGGATGCAGGTAAAGAAAATCACCTGGGACACAGGACGCAGGACACAGATAAAGAAAATGACCGGTCGGCAGATGAAAAGATGTTAGGGAAATTGCTGGACTGTAGCTTTTACCTGATTAAACTCTTTCCTGAGACCCAAATTGCTTACCTACACTTTTTTTTCCCTTGAATTCCAAATCCCTTACCTACACTTTTGCCTCCTTATGAAAAAGGCTGGCTCGAAAGGAAATGTAAGACAGTCTGTTAGGGTACAAACCCGCTGTCTTCTTAGGTCGCTGGCATCTGAGTGAAGTGCCCATAAAGATTCAATCCCTGGCTCTGCTTATTGGGTTTGGTAGGTGACAGGCAGCTTTTCTGGTTTCAACACTACTATGAGTTCTATACCCTTTAAAAAAAAAAAGATTTTATTTACTTATTTTTAGAGAGAGGGGAAGGGAGGGAGAAAGAGAGGGAGAGAAACATCAATGTGTGGTTGTCTCCCAAGCACCCCAAACTGGGAACCTGGCCCACAGCCCCAGCCCGTACCCTGACTGGGAATTGAACTGGCGACTCCCTGCTTTGTAGTCTGGTGCTCAGTCCACTAAGCCACACCAACCAGGGCTCTATATATGTTTTTTATGTGGACTTATGCTTTTATTCTCTTAGTTAAACACCTAGGAGTAGAATTGCTGGGTCATAGAGTAACCTGGGTCTGTTTAACCCGAGAAACTGCCAGTTTGTCTTCCAAAGCAGCTGCACCATTTAACATTCCCACCAGCAACAGGCTTCTGCTATTTAAGTGCAACTGTAATTAAGCAAAAGCTATCAGAAAGAAATCAGATAAGAACCCAGTAATGAAATCGTCAATAGCTTATTCAGGCAGAGAAAAGTTATAGCATCCCTGAGAAGAATGTACTCATCTCACTTTCGGCCGGCTTTGGAGTCAGAGGACTTTCTCACAGCGTCCTGACATGCTCTCCCTGTTTAGCGTGGCCTCTCTGTGAACCTCAGCAGCTAACAGGAAAACAGCGAAAGAGCAAGGGTCTCCTACAACTCTCTCTCAGAGCCACTGTTTAGGATTCCTGTGTAGTTCCCCATGGCGACATTGGGTGTCACCCCTGAGTTGTCTGAAGACAGTCTCCCCCAGGGACTGACAAAATGCATTGTTTTCCAAGAGTTTCTGGCTCTCTAAGATCCGGTTTGGAGGTATTCATTCATTACCAGCACTTCTGCCCCCAGCTCAGCCTGGATGTTCTGGTTCTTCTTCGCAGAGCCACGCATTGTCACGAAAGAAGAGGACTCCTTGTAGCCAGATAAGCTTGGGGTTTGAACACAGGCTTCATGGCCATGACTTTGCAATGGACTTGTTCAAAGGCGAGTGATACCATAGGATGAGAGATAGTTTACGCAAAGCCCCTACCAACTAGGAGCCCTTTTCTCCCAGAGTTCTCTGCAATGTCATTTCTCAGAAAAGTCATTTTCTCACACATTTGTGTCCACACTAGGCTGTGAGCAGCTGTAAGCAACTGTGGAACAGGGACTCTATTCCACCCTCCCTTCCTCCCTCCCTCCCTTCCCATATGTATTTATCGAGTACATATTATGTGCCAGACACTCGGGCAATAGCAGAGAACAAAAGAGAAAAGTTTTCTTCTTTCATGGAATTGACATCCTGATTTCTTATTTATCTGTATGTTCTCAGTGCCTAGCACACAGTAAGCATTTAATAACTGCTTTAATGGCTTGGTCTATTCTCTTCTCTTCCAATTTCTTTCCTATGTGTATATTAACACACACACACACACTCACACATAATAATTAAATTTTAGATGGAAATAAAATCACCCATTAATACTATTCTGGTATAGCCACCTCTCTCACACACACTTAATAGTGTATTATGGCCATTTTTCATATTAGAACATAAAAATTGACTTCTGTCTTTACATGTACCCAAATGCTATATGGGGGACTCTCTGTCCCTTAGAATCTAGAAAAGGCTGGCTTGAACTCCAAGTCCTTTCCCTGTGGATTCACAGGATCCAGTTAGGATTCGTGAAACCAGAGGGCAACTGAGTCTGGGACTTGGGCTTCCTGTCACCACTCAGCCTTTAAAAAGCAGAGACAGGGACTGGATTATAACTGTGCTTTTATTAGTATCAGAGCCCAGCAATCTGAGAAGGTGGTGGGTAAAAACCCTAACATCCACCTTCCCTTGAGCTTTTAGAAGCAAGTTTATATGAAGGAAATGTGGGAATTTGGGAGAGGGAAATTTCTAAGGGGAGCGCAGGTGCGCTGTTTCCCTTGGGATTAAGGGGAGGGCCAGTTGAAAGGGGAGGGGAGCCTCGCAGCCTCTTCTGAAGCTTGCTCCATTTGCTCCAGAGTTATCTCTCTGTATGAATTAGCATCCCTGTCTTCTGACACCTGTGGTCAATGGCCAGAGAAGCTATGTGTTCTCTGGTGAGGGAGGAGCGGTACAAGCCATTTGCTCTCAAGTGTCCTTGGTTAGGGGAGATAAGGCCTTTCTCCATTCACCAGCTGGCTGTAAGTTGCTCAAACTTTTTGGCCCTGTTTAATTTTCTTGTTTCAGTTTCCCCTTTCCACTTGCCCAGGAGTTTTCCTAGCTTCCTATTAATCTGTGTCATTAGGAGTGAGTTGGGATGCTTATGTTCTCATGGTCACTTCTGATCCCTGTTCATGCCTCTGCTGAATTTATTCCATCCTAATGTATTTAAACAGTCTCCTGCTGAGGGATATTTAAGTTGTTTCCAGATTTTTGCTATCACAAGTAATACTTCAGCAAATAATCTTGTTCAACCCTGGCTGGTGTGGCTCAGCCGATTGATAGCCAGTCTAAGAACCAAAGGGCCGCTGGTTCGATTCCCAGTCAGGGTACATGCCTGGCCTACCAGGTCCCCAGTAGGGGGTGCGCAAGAGGCAACCACACACTGACGTTTCTCTCCCTCTCTCCCTTCCCCTCTGTCTCTAAAATAAATAAATAAACAAACTCTTAAAAAAAAATCTTGTTCGTTCTTTGTATTATGCATATTGAATAACTTTGCTAGGGGCAGCATTCCTGGGTCAGGTTAGCAATAGATATTCATATGCTGATGGAAACCCCCAAAGCCAGAATTTGTTTATAAACAATCATGTATTTATTCTTACGTTTAAACCAGTCACTTTCAAAGTACTCTCCATTTGATACAGTATGCCTATCGAGACATTTTTCCACTGCTCAAAACAGTTTTTGAACTTGTCAATTTTGATGCCTTTTAGTACTTTTCCCACTTTTTGTTTCACTTCTTCCACATCAAAAAAACTGTTCCCTTTAAGGACTTTTTTCATCCGGGAGAACAAAAAAAAGTCACTCAGGGAGAGATCTGGTGAATAGGGAGGGTGGGGCACAGGGGTCATGTCTTTTTTTGGTCAATACTGCTGAACACGCAGCATGATGTGGGTGTGCTCATAAATCACTCATCAAGAGATGGGCAAACGTGTTGAGAGTCTTAAAAAAATAATTCACTGAAGTCGAATGTAGCCTCTCACAACACCAGCTGGTACATGGATACAGATGGGTTCCTGGAACACTCACCTAGCAGGGAAGCCTGTACTACAAGGGACCTGCCCTCCAGAAGATAATTCTGGGGTTTTTTGGGTCTCTTCTTGTAGATACAGATATAGCAATATTTATCAATATTGCTAAATTCTTTTCGCAGAGGTCGTACGAATTGTAATTCCTGAGAGGATCTGTTATCAAATTGTGGTCTTTGCTTATCGATGCAAATACACACACACTCATGCACATTACTTTTCTTTGCCCTTTTTTGATGAGTTGTTGATCTGAAGGAACTTTTTATATGTTAGGGAAGTTATCCTTTTGTGATTTGAAATACAAATATTTTTTCTTAGTTTATTTCCAGTGTATCACATGACCCTTTTAAAAAATACCTGCCTAGTGTTCTAGTCAGTGTGCCTACCATAATTTTTATGCACTTTCTTATTGTTAGACATTTTAGTTGTTTCCAATTTTTTTTCTATTATAAACTACACATTTCTTCCCACTAATTTGCATTGCATCTCTTTATACTAAATTTCTAAAGATGGAATTGCCTGGTTAAAGAATATTAACTTTAAAAAGCCTTTTAACACATATTGGGTATTGAATATTGTAGTTAATTTTTAAAAATTTTAAACAATAAACATTTATTGGTTTAAAAAAAGATCCCCCACAAAGCAATCGCTCCCCCATCCACTCAGACCGGCTAGTCTAATCCACTCACTTTCACCTATTCCCTATTATTTTGAAGCATATCATTTCAACTCTAAAGATTTAAGGGTTTAGAGAGATGCTATGTTTGGAGAATAAATTAACCATTTTGCTTCCCAGCCCCTCCAGATAGTGGCAGATCACCCAAGATGCTGATGGCAGGCGGGGCGCAAATGTTAAGCACACGCCTTGTGTCTCTTTGCTGAAGCCCTAACCTTGTTTTTCAGTCAGGAAAACATGGTCACCCACATGGATGACTCACCCAGCCCGAGGCCTTTTTGGTCCACTGCAGAATCATTGCAGACCCAAAGGCTTTGCTTCAACCATCAGTTTTCACTTATTTTTATTCATCCCAAAGGCCTGCAGGAAACTGCCATCAGTACATGAATCATGTATGAATCTGTCCTCAGCCCTTCCCATTTGGATGCTTCTTCCTTGAACAATATCCACGTTGGTGGGCACGTCTCCTTTGTGATCTTATTTTGATGGGCACTAACATATGGCTGGTGGGGAGCTGTATCTATTTCACTGCTGCAACACTGAGAACCAGGGAGGAGCTGGGCTTTGTGGGCTCTGTCCACTAACCCACATTGCATCTCAGTAATAGCTGCTTCCTGGGGAACTGCTTTCAGTAGCCACCTGGAGGGAAAATGACCTTGAGCACAATCCCCCCTCATATCAGTGTTGCCAAGGGCCTGCCCGGGAACCCCCAGGGCTCTCCAGGCCACTTTCTGAAAATTCCTCTTGCTCCTGACAGGCTCCATCCTTATTTGGCTTCACCCTAGGGGTCCTGGGCTCTGATGGGGTCCTGCTGGCCAGGCCTCCAGGACAGCTTCACAGGCAGTCCTGCCTTCTCATTTACAGGGTATCAATTATTGCCAAGATGGGTGTTAGTCCTCAGAATCTGGGAAGCGATAACCCACAGGGTGAAGCACCATCCAGGGCAGCTCGCTGATCCTCATCCTAGAGATTGTTGCGGCTGCCTGTCTGGAAGCGTGAGCTGGCAGCCTGACTCTGTGTGTGGATGACGTGAGCCTGAGCCCGAAACACTGACCCTGTGCCAGCCGCTGTGGCGCCTTCCCCACACCAGCTACAGATGGACATTTCATCATTCCTCTTTTACCCAAGAGGAATAGGAGGCTCTCAGAGAGATTAAGGGACTCACTGCAGGTTATGTAATGAACAAGTCATGAAATCAGGCTTTTGAATTCAGATCC